>CAMAPE010000070.1:1517500-2040000 GCA_945859875.1 Cuscuta europaea
GAAATTCTCATCTCTAGTTTTGGTCGCCTAATCTCTCGAAACTTCATCGTAGGTAGTGAAAAGTATGATAGAGAACAAGGAAGAACTCTTATTAGGAGAAATTGAAAACAAAACAGAGAGAAAATACTAAATAGAAAAATTAAAGGAAATACGAATATGTGCAGGTTGCTGCTTCCGGCGATGGAATGTGTGCAGTCACTTCCGGCGATGGACTGTGCGGCCGTAGCATAAGTGTTGAAGATCATTTAATTGTGAATCAAGTTTGTCACATATCTTGTAATAGATTAGCTTTATTATATCCTTGCATTCAATATTTGTATTTATTAGGGTAAAGGATATGGGGCCAATGTGTCAGGCCCACATCAGGCTGAAATCCTTTTCCGCCAACCCTATACCTGCGCATATAAAAAGGCGCTTCAGGTTTAGGGTTGCGTTAACTTTCGTACTCGTTCCAAATAGCCTTAGCGCAATATTCTTCTCCGTACGAGTTCACGGTATATCAAGGAAGGTTATCATTGATCATCTTGTGTTCATCTTTATCGTTAATCTTCTGTTTGTTATACTCTTAATCTTTGCTGAAATAGAAAACAGGGACTAACAAATGGTATCAGAGCCGATCGAGAGCTGGTCAGAAGAACGTCTGCAGAAAAACTCTGTTTTTCTTTCCGTATTTGTTTCTCTCGAGTTCATACTCTGTAATCTTGTTTCTTGTCGAAAAGTTGTAAAAGTTATACCTTTAGAATCGTCGTTTCGAAACGATCAAGGTGTATACTTTAGATTTTGTATTCTGTAAGATTTGTACTTGAAATATCTCGAGATTAAGAACTCGAGATCTCTGTTTCAACAGGTTCTGCCTAGTTTTTCGAGCTGAAAACTTCACCTGAGGATCTCGACATCAAACACTACCAGAAACTACCCTCAGATTTTGTTAACCTGAGTTTTTCACTTTGCAGGATTTCGACACTGAGGATCTCGACATCCAAATCTCGAGTTTGAAGTTTCGATTTTTAAGGTCTCGGCTTCAGGTCCTCAACATTTGATATCTCGAAAACCAAATCTCGATTTTTCAAATCTCGACATTTGAATCTCGACATTTGAAATCTCGAGACCAAAACTCGACATTTGATATCTCGATATCAAATCTCGATATCTGGCCTCATTTATCGAAATCTTGAATCTCGATATTCAGATTTCGACATCTGAATTTTCGATATTCTGCCTTTGAAAATCTTTTGATCAAATATCTCGAACGGTCAGTTTTCAACAACAATGGCTTCTGAATTCAATGCCCAAGGGAACAGCAGTACTCCTCCAAGTCTAAGGAAAGGAGAATATCAGATGTGGACGAATCGATTCCTAAATTTCCTCGAACACAAAGAAAACTCCGCTGCAATGCTTGAATCACTGCTTGAAGGACCAGCTGAGCTGATGATCTCAGTTGGAGGAGATCCAGACAACAACCCACCTATCCCTCCGGAAAGGAGACAGAAAGTGGCATCAGAATACACCGAAGTTGACAAGCTAAGACTTAGAGGTGATCTCATGGCGAAAACATACCTCCGTCAAGCCATCCCAAACGAAGTATATGTACTCATTGACAGCATGCAAATTGCAAAGGAGATGTGGGATGAGATTGAAAAACTGCTCCAAGGCATAAGCGTCAGCCTCAAAACCAAGAAAACAACTATCCTAATTGCCTATGACTCCTTCAAAGCTGCCCCTGGAGAACCATTGAATGAGACATACAACAGACTCGTCCAACTGGTCAATGAACTAAGGAAGATCAAAGTATTCAGGACAAACTTGGAACTGAATATAAGATTTCTATCCAGCTTACATCCTGCATGGGAAAAGACTGTAAGGATGTCAGACAACGCATTGACTTGGATGAAATTGATCTCTGCACTCTATATGAACACTTAAAGCAATTTGTCAATGAGGTTGCTTGTGCCGAGGATCAACACAACGCAAATCCACTGGCTCTGGTGATGGAAGCTCAGCCCCAAAGGACAACCACACCACTGAAAAAGAAGAAGAAGAAAGTGGTGGTTGAATCAGATGAAGATGAGAGTGATGATGAAAAATCTGACCTGGAGGCTGAACTTGCAGACCTACAGAAGAAAATGGCACTGCTAGCCAAGAGATTTGCTAAGAAGAACAGCTCCTCCAACAAGTTGAGAACCTCCTCCTCAAATTACAAACAGAAGAACCATGATCAAGGATCTTCTAGGAAGGCACCAGCAGCTGAAGATGCCCCCAAATGCTATAACTGTGGAAAGGCTGGACATGTTATCAAAGACTGTCGCCTGCCAAAGAAGAGGGATGCAAACTTCTACAAACAGAAGATGCTGTGGAATAAGCAAAAGATGCTTATGGTGCGGAAGGAAGAAGAAAATTCTACAGTGCTTGTCGAAAATGATCATTGGGCAGAAGACACATCTGATGAGGAGGAGGAGGAAGAAAACTATGCCTTGATGGCTCGAATGGAGGAAGAAGATGAAAGAAAGGGTGATGCTGCGATCCCCGGAAGTGAATGCTCTACAAGCTCTGTAAGTACCTCTTATCTCCCTTGCAATTATCAAAATCAGTCCTTACTTGATAAGGACAATCTCATTAAAGAACTAAAGGAGAGATTAGACAATAATCACAGGGTACTGAAACAGAATCTTGACCAAAAGTCTTCTCTAAGTTTTCAACTTGAAATTGCAAAAGAACAAGTCAAAAATGTGTCCTCAGATTTCGAAAGTTTTGAACTTAAAATAGCTGAATTGACTAAGAAATTTGTGGACAGTGAACGAGAGAAAAGCACAACAAAGGCTGAATGCGAATTTTTGCAAAATAAAAGAAGAACACTTTTAAACAAAGTAAAAGAACTAGAGTATCTAGCTGCCAGGAGAGGTCAATCTGAACAGACAATTTTTCTAAATCAAATAAAGGATGACCGGTTCTACAATCCTAGAATAGGACTTGGCATAACCAACCCATGTAATCTAAAGAAAGTTCATTGTCTTTAGATTTATAACAAAGATTACATGGGACTAGGGTTTGATGAGAAAATGTATTTTAGAAGTGATGAAGAAAACGCAGAAGAAGAAGAAGAAGAAGAAGAAGAAGAAGAAGAAGAAGAAGAAGAAGAAGAAAAGAGAAAGAACCCTAAGGCTGCAATTTCTTGTGATTATCCTTCTGTAAATGAAAAACAACTCACACACGAAGAACCTAGTTCTTTCACTAATGAGTGTCTTGATCCTTATGTCGTTGCAAAGGATGTACCACACCTAGGACATCCATTAGATCCACCCCCAAGAGTAGGTATCTCAAAAACTGGAGAGGAACCCTGCATTTTTTCGATGGCACAAAAACTCAAAAATCTTCTGAAAACTCTAGACAACGAGAGAGAAAGATTTGAAACAGAAAGGAGAGGCTTTGAGAGTAACTGGGAGGAACTCCTTAACAAGTTCAATGAATTAAGTGAGCAATATCATTCCAAAACAACCTCTCAACCTACTTCTAACAATAAGTTAAACAATTCTCACACCTCACTTGATAAAACTAAGCTTTCAAAAGGTTCGTCCACTCATCACTCTTCTCCTTTGCACACAGGACAAGAAGTGAAGAAGGAAGGAGAAGAGAAGGGCGAGTGGAGGAAGAATAAGAAAGGAAATCGCTGAAGGGAAAAAGAAAGTTTTTGAAAATAAGACCAGCACTAGATCCAGTTCCATTTTGTATTCTAAAGTAAAATGTAATTTTGTTTCTGTCAAACAAACTCCTAGTTGTTCAGTCTTGAGTCCCAAGCTGAAAATTTCTGAGACATCTTTTGGACATCGTTCTATTCATAATTCTAGTATTGCTTATGGTTATTCTGTTCCAGATCCTCATAATTATGAATGTGATGTGAATGTTGTTAAAGTCAAGCCTCAAAGAAAGCTCAAACCGAGAAAGGAAACCGAGAACATAACTTCTAAGGGAATATTTTGTATACCTTATATGAAATATCCCCTCCGAGTTCATTCTAGGAAACATCTTAATCGGCTTTCTAAGGAGAAAATATTTAAAACCCACCTTAAGAAACAACCATTCAATCACAAAGCACGTGTCTACTCTCTGCCCATAACAAATCACAGGTGGGTCCCCAAAAACAGACCCTCCAAGACTGAAACTGAAAGGTGGGTCCCCAAAAACAGACCCACCAAGACTAAAACTGAAAGGTGGGTTCCCAAAAACAGACCCACCAAGACTAAAACGGAAAGGTGGGTGATATGCACTAGTTTATAGTGCATAAATGTATGTTTTAGTGATAGAGTATATATCTCCTAGATTCTAGAGAGAAGGGAGAGCTAGAGAGAGAAGTGAATTGTATTAATGAATTTTGTGAACCCCTATAACTACTCCCAAGGGGAGTATTTATAGAGAAAATTAGGGCTGGGCTCCCAAGTCTTGGGCTTGGGAGGCCCATTTACAACAGGGCCACTAATGGGCTGGATACAAAGTGTATAGAAATGATAAGTATAAAATCCTGTTCTAGAGGCTATCTATGGATGACGAGGGCATGGCCGATGAGGGCATGGCCGACGAGGTCACCCGGTTCTCCTGACTTCTGGATCATATTCTGGGTGGCCTTCTTTCTGGCCGATGAGGGCATGGCCGATGAGAGCATGGCCGATGAGGGCACCCGGTTCTCCGGGCTTCTGGATCACATTCTGAGTAGATCTTTTCCTGGCCGATGAGGGCATGGCCGATGAGAGCATGGCCGATGAGGGCACCCGATTCTCCGGGCTTCTGGATCATATTCTGAGTAGATCTTTTCCTAGCCGATGAGGGCATGGCCGATGAGAACATGGCCGATGAGGGCGTGGCCGACGAGGTCACCCGGTTCTCCGGGGGTCCCACCAGGTGATCGTGGTACCTTCTGTTCTTCTGAGTATGTGGGTCCTGGGGCCTAGACCCATATACTCCATCAGGAGTCCCCCACTCTCTAAGCTGAGACGTTTGACGAAGTGAAGGAGAGTAGATTTATGTCCTTTTTGTTTGGGCGTTGCGTGCTCCTCGATGTCGACGAAGAGGGCCCTAGTCATGTAGATGATGCGTGTTTTCTGTTCAAGGACGACGAGTGCCTTTGTTTGGTAGAGATGATGAGCGTCCTCTTCATGAGTGGCCGATGAAGACAGTGCTTCCTTATTCCTGGCCGTTGATGGTTGAATTTCGTACTTTGGGCCGAGGAGGCCATTATGGTTATCTCTTGTTTGAGGACAATGGGTGTCCTTTGTTTCGAGGAAAATGAATGTCCTTCATTTTGAGGACGATGAATGTCCTTCATTTTGAGGACGATGAATGTCCTTCGTTTTGAGGACGGTGGATGTCCTTCACCTTGAGGGCGATGAGCGTCCTTCATTTTGAGGACGATGAATGTCCTTCATTTTGAGGATGATGAATGTCCTTCGTCTTGAGGATGATGAGTGTCCTTCATCTTGAGGACGATGGATGTCCTTCATTTTGAGGACGATGAATGTCCTTCATTTTGAGGATGATGAATGTCCTTCATTTTGAGGACGATGAATGTCCTTCATTTTGAGGACGATGAATGTCCTTCACTTTGAGGACGATGTAGTCCCCCTGGCCTTCTTCTGGCCGATGGAGACATGGTCGACGGAGGTACCACTTGGTAGTCCTTGCTTTTTGTTGCTTTCTGGATGATTTCATGTATGTGGAGGCCGATGTAGTCCCCCAGTCCCCCACTCCTCGAGGCTCATGTAGTGAGGTGAAGAAGAGTAGAGCAATACACGTCTTCAATAGGGGGGCGAGGGTCGACACCTTTTGATCCACAATGGGGCGATGCCTTGTTAAAAACCTCATTAGGAAAAACCCTGTGGGAAAAAATCCTAATGCGGGAAAAAGAGCACACCGGATCCCCCAAAATGAACTCCAAGGGGTGAACCCTTCGGCCTAGGTGTGGAGCTGAAACAATGTTCGTCTGATGAGGGGACGCCCGCCTGGAGGTGAGGACGACGGCGCTGATCAGCCAGTCCGAATATGAGGACGAGGCGATGGATGCCTGTCTGAATGTGAGGACGACAATGGTAATGATCCATGCGTCATATGAAGGCGACGGTCGCTGTCCAGGAAGGGAATTGCGAGCCCGGTCGCTATAACAGTACCTCGGCGTTGGGAGCCGGTCTCGAGATATGAGGACGACGGCACTGGGGGGCCGGTCCGAAATCCATGCAACGGTCGTCATCCGGTAAAGGAATGGCTAAGACCGGTCTTGACATAGATGATCATGCCAAGGCCGAGGGACCAGACGTGACTTGAGGATGACGGCTATGATGAAGCCCATCCAAGTAAATGATGACGAGGCGTTGGTGAAGCCGTGCGTCATGTAGTGGCGATGGTCACCATCCAGGAAGGGATGGTGAGCCCGATCGCTGGCTCAAGACTCTCGGCGCTGAGGAAGCCGGTCTTGAGATAGATGATCACGCCTTGGCCGAGGGGTCGGGCATGATTTGAGGACGACAGTGCTGATGAAGCCGATCCAAATAAATGATGACGAAGGCATTTGATGAAGCCATTCGTCATGTAAACTCAAGGCTCTCGGTGTTGAGGATACCGGCCTTGAGATAGATAATCACGTTGAGGCCGAGGGGCCGTTCATTTTGAGGACGAGGGTCACCATCCAGGAAGGGAATGGCGAGCCGCTCGCTGGCCGAGGATGTTCGGCGTTGAGGAGGCCGGTCTTGAGACGAAGGATCACGTTGAGACCGGGGGGTCTGCCGTGATCTGAGGACGACGGCGCTGATGAAGCCGCTCCTCGTATGAAGGCGAGGGTCTCCATACAGGAAGGGAATGGCGAGCCCGCTCACTAGCTCAAGACGCTCGGTGCTGAGGAGGCCGGTCTTGAGATGAAGGATCACGTTGAGACCGGGGGGGTCTGCCGTGATCTGAGGACGACGGTGCTGATGAAGCCGCTCCTCGTATGAAGGCGAGGGTCGCCATCCAGGAAGGGAATGGCGAGCCCGCTCGCTAGTTCAAGACGCTCGGCGCTGAGGAGGCCGGTCTTGAGATGAAGGATCACGTTGAGACCGGGGGGTCTGCCGTGATTTGAGGACGACGGCGCTGATGAAGCCGCTCCTCATATGAAGGCGAGGGTTACCATCAAGGAAGGGAATGGCGAGCCCGCTCGCTAGCTCAAGACGCTTGACGCTGAGGAGGCCGGTCTTGAGATGAAGGATCATGTTGAGACCGGGGGTCTGCCGTGATCTGAGGACGCCGGCGCTGATGAAGCCGCTCCTCGTATGAAGGCGAGGGTTGCCATCCAGGAAGGGAATGGCAAGCCCGCTCGCTGGCTCAAGACGCTCAGCGCCGAGGAGGCCGGTCATGAGATGAAGGATCACGTTGAGACTGGGGGGGTCCGTCGTGATCTGAGGACGACGGCGCTGATGAAGCCTCTCCTCGTATGAAGGCAAGGGTCACCATCCAGGAAGGGAATGGCAAGCCCGCTCGCAAGCTTAAGACGTTCGGCGCTGAGGAGGTCGGTCTTGAGATGAAGGATCACGTTCAGACCGGGGGGTCTGCCATGATCTGAGGACGACGACGCTGATGAAGCCGCTCCTCATATGAAGGCGAGGGTCGCCATCCAGGAAGGGAATGGTGAGCCCGCTCGCCAGCTCAAGACGTTCGGCGCTGAGGAGGCCGGGCTTGAGATGAAGGATCACGTTGAGACCGGGGGGGTCTGCCGTGATCTGAGGACGACGACGCTGATGAATCCGCTCCTCGTATGAAGGTGAGGGTCGCCATCCAGAAAGGGAATGGCGAGCCCGCTCGCTAGCTCAAGACGCTCGGCGCTGAGGAGGCCGGTCTTGAGATGAAGGATCACGTTGAGACAGGGGGGTCTGCCATGATCTGAGGACAACGACGCTGATGAAGCGGCTCCTCATATGAAGGCGAGGGTCGCCATCCAGGAAGGGAATGGCGAGCCCGCTCTCCAGCTCAAGACGCTCGGCGCTGAGGAGGCTGGTCTTGAGATGAAGGATCACGTTAAGACCGGGGGGTCTGCCGTGATCTGAGGACGACGGCGCTGATGAAGCCAGTCGTCTGAAGATGAAGGGGGCGGAGCCGGTCCTATGATGAGGACGGCGAAGCCGTACCTATAATGAAGGACGACGTTGAGCGCTCATCTGATCCGCATATATGATCTTGCTTCGTCCATAATGCATAGTATTTGTCTGATATGTACTTAGCCAAATATGTGGCTTGATTTGTGGGGATTTCATTTTTATTGCTCGAGGCCGGCGAGTGCTCGGTCCTTGGCTTCCCTCTTTTGATTTGTGGGGATTTCGCTCGAGGCCGGCGAGTGCGCTGTCCTCGGTTGTCCCTCTTTTAATTTGTGGGGATTTCGCTCGAGGCCGGCGAGTGCGCAGTCCTCGGCTGTCCCTCTTTTAATTTGTGGGGATTTCGCTCGAGGCCGGCGAGTGCACGGTCCTCGGCTGTCCCTCTTTTATTTCTTCCTCTACTGCTATGAGCGAGGAGTGGGGGTCCTTCTTTCAGGCTCGACCGAGGGGGTTGCTATTCCCTCGGCCGATAGGGAGTCCAGGAGGGCAACTGTCCGGCCTCTGGCGCTGGCGCGTCCCTAGACCTTGGGGGGTCCCGTCGTCTATTTATGGCGCGGGCTAGGCTTTTGGTCGGTTACCGACGGCTGCCGTTTCCCAACCCCAAGTGTGGGGATTTTGTCACCTCGGCCATTCTTTCAGGCCTGTCGTAATGCGATTTAGCGCGAAGACGACGCGGTGAGCTTCCCATTTCAAGACGTGGGCCGTTTGCGGGCCCCTCGTCCTGGGACATCGTCGACCATGCCTAAGCGTTTCGCTCGAAGGGGCCGGGACGATGTGCTGTTTTGTGTGGCGTCGTTGGCCATACCTGAGCGTTTCGCTCGAAAGGGCCGAAGCGACGTGCTTTGTTGTGTAGCATCCTTTACTTAAACTTTACAGGAAATAAGCAGAACACAATAGGTGCATTGTTTATGGCAACGGCTTTTATTAGGGTCAGTGGCTCGAGGCCGAGGGGGGTAACCTTGTGAACAACTCGTACAAGAGTTAGCTTCCCAATGAGTTTAATTTCTGACCTTGGGGTGGGGGCTTTGCCGTCTGCACCCTCTTCGGATTGCTGGTAGAACTTCGCCGAGATGTAGGGCCCTTCGCATTTTGAGGGATAAGCCGTCTGTCGGCTTGCTGGTAGAACTTCACCATGGAGGTCCAGCCGTCGGCCGTGCGTCCCTTCGAGGAAGGACGCAGTCAGCGGATGTGACGCTTCTTCAGTTGGGGCTCCTCGAAGTCCTCATCATCGCTGAGCTTCCCAATTTTATGCTTCTTCGTTGAGGTGTCCCCTTCCTTATTGCCAGTGGAGTTCCTTGGGGTAACTTTGACAAATTGGTGGAGTTCACCCCGTTGAATCAAGCGCTCAATGGCTTTCTTCAGCGCGACGCAGTCGTCTGTATTGTGGGAGGTGTTCTTGTGGTAACGATAATAAGTGCCACCCTGGTTGACGGCGTAGACTTCCGTGGCCGACCGGGGATCTTTAGGGATGAGACCTTGCTCCTCAGCATAGTCGAAGATGGTATCCACCGAGTGCGTGAGCGTAGTCCTTGGGACATCCGTCCTCGGCTGCCATGGGCGTTCCTTCCGGTTTCTGCGGGCATGGCCCCCGGCCGAGGATGCGTTTGGAGCCGATGCCTCGTCTTACCTCTTTGATGGTTGGCCTACATCCTTCTTGTGGGAGTGGAGCTCATCGGCGTCAGCGTACAAGCTCCCTCGTTGGAGTGCCTTGGTGTATGACCTCGGCGGGTCAGTGATGAGGCTCCTCGCATAGGGGGCTGCTGCGGAGAACGCCTTGGAAGAGGACGAGGAGGGTGCACTCATCGGCACCTTCGACCTCGTCTGTCTCCTTCGTCCATCGATCGATGAAAGACCGAAGTGATTCATCGTGTTGCTGCTTGATGGAGAGAAGGTGGGAGAAATGTTTTCTCACGCGCTTCCTTCCGGCGAAGTGGGTGAGGAAGCGTTGGGCAAGATCCTGCCACGAATCTATGCTTCCTTCGGGGAGCGCGTTGAACCACTCGTACGCTGGCCCTTCAAGAGTGGAAAGGAACCAACGACAGAGGTATTCATCTGATGCGTTCACCATCAGCATGTTGTTTTGATAGCGGCTGAAGTGCTCCTGAGGGTCAGAGCGGCCGTCATAGGGCTTGATGGCGTTCCCTCGGTACTTCTCGGGTATTGGGGCCGAGAGCACCCTCGTGGTGAAGGGAGTTTTTGTTCTGATTTGGATGATGGGGTCACCACGTCTGTCAGCCAGCTCCCTCTCCAGGGCGCTGACCTTAAGCATGAGCGCGTGGTAACCTGGACCCTCGGATGAGTTGGCCGTAGGGATGGTGGCCGATTGTCTAGCTTCCATCTGGTCCAGTCTCCTTTCCAGCTGGGCGATGACCTCGTCACGAGGATCCTTGGCGGCCGTAGTGGCGCCTTGCTGGTTGCGCACGCGAGCTTCTTGAGTCGTGTTGATTCGATGACGCGCATTGTCCTCGTGCAATTTTCCTTTGCCTTTGTCCAGGCGGGGCTGATCCGCTGTCCGGGATACGGACCCCAAGCTTTCCCTTGGTGAGCCAGGCTCATGTTCACCAATCCGTCCCGCCATCCTCTCCGAAGCAGGCCGACGACGCGTGTCACCTAGCCTATTAAAGGCTGAGGCTTTTCCACGCGCTGGGGCCGGTCCAGCTCGAAGTGGGGAAGCAGGGTGGGAGTGGGATGACGACGTGTCCTGGGGCACCACCCCTTCGTCGTTGCCTAGCTTGATGGCCAACGGCTGGGGATGAGGAGGTGGGGTAGTGTTCTCCCCAGTCCTTGGCATGAGTGCGCTGAGGACGGTGGGGTTCTGGGCCAGGCTGGCGATGATGGCCGAGAGAGCGGCTTGGAGCTGAGGGTTAACGGCAGGAGAAGTCGGTTGCCCAGAGACGTTGTCACCCTTTTCTACGCGCTTCTTGTCCAAGCTGATGCAGGCGTCTGGGGCGACGCCGTTAAGGTCGTTACACAGGTCAGTGGTGAGGCCGATGGCTTCATGGAAGACATCCCCGACGGGAGCCTTGTTGGCCGTAGCATCCTCCTCCTGTTCTCGGTTCTCTTGGGCCTCGGGGATGGCCTTGCTGAGGAGGTTGCGGTTTGACCTAGTTCTTCCCATTGTCAGTTAGCTGTGCTGGGTAGTGACGGAGGAGGCTAACTTGATTGTTCTAGCTCTCAATGAGAGCACCAAATGATAGAGTATATATCTCCTAGATTCTAGAGAGAAGGGAGAGCTAGAGATAGAAGTGAATTGTATAAATGAATTTTGTGAACCCCTATAACTACTCCCAAGGGGAGTATTTATAGAGAAAATTAGGGCTGGGCTCCCAAGTCTTGGGCTTGGGAGGCCCATTTACAACAGGGCCACTAATGGACCGGATACAAAGTGTATAGAAATGATAAGTATAAAATCCTGTTCTAGAGGCTATCTATGGATGACGAGGGCATGACCAATGAGGGCAAGGCCGATGAGGGCATGGCCGACGAGGTCACCCGGTTCTCCTGACTTCTAGATCATATTCTGGGTGGCCTTCTTTCTGGCCGATGAGGGCATGGCCGATGAGAGCGTGGCCGATGAGGGCACCCGGTTCTCCGGGCTTCTGGATCATATTCTGAGTAGATCTTTTCCTGGCCGATGAGGGCATGGCCGATGAGAGCATGGTCGATGAGGGCACCCGATTCTCCGGGCTTCTGGATCATATTCTGAGTAGATCTTTTCCTAGCCGATGAGGGCATGGCCGATGAGAGCATGGCCGATGAGGGCGTGGCCGACGAGGTCACCCGGTTCTCCGGGGGTCCCACCAGGTGATCGTGGTACCTTCTGTTCTTCTGAGTATGTGGGTCCTGGGGCCTAGACCCATATACTCCATCATTTTGTATTGACTTTGTGTGGATTTTCCTTCATCTTTAGTTAGTTTGTAAACATTTGTTTTATGTTGTTTGTAATTGTTTTTTGCTTTCATTTATAGTTGTAGAATAGTAGTAGTGTTTTTAGCAAGGAAAAGGAGAAAAGTTGAAGATAAAAATGGCCAGGAGCGCTAACTCGGTCAGGTCATGCACTACACCCGGTCGGGTCTGAGTTGAGAACTAGATCCCTGAGAAAATAGCTAGACCCGGTCGGGTCCCCTACTTGACCCGTCGGATCGGATGTGACCCGGAACACCAGAACGTGCCAAGGATCGCCCGAATAAAGAATATCTCATTTTTTAGTCAAACCCGGTCGGGTCCCCTACTTGACCCGGTCGGGTCTGACTTGACCCGGGACATTTTAACGTGTTGAAACACAAAAACGTGGGAGATAATGTGATTTTGACCGGTACCCCGGTCGGGTAAGCACTAAACCCGGTCAGGTACCCGACCAAAGGTGTTGAAAAACACCTATAAATAGCACACGTTTTCTTCACAAAAAATCATTCCTTCTTCCATACTCTTAAGCTCAGTTTAGAATAGCATTTCTTTATATTTTTCTAGCTATGTTTAGTCTCCAAATGAGGAGCTAAACTTCCATTCTTGGTTTTGCTCCTGAAGCTTGTTGATTATTAAAGTTGTGAGTTATTTTCTTAACTTCTTGTCTTGATTATTAATTCTTCCCTTAATCTCGTTCTATATTAATGTTGGAGGGTTGCTAAGTGACGATTAGTTAATGTTCCGACATTAATTACTACTAGAAACGATCAACGAACCGATGGTTAATCGTTGTTGGTTTCATAAGTAAGTAACTTCGGTTTATGAATGCACGGTCGTGGTTAATAAACTTAAGAGGGATCAATTTTGTTGGTTAAACCGAAACCGTTGTGTTAAGGTTATCAATATCAATTGATTTCATCAAGAAGTTAAAAAGATTGAATGCTACTATTATATCGGTATACGGCGTTGTTCTATATTTGATTAATAGTAAGGGTTATTAATGAACGGTCATTGTTAATAACTACCCTCGATGAATTGAAGATACTCCTCGATTGAGTATTCGAGAGGGGATAAGTTATAGATATAACAAGGATCGACTAAAATATATCAACAAGTGGAAAGTAGCAAAGCCAAGTCCCTTTTATTCTTGAATTAAACACATATAGGTTGTTCATCTTAGTTTCTTGATTGAATTAAATCACTCAAAACCAAAAAACCCCTTTTTAATTACTAGTTTCATAAAAAGAGAATTATTCCCTTCCCTGTGGATACGAACTCTACTACGCTATACTACGTATGAGTGCTTAGTATTGAAATTATTTTGACGCACCGTGACAAAGTGCTCGTCAAATTTGCCGCCGTTGCCGGGGATTGGCAATTAATTTTTCTTTTTATTTTATTTCAAGAAAAAAAAAATTATTATATATAAAGTTTTCTATTTTGCTGAGCTTTGTTTGAGTATATGGTAAAAACCCGATCCATAAACCAACTCACCTACCAAACAAACCCCGATATAGAAAAAGCTCTCGAGCGGTTAAAAAGTAAATTCTCAAGTACCGACTCGGGGGAATCCTCAAATGCTAGTTCTCAATCTAGCGAGTCCGAGGAGCCAATATCAATGGCTCTTGAAACAAGAACGTTGAGGGAGCTCACAGCTCCCAATCTAAACCAACAACCCTTATGTATCACCTTCCTAACTCTTGATGCGGGTGCTACATTTGAGTTAAAATCCGGACTCATACATCTACTTCCATCTTTCCACGGGCTAAGAGGAGAGGATCCGAATAAACATCTTTCGGAGTTCCACATCGTTTGCACAAGCATGTGCTCGAACGGTGTTACCGAGGAGCAAATTAAGTTGATGGCTTTCTGTAACACCCCCAAATTTCCCACCCAAAAATACATTTAAATAATGATTTATTGGAAAATATTATTAACTTTATTTGAAAACATCACAAAATGTGCAGCGGAAAATTCAAAGGGAAATAGGGGTGCTACCGCCACACTCGGTTCTCTCTTAACCGAGTGCACAGGCTAAAACAACTTAAACTTCAAAATCAAAAGCTCATTGATTAAAGTTATTGAAAAAGAAATTTACAATGATTTACTAATAATGTTTTCTAGCGGAAGCTCTCTCTCGAAATCAACTTCAACATCGACCAACTCAACACCTGAACAAAAATCATGTACAAAAAGAAAAATAAAAGAAACAAACATTAGCAATAATGCTAAGTAAGTCCCACCTAACCTTTTAAAATAATAATAATAGTATATATATAAATTCGTACAACCATTAGTATAAAAATATTTTCAAAATACTTTATAAAACATAAGTAAACGATATCTTTACAAAATCCCAATCATATAGCTCGTGAACCATAAAAATTCCAAAATACACCAAAATTTCTCCTCCATTGAATTTCTCCAAAAATCACTTTGTAACTAACTTCCTAGTAATTTAGAAGGGCGGTGCTCAACACTTTGGTTGAGCCCGGTGGTCCGTTGTTATGTACGGCCACCCCGGAACTATCGCCGGTACCACAACTGCTCCTTGGAAACGGAAACAACTACTTTAAGTGTGCACACCCCCTAAAGGTATTCCAAGCCCTCCGGGTTAGTAAGTCGATCCAGGTAGCCGGGATGTTTTCTACCAACTACCCCACCTCAAAACCTGAATGATTAGGAGCTACTACTACCACTACTACTCAAAAGCCGGGATGTTTTCTACCGACCGACAATTCACCTCAAACCAACACAAACCAAAAATTGAGTAGTAGTAGACCTAACCATCCTCCACATTTTAAGGGACGTGGAAAACCAACACCACGAATTTCTCCCGTGATGCTCAACTTTTATGAAAATATTCATTTTTCTCTAAATCAATCGAAGTTTATACTTCAAAAATTCCCTTTTTATCAAACTCCCACAAAGATAACAAATTACGTACTATTACAAAATATCCCAAAATCGTATACAATAATTCATATCAACAAAACAGTACATCAACTAATATCTCAAATACAACCCTTTCATATAATAATATTCACTCGAATTCAGCACACATAAATTCAATTCTCAAATATGCACACAAAAATATGTAAAAGAAATCACGAAGAAAAAGAACTAATATCGGTTGACGTGAAACTTACCTTAAGTCCCGATGCTCCTAATTCTCTTCTTCAATTTGGGTCTCTAAGTATTCACCTTTTTAATTAAGATAATATAATCAGTCACTTATTCTATTTCAATCATTTATCCTTTTTCCCCCCTTTTTATTTCCTTATTCAAATTTATTAATTAATTAATTATTCGAGTTAATCACTTTTTATTAATCAAATTACCTTATTAATTCAGTCATTAATTACAATATTTGAATTCTAATATTAAATAAAATATTCGAATATTATTGACTACAACATCCACTTTTTATTCAATAATCACCATTAATTTTCTCTAATTATTATCTAATTACTTTATTTACATAACCGAAAATATTTATTTTCCTTATTTTATTCAAACATTATTTTTAGTCCAGAATATTATTTTTCAACCTCAGAGATTTATTATTTCACCATTAATACTAATATTTCCTTTTTTAATTACTTAACTAGTTTTATATGGCATAATTTAAATAAATAGACTAAAAATCGACTTTATAAATTAGTAATCGTCCATAAATATATTTTGGGTCTATATTCGACCTAAATTGTCCAGATATCTATTTTATAATTATTTCCCATAATTATTCCTTTAATTTCATATATATCTATTAATCGGTTTAATTACAATTAAATATACTAAACCTTATTTTTATTAATTATAAATGGTCCATAAGGTCTTAGTTAGTCATATATTTATCCTAGTTTACTCCAATATTTATTTCATAATTATTTTCGTCATTTAGTTAATTATTTACTAAAAGTGTATAAATTGGCCCAATTACCATTAAATCCATTAAAAATAGCTAAAAAATTTATTTTCCAAATCTGGTTGGTCCGAATATGTATATGTATACTAGGTATTTAATTTATATTTTTCCAGATTTTATTTATTTCATTTACTTTTTTATATTTAATTTTTATTGCAACTGGGCCGAACTGGGCCAAATTAAATTATTCTGGCCCAAACAAATTTAGGCCCAGGAGGGACCCCAGCTGGGTCTTCTTCTTCTTCCCCAGGTCGCCGGAAAAAAGGGGAGAGAGGTTTTACCTCGTCGGAAACGGCCAACGGGGTAGCGGTGCACTCCTCTCGGGACGGCGAATGACGGTGGTGGGTTGGCGGCAGTGGCAGCTCCTCCCTCTTCTCCGTTTTCCGTCGAAAAGCTTTTCTCCGGCGAAACTCCGGCGAGGTTTTTCTCCCTCGTTTCACGACCGTTTTCGACGATTCTTTTTCCGTTGGATTCGTATCACGAAGGGGAAGGTTTGAGAAGTATTTTCAGGGCTTGTTTCTGGCTCAAACGATGGGTCGCAAAAATATATATATATATATATATATACGTATATATGTATATTTCTCAGATTTTCGGGATGTAGAAAACGCGGGTTCTGGCCTATTATTTATAGGGAGAGATGAGGGTTCCGGGCTGTGTTAGAGTTAGAGTTGGATTAAAACAGCTCCTCCCGATTTTTGATTGTGTTGTTTTGCCGGCCAAGAAAAACTATAATACGTATTATAGTTATATATTACTACCTCCTACTTAATCCTAATACGTATTATAGTTATATATTACTACCTCCTATTTAATCCTAATACGTATTATAGTTATAGTAGTAGTATTTAAGTAGTAGTAGTAGTATATATTATTACGTAGTTACGTAGGTATTTTAGTTTAGTTATATTACTAAGTAGGTTACTATTATTATTATGTACATATATATGTATATTTTGAGTATTTTAATTATTTAGTTTATACTTTGCATATTATACAACCTAAAATAGTTATATAAAAATTAATTTTATACTAAAACATAACTTCTATTATCGGGCCATTTTTATCTGATTAAAAATGTCGTAAATGTAAATTTTTCTGTCTGGTTCACTTGTTTACTAAAATGCTGTTCTTATTACTGAAATATTTTTATCTGACTAAAACATCATAAATTTTGAAATTTTTATCTGATTAGAATGTTACAACTGTTGAATTTTTGTCTGACTCAATTAATTCTAAAATTGTTATTTTCGAACTATTTTATCTGATTAAAAATTATTTTTATTTTTATTTAAAATTTTGAAGTGTCACACTTTCCCATTCTCCCTCAAAGACACCGCCAAAGATTGGCTATTCTATCTTCCCTCGGGAAGCATAGACACTTGGGCGGCCATGAAGAAGAGCTTCCTCGAAAGGTATTATCCCGCCTCAATCTCCTCATCTCTAAAGAAACAAATCAGCAATGTGGAGCAAAAAGATGATGAATCATTCTACGAATTCTGGGAACGATTCAAGAAACTCTGTGCGAGCTGCCCGTATCACGGCTACTCGGAGCAAGACCTCATCCTTTACTTTTATGATGGTCTTTGCGATGATGATAGACGGATGATCAATGCTGCATGTGGAGGAGGAATAGTCAACAAAACTCCTTCTCAAGCTAGGAATCTTATCCCGGAGTTGGCCGAAAATTGTAGACACTATGATCGGCGGTCAACAAAGAGAGTCATGGCGGCGGAATCCAACAACTCGTTGGAGAGTCAAGTAGCCGGCTTGACTTCTTTGGTTAAAGATTTCCTCTTAAATCCAAAAACCCAAGAAGTCAAGGTCTGCGGCATCTGTTCAACACAAGGGCATCCCACAGACTCTTGCCCAACTCTACAAGAGGAGAACTCCGAGCAAGTCAATGCTTTGGGGTTCCAAGGCCAAAGTAGGTACGATCCTCACGGCAACACCTACAATCCAGGATGGAGGGATCATCCAAATCTAAGGTACGGAAACTCTCAACCCCCTCAACAATCAAACCCTCCTCCTCAACAATATAAACAACAAGGCCAAACATCGAACTCAAACATGTCCACCGAAGACATGATTCGAGCATTAGCCATGAATATGACTACGATGCAACAAAGTGTGGCCCAATTTCAAGAAACAACAAAGTCTAGCATCCACAACTTGGAAAGCCAAATGAGCCAAATCTCAAATGCCGTGAGTAGGCTAGAAGCTAGGGATTCGGCAAAACTCCCATCTCAAATGGAGCCGAATCCAATGCAACAAGCTCATGCGGTCACTTTGAGAAGTGGCAAAGAATTGGTTATGGCTAAGAAAAAAGCAAAGAGCCATGTGGGAGAAGAGGAGGAAGAGGAGATCTTGATACCAAGCATAAACCCTCAAAATGAAGAGGAAAAAGAGGAGGAGATCACACCTCAAAGAAAGTTCCCACCACTCGACTCATATGAGCCGGTGCCACCTTTTTCGGAGGCTCTCAAAGATAACCGAAAATACAACAATGACAAAGACATCTATTAGACCTTCAGCAAATGTGAGGTAAATATCCCTCTTCTAAATTTAATAAAGGGTGTTCCTAGGTTAGCAAATTTTTAAAAGAACTTTGCACAATTAAAAGGAAACACAAGTTGAATGGCAAGCATAAAATCCAAGTAAGTGAAAGAGTGTCGGCCGTTTTTCAAAAGAAACTGCCTAAAAAGTATAGTGATCCGGGAATGTTCACTATACCATGTAAACTTGGAAATTCTAGTTCTTCTAGGGCTATGTTAGATTTGGGTGCATCAATCAATGTCATCCCATATTCTCTATATAAGTCCCTAGAACTAGGACCTTTACATGAGACGGGGGTCGTTATTCAACTTGCCGATAGATCCAATGCCTACCCAAAAGGTGTGGTAGAGGATGTTCTCGTCATGGTGGATAATTTAATCTTTCCCGTTGATTTTTACGTTCTTGAAATGGAGAACGATAACAATGCAGTCCCAATTTTACTAGGCAGACCTTTTTTTAAAATGGCCAAGGCAAAAATTGACGTTTTTAGTGGAGTGTTAACCATGGAGATCGATGGCGAAAAAGTCGAATTTAATATCTACAACTCCATGAAATACCCCACTGATAATCACTCTCTCTTTGCGATTGACACTTGCGACACTTGGGTCCAAGATGTATTTGAAATTGAGGGAAAGGATGAGGTACTAAGCTCAATTGAAAACGACATAGAGGATTTTACTTTGGAATACTCTATGTCAAATAACATGAAGGTTATGGTGGCGGAGTTAAATCAACTCCCACTTTTGCCACCGGGCTCTAAAGCCCTCCCACTAACCATTCTAAGAGAGAAGCCGCTACCATCTGTTTTGCAGGCACCGGAGGTGGAATTAAAACCACTCCCTGAAAATATGAAGCATGTGTTCTTGGGTGAAAATCACACTCTACCGGTGATTATTTCAAATGCCATGTCCCAAGAACAAGAAGAAAGATTGATCGCGGTCCTCAAGGAATATAAATTGGCCATTGGATGGTCTATTGCCGACATCAAAGGCATTAGTCCATCCACATGCATGCACAGGATCTTGCTCGAAGACGAGGCCAAAGCGGTGAGACAACCGCAACGAAGATTGAACCCACCCATGATGGAGGTGGTGAAAAAGGAGGTGATCAAATTGCTTCAAATGGGAATCATCTTTCCCATTTCCGATAGCAAGTGGGTGAGTCCTACTCAAGTGGTGCCAAAGAAGACCGGAGTAACGGTCATTGAAAACAAGGATGGCGAGATGGTGCCCACCCGAGTTCAAAACGGGTGGCGAGTTTGCATTGACTACCGAAGACTCAATTCGGTAACTAGAAAAGACTTCTTTCCGTTGCCTTTCATTGATCAAATGCTAGAGAGGTTAGCAGGGCACAAGTGCTATTGTTTTCTCGATGGTTACTCCGGGTATTTCCAAATACCAATAGCCCCGGAGGACCAAGAGAAAACAACCTTCACATGTCCATTTGGCACTTTTGCCTACCGACGAATGCCCTTTGGATTATGCAACGCACCGAGCACCTTTCAAAGGTGCATGATGACCATATTTTCAGAATTTGTGGAGGTATTCTTGGAGGTCTTTATGGATGATTTCACAATCCATGGGGACTCTTTTGACTCTTGCCTCTATCACCTCACTCTTGTGCTAAAAAGTTGCATTGAATCCAACCTTGTGCTGAACTCTGAAAAATGCCACTTCATGGTAGAACAAGGAATTGTTCTTGGGCATGTGATCTCATCAAAGGGGATCGAGGTAGACAAAGGAAAGATTGATGTGATTCAAACACTCCCGTACCCCAAAAATGTACGGGACATCCGCTCTTTCCTCGGTCACGCCGGTTTCTATAGGAGATTCATCAAGGATTTCTCAAAGATTTCATCTCCTCTATGCAAACTTTTACAAAAGGAGGTAGAATTTGATCTAAATGATGAATGCAAAGAGGCTTTTGACACTTTAAAAGCAAGATTGGTGACTGCCCCAATCATACAAGCTCCCGATTGGTCTCTTCCTTTTGAGATCATGTGTGACGCAAGTGACTATGCGGTGGGGGCTGTTTTAGGCCAAAAAGTCGGAAGAGCTTCTCATGTCATCTACTACGCCTCATCAACCCTCAACGAAGCCCAAAAGAACTATTCCACTACCGAGAAGGAAATGTTGGCGGTAGTCTTTGCTTTGGAAAAGTTTCGTTCCTACCTTCTTGGAACGAAAGTTATTGTCTACACCGACCATGCCGCTCTCCGATTCCTTATGACAAAGAAAGAAGCCAAACCAAGACTCATTCGATGGGTCCTTCTATTGAGTGAGTTTGATATGGAAATTAAAGACAAGAAAGGAGCGGAGAACTTGGTGACCGATCATTTAAGCCGCCTCATTCCTCAAAAAGACATCGAAGACCTCCACACAAATCTCATCAAAGGAGAATTCCCGGGCGAAACTCTCTTCTCCATCAAAGTCACACAACCATGGTACGCAAATATCGTGAACTTCCTCGTTTCCGGTAAATTTCCTCCACAACTCTCAAAATCTCAAAAAGGAGAACTAAGAATGGATTCAAGACTCTATGTGTGGGATGACACATATTTGTGGAAGCATTGTAAGGATCAAATAATCCGAAGATGCATCCCTGAATATGAGATAGCCCACATCATAGAGTTTTGTCACTCTTATGCTTGTGGAGGACATTTCGGTCCGAAACGAACGACAATGAAGATACTTGAAAGCGGTTTTTGGTGGCCGAGTCTATTTCGGAATGCACACGGCTTTTGTCAATCTTGTGACAATTGCCAAAGAGCGGGCAACATTTCCAGGAGGAACGAGATGCCACAAAACCCCATGCTTTTCTGTGAGATTTTCGATGCATGGGGTATCGACTTCATGGGACCTTTCCCAAATTCCCAAGGTAACATATACATCCTTCTTGCAGTAGATTACGTCTCCAAATGGGTGGAGGCCAAAGCTACAAAAACTGATGATGCCAAGGTGGTGGCTAGTTTTCTAAAATCACACATATTTTCAAGGTTCGGGGTCCCTCAAATTTTAATAAGCGATCGAGGCACACATTTTTGTAATAAAATTGTGGGATCCCTACTAAAAAAATATGGTGTGACTCACAAAATTTCTACAGCCTACCACCCTCAAACCAATGGCCAAGTGGAAACCTCAAACAGGGAGTTGAAATCTATACTCCAGAAAACAGTAAACCCAAACCGAAAGGATTGGAGTATACGCATAGATGATGCGCTATGGGCATACCGAACTGCCTACAAAACCCCAATCAGTATGTCCCCTTATAGACTTGTGTTTGGGAAAGCATGTCATCTTCCCGTAGAGCTAGAACACAAGTCCTATTGGGCGGGTAAAGAATTCAACCTCAATCTTGACGAGGCCGGTGTACATAGGAAGCTCAAATTACAAGAATTGGAAGAACTTCGCCTGGATTCTTATGATGATGCAAAAATATACAAGAAAAAGACGAAGGAGTGGTATGATAAAATGATCATACGAAAAGACTTTAAACTTGATGAAAAAGTCCTTCTATTCCAATCACGCCTTCGTCTATTTCCGGGGAAGCTGAGATCCCGTTGGACCGGACCATACAAAGTGGTCAAAACATATCCACACGGGGCGGTGGAAATTCAGGACCCGAAGACGGGAGAGGTTCTGAAAGTGAACGGACAGCGATTAAAACCCTTCTTTGAGGGTTTTCAACCCAAAAACGTGGAAGTCGTAGACCTTTCTGAACCGGTCTACGAATGAGGAACAACAGAAGATATCATCGAGCCACGTTGTTAAATAAAGCACTTCTTGGGAGGCAACCCATGCACGGTATGTTTTTCTTTCTATTTTTTTAGTAGAGTGTGTGTGTAATATATATATATATATATAATATATATATATATATATATATATAAATGGTTCCGGAATATACCCGGCCGGGTATCACAGTTCACCCGGTCGGGTATGACATAAAAACAGGGATACCCGCACGGCTACCCGGGTGGGGGAGCGTAAATTTGAAAAAAAGAGGCAAACCCGACCGGGTATTTTATTTCACCCGATCGGGTATCAACTACCAGACCTCTCTGGTTAAGCAAATCAGCTTACCCGACCGGGTCAAGGAAGGAGACCCGACCGGGTATCTAGCAAAACAACTCTCTGCCAGCCTCTGGAACGCTCACCCGACCGGGTAAATAAGGAGACCTGACCGGGTCAACGGACTTTCAGCCTATACCAGGTCGGGCCATCCACCTTCTTCCTCATTCTTTCTTCCCATTTTAGAACAACCCACCCCAAAACCTCCATTTTCATCCACCAAAACCTCCAAATCTCCCCCATTCCCCCACCAAATTCATCAAATAACATCATATTCTTCATCTCCTCACCTCCCTCTTCCATCCTACACCAATTAATCCTTCCAAAATCCCCCAAATCAACCAAACCCATAAACCCTACCCCCAATTTCGAACCCCTCCATATTTGGACATTCAAGGTCCAAATTCAAGCCAAAATCCCCAACAAACACCAAATACCTCTTCTCCTCATCATCCTCTACAAAACCGTACCACTCACCCTCACCAAATCCCACCTCCCCAAAAAATCGAAAATCCCTCACCAAAAAAAAGGGAAAAAAATTCCATGGCACCGAAAAAGGGAAGAACTACTTCTTCAAGAGCTCCAAGAGCTATTCCACCCGTCGAGGGCTTCGAATCGGTGGAATTTGAGACGGAAGCACAACGCACCCGTTTCCTTGAGCAATCCGAACGAGAGGTAAAACCCTCCCGCTTTATATGCCAATTGACATTAACTATGTTCTGGATTCATGATATTATGAGAGATATATTCCAAAGGTGTGGCATGCTTAAAATGTTTGATATGCATTATTGGCCATATTCTCGTTTGGTGTATGAGTTTTACAGTTCCGTTGAGCATGTGAAAGATGAAAATGATCACACCAATAACACGATCAACTTTCGTCTGCTCAACGAGAACCGCTCACTCACTAAAAGAGACTTCGATGAACACTTCGGCCTACCCTTGCTTGATGACACAATAGCATATAGTTCACCGGTAGCCTATGAACTATGGAGAAGAATGACCGGGATTGTCAATGTTCGTACTTACCACCTCAATGTCAACCACGTCCAACACCCGGTCTTCCGAATTTTCCTAAAATTCTTGGCTAATTGCTTTTTCGGAAGACCAAACAATCATCAAACTAGAGTGTGGGATGTATGCCTCTTAGCACAAGTTGTTCTTCCGGGTGCCGGCCCATACGATGTGACCACCGTTCTTTGGGATCACATCATCAATGTTAAAAATGGTGGAGGAAAAATTCTGATACGGGGTCTAATTACCCACATTGCCACACTATATGGTTTTGTATGCAATGGTGCACAAAACCACAGGACCCTTCTTGGCCTTCAATTTTTAAAAAATGCTGGCGATGTGATCCTCTCACACATAGAACATGATGGCCTAGAAATCTATAATTGGCACATCAAACCCGGCCAAGAAATATACTACCCCTTCCCTTCCGAAAACCTCCCGCTCAACATCATCGATCACCAAATCGGTGATGGACACCACTATTGTATGCCCGGGGGAATTCCACCACATTTTGCACCCCCAAAAAATGAGGCGGGGGACAATGAAGCCGCCAATGAACAACCTGCACTTGAAGCACCACCCGTCATTCCTGAACAACCTCGCCCACAACCCCATGCTCATCAATACTCTCCATTTGAGCAAGAAATGCTAAACAACATGAATGCTCTTAACCTCAATTACACCCAACTTCGGGAGGAAGTCGGGTTGTACAGAAATGAGCAAAGGCATAGCTTTGAGAGGATTGAAGAACAAAGGCGAGAAGATTGGGGCCAATATGAAGAGGACCCGAGGAGGACTTTTAGGCCTATCTACTCCTATATCGCACATCAGGTAAACTTCACCTTTATGACCTCTCCTCCTCCGGCACCCTCATGGTATAACCCCACTGAATGGGGTTATTTTGGTGGCTCAACCTCTAGTGGTGGAGGCGGGGAAGACGGATACAGCGGTGATCATATGGACGAGGATACACACTATAGGGGCTATGGAGGATTTTTCAATGGCGGAGATGCGGGCGGGCACTAGGGACTGTGCCACGGACTAGCGGTGGGGGAGATCTTCCTGGTATGTTCACATTCACACTCTTTATTCTTGTTATCTTCCTAAACAAAAAAATAATAAAAAGAAAAATAAATAAATAAAAGAAAGCTTGTTAAGTTGAAAACCCACAAAGGGCAGCTTAAGCAAAAATAAAGCAAAAATAAGAGTGAGTTTGTGAGATTTATTAAAAGAAAATGTGGGAAGCTGGGTTGAAAACCCGAAAGGGCACCAAGGCAAAATGAGAGAATGAGAGAAGTAGTTCTTTTTATTCTGCAGGATCCTAAGGGTGCTGATTGAAGAAGGCTCATTGCATAAGAAATTGGAATGGAAGACCCCTTGATGTGGCCTTTTTATGTTACAGGGGATACTGTGTAATTATTTTTTGTTCAACAAACTTTGTGATGGTTGTGGTGATGAACTTATCATTTATGGATTTCTTGGATTACATTTACTCGAGACGAGTAAAGATTCAAGTGTGGGGATATTTGATATGCACTAGTTTATAGTGCATAAATGTATGTTTTTGTATTGACTTTGTGTGGATTTTCCTTCATCTTTAGTTAGTTAGTAAACATTTGTTTTATGTTGTTTGTAATTGTTTTTTGCTTTCATTTATAGTTGTAGAATAGTAGTAGTGTTTTTAGCAAGGAAAAGGAGAAAAGCTGAAGATAAAAATGGCCAGGAGCGCTAACCCGGTCGGGTCATGCACTACACCCGGTCGGGTCTGAGTTGAGAACTAGATCCCTGAGAAAATAGCTAGACCCGGTCGAGTCCCCTACTTGACCCGGTCGGGTCGGATGTGACCCGGAACACCAGAACGTGCCAAGGATCGCCCGAATAAAGAATATCTGATTTTTGAGTCAAACCCGGTCGGGTCCCCTACTTGACCCGGTGGTCTGACTTGAGTCGGTGGTCTGACTTGACCCGGGACATTTAACGTGCTGAAACACAAAAACGTGGGAGATAATCTGATTTTGACCGGTACCCGGTCGGGTAAGCACTAAACCCGGTCGGGTACTCGGCCAAAGGTGTTGAAAAACACCTATAAATAGCACACTTTTTCTTCACAAAAAATCATTCCTTCTTCCATACTCTTAAGCTCAGTTTATAATAGCATTTCTTTATATTTTTCTAGCTATGTTTAGTCTCCAAATGAGGAGCTAAACTTCCATTCTTGGTTTTGCTCCTGAAGCTTGTTGATTATTAAAGTTGTGAGTTATTTTCTTAACTTCTTCTCTTGATTATTAATTCTTCCCTTAATCTCATTCTATATTAATGTTGGAGGGTTGCTAAGTGATGATTAGTTAACGTTCCGACATTAATTACTACTAGAAACGATCAACGAACCGATGGTTAATCTTTGTTGGTTTCATAAGTAAGTAACTTCGGTTTATTAATGCACGGTCGTGGTTAATAAACTTAAGAGGGATCAATTTTGTTGGTTAAACCGAAACCGTTGTGTTAAGGTTATCAATCTCAATTGATTTCATCAAGGAGCTAAAAAGATTGAATGCTACTATTATATCGGTATACGACGTTGTTCTATATTTGATTAATAGTAAGGGTTATTAATGAACGGTCGTTGTTAATAACTACCCTCGATGAATTGAAGATACTCCTCGATTGAGTATTCGAGAGGGGATAAGTTATAGATATAACAAGGATCGACTAAAATATATCAACAAGTGGAAAGTAGCAAAGCCAAGTCCCTTTTATTCTTGAATTAAACACGTATAGGTTGTTCATCTTAGTTTCTTAATTGAATTAAATCACTCAAAACCAAAACCCCCCTTTTTAATTACTAGTTTCATAAAAAGAGAATCATTCATTTCCCTGTGGATACGAACTCTACTACGCTATACTACGTATGAGTGTTTAGTATTGAAATTATTTTGACGCACCGTGACAAAGTGCTCGTCAGTGGGTTCCCAAAAACAGACCCACCAAAACGGAAACTGCTAAGTGGGCTCCAAAAACCAGACCCACTGCAAAGGCAGATCTGGCTGTTAGAGAGCCCGCAAGAGAAAAATTATTTGTTGACAAAGCTGCTGACCTTGGATCACAGCTAAAAGCAAGATTCAAAAAGGTGTTTTATGTTGATAAGGAAGGACCCATCCCAAGATGGGTACCTAAACCTGTTTAATTGTTTTGCAGGACGGTCATGTGTGGCACTTGGATTCTGGATGCTCAACCCACATGACCGGAATAAAACACCTGTTGAGCAACTACACCAACTGTTACGGAGGCAATGTCAGATTTGGGAACGACGCCTCATCTCCCATTCTTGGATATGGGGATGTCATTTGTGCTAGTGTCACCATCAAGGATGTTTCTTTTGTCAAAGGGCTCAAACACAATTTGCTGAGCATAGGACAATTCTGTGACAGCGAGATGGAAGTGAGGTTCTTTGCCAGACAATGTTGTGTGCTAGACAGCATGGGAAACACATTATTAACGTGCTACAGAACATCAAATCTGTACACGATTGATCTGAAAAGCGTACAATCCACCACTTCCATCTGTCTGTTGTCCAAAGCTTCCACAGAACATAACAACCTTTGGCACAGACGTCTTTCCCATCTGAACTTCAAGCATTTGTCAATCCTGTCCTCCAAGAAACTTGTAAAGGGGCTTCCTCTATTAAAGTCTTCTGCTGAAAATCATTGTAGTGCCGTCAAAATGGGCAAAATGACGCGAAGCTCCCACAAGCCAAAAACAGTTCCATCATCTACTCATCAACTGCAGTTAATTCACATGGATCTGTGTGGACCTATGAGAGTCTAAAGCATCAACGGTCACAAATACACTCTGGTGATCGTTGATGACTTCTCAAGGTACACATGGACGAAATTTCTTCGTTCAAAGGACGAGGCAGCAGAAAATATTGTGACCTTCATCAGAACCATCCAGAAACTGCTATAGCACAATGTTCGAATAGTAAGAACTGACACCGGTACCGAGTTCAAAAATCAAACTCTCACTGATTTCTATGAATCTCTCGGTATCACTCAGCAATTTGCAGCAGCCAAAACTCCCCAACAGAACGGAGTTGTTGAGAGAAAGAACATGACTCTTGTTGAAGCAGCACGCACCATGTTAATCCAATCCAGACTGCCTCATTTCATGTGGGCAAAGACAATCAATACTGCGTGCTACACCCAGAACAGAACATCCATTCATAAACACTTCGACAAGACTCCTTATGAAATTCTCTTCAACAGAACTCCCGATATCTCTTTCTTCAAGATATTTGGCTGCAAGTGTTTCATACTGAACGATCGAACAGAAAGAAGTAAGCTGGACCCCAAAGCCAGAGAAGGCGTGTTTATCGGCTACTCACTGCAGTCCAAAGCTTACAGGGTCTATCTAAGAGACAAACGAACTGTCATCGAGAGTGTAAATGTTACATTCTATGAAATGGCGGACTTCGTGATCGAACATTTACAGGCTGATCCATCACAAGCTGTACCAGTGGCTTCTGATAAAGCTGATTCGAACTCAGAACTTGAAGATGTGATTCTTAATTCTCTTTTCAGAAACTTCTACGAGAATTCACAACCTTCATCTCCTCCATGCACACCAGATTCAACATCAACAGCTCCGCAGCAACCTACTCCCACAGCTGAGATTCCACTCTTTACTGGTCCAGGTGATGTACCATCTACGCCTTCGACTCCTCAATCCAATCACAGAGGAGTGGATGATCATGGCTTTGCTACAACTCCAGAAACATCTCCACTACACACCACAACTGCTTAAGAGACCTCAAACCCCTATCAGGACTCGGATCAACCAATCATCACTCCAACTCCTCTGGCTCATGAGAGGAAATGGACGAAAGCACATCCCGTTGATCAAATAATAGGTGATCCGAGTCAAGGTGTGCGCACAAGATCCGCCACGATAAATGAATGCCACTTCGCCTGCTTCCTAAGCCAGTCTGAACCATCGAAGGTTTCCGAAGCACTACTTGATCCATATTAGGTGATTGCGATGCAAGATGAACTCAATCAATTTGACAGACTGATGTATGGACACTCGTCCCTAAGCCACAGAAAAAGACCATCATTGGCACGAAGTGGATTTTCAAAAACAAAAGGGATGAAGAAGGGACAGTTGTATGAAACAAGGCAAGGCTGGTCGCAAAGGGATACAATCAGCAGGAAGGCATAGACTATGATGAAACGTTTGCGCCCGTAGCAAGAATTGAAGCAATCCGCCTCTTTCTTGCGTACGCGGCGCACAAGAACTTCACCGTCTTTCAGATGGACGTGAAGACAGCCTTCCTAAATGGAATTTTAGAAGAAGAAGTCTATGTTGCTCAACCTGAAGGATTTGTAGATCCAAGATTCCCAGATCATGTATACAAGCTCACGAAAGCTCTCTATGGGCTGAAACAGGCACCAAGAGCTTGGTACGATGCCTTGACCGAATTTCTGGTTGATTCAGGTTTCTCCAAAGGTAAGATTGATACTACACTGTTCATCAAGCGACAGAAATATGATATTATTCTGATTCAGATCTATGTCGATGACATCATCTTTGCCTCATCCAATCCGCGTCTATGCAAACACTTCAAGAAACTGATGAAAACAAAGTTCAAGATGAGCATGATGGGTGAACTGAATTTCTTCCTAGGCCTGCAAGTACGACAACTCTCTGATGGTATTTTCATCAACCAGACAAAATATATTCTGGAAATGCTCAAGAGATTCAACATTGACGGCAAATCTTCCATGACGACCCCTATGTCCCCAAACAATAAACTGGACTCAGACGCCTCCGGGAAGCCAGTTGATGCTACAAACTACAGGGCCATCATTGGATCTTTGTTGTATCTCACGTCTAGCAGGCCTGACATTGTATTCTCCACATGCTTATGTGCTCGATTTCAAGCTAATCCGAAGTAATCCCATTTGACTGTTGTGCGCCGAATCTTAAGATACCTTAAAGGCACTGTGAATCTAGGTCGTTGGTATCCCAAGCATTCCGGTTTTGACCTAGTCAGATATTCGGACGCTGATTTTGCGGGTTGCAGGATGGACCGCAAGAGTACATCGGGAGCCGTCCAGTTCTTGGGCGAGAAGTTAGTCTGCTGGTCTTCCAAGAAGCAAAATTGTGTGTCAACATCTACAGCTGAGGCCGAATACATCGCGGTTGCTAGTTGTTCACAAATATTATGGATGAAGACTCAGCTCAAAGACTACGGTTACACATTCCGCCATATCCCGATATACAGTGATTCACAGAGCGTCATCGCCATCACCAGCAACCCAGTTCACCACTCCCACACCAAACAGCTTGATCTGCACTTTCACTTCATCAAGGACCACGTGGAGAAAGGAGATATTGATATGTATTTTGTAAGCTTAGAGCTTCAATTGGCTCACTTGTTTACTAAGGCGTTGGATGAAAAAAGATTCCAGTTCCTAGTCTCCAAGTTGGGCATGTTGAACCTCGAGCCTGTTTAATTTTATCTCCACTGGTCAGAAAAGAGTGTGTGGCTGTGTGGGACTTGTAAAAAGCGTGTGTGGGTGTGACCTGTAAATAGTGTGTGTGTTGCATGTGTCAAGGGGGAGAAAACCCAAAAAGAACAAAAATAGTGTGTGTGTTGCATGTGTCAAGGGGGAGAAAATGTGAAAAACATCAAAAAAGAGTGTGCGTGTGTTGCATCTGTACATAGTGTGTGTTGCACTCATTGAGGGGGAGAAAAAGGTCAAAAATATCATGTGGCATGTGTGTGTATTTTTTTGCACCGATTGAGGGGGAGCTCTTATTTTTACTGATTAGGCCTCGAAAACCATTTTTAAATAGGCTAAATGGGCAAGCATCTGTTTGGGCCCCACTCCATTTCGCGAGGCCCAAACCCTCCAAATTTCGCATATAAAAGGCTTGAGAAAACCTAAAAAGTCATCGTTTCTCGCATTCGTTTTCGCACTGATAGAATTTGCAAAGTCCAGAGCTCCCGTTTTCCTAACTTCTCGAGATCCTTCTTCTCCTCTCACTTTCTCATTTCGAAGGTAGTAAATCGGGCTATCAATCGTCTCCATCTACTCTTCTACTCTTCTACTCTTCTACTCTTCTCCATCGCCACCCGCTGAGTTTTCGAAAAACCAAATTGAAAATCGTTCGATTAAAGTTCAAAAAGGTGGTTTTACGGTTGATTTGAAGGTCATAATTGATCATTGCATCGTTTTTGCGTTTCTGTATTGTATATTTTTGCAGGTGGGATCGTCGTTTCGAGATTCATGCTCTCGAGTTTTGGATCTGCAGATCTCCATATCGTCGGTTCATCTTCGAGAAAAGATCTCGAGATGTAGATCTCGATATCTAGATCTCGAGCTTTAAAACTCGAGATCTCGATCTCGAGATTTAAACCTCGATATCTCGATCTCGAGATCTAAATCTCGATATCTCGATCTCGAGATTTGAACCTCGATATCTCGATCTCGAGATTTGAACCTCGATATCTCGATCTCGAGATTTGAACCTCGATATCTCGATCTCGAGATTTGAACCTCGATATCTCGATCTCGAGATTTGAATCTCGATATCTCGATCTCGAGATTTGAATCTCGATATCTCGATCTCGAGATTTGAATCTCCATATCTCGAGATTTGAACCTCGAGATCTCGATCTCGAGTTTTCAACCTCGAGATCTGGATCTCGAGATTTAAACCTCGAGATCTCGATCTCAAGATTCAAAACTCGAGATCTGGATCTCGAGATTCAAAACTCGAGATCTGGATCTCGAGATTCAAACCTCGAGATCTCGATCTCGAGATTTTGACTTGGATTTTTTTTTCAATGTCCACCTGCACCCATTTTCTGAAAACTCCAAAAACACAATTTTTCACAATCAAATCCCAAAGCAAACAAACAACAGACTAATGTGCTGACCCCCTGCTTTTACAGTTCATTATGGCAGGAACACCTCAAACTCAAATTGACGACGCCATCTACCCAAAAGGGAAGTGGATCAAGGTACTGGATAACAACTACCAGCTAGACCTCACCGTGTTCAAATGTCAGGACCCAGTCATTCCGGCTATCATGAAAGGTCACTATCTCTGGGCCGCACTCAACAGCGCCAAACCAGTGCCAGAGATATATCTACAACAATTCTGGGGACATATGCATACAGAGTCTGTGAAGGATCGCTCCAAGATCAAGACGAAACTGAATGGTATGCGCGTAGTCCTGACGCCGTCCACACTACGATCCACCTTAGAGCTGCAAGTCCACGATACCTATGATCCTCTGCCGTCCATTCCCGACCTTCTCAAAGACGTTGCAGCTCTAGGCTACACCTCTCTTCTCCCCAAGCTATCCAATTTCAATGGGGCATATCTCCATCACCCATGGAAGAGCCTGTTCGGGCTAGTGAACAAATGCCTGTCACCAAAGCATGCCGGTTTTGACAAATGCAACAGGCAGATTCTCCTGATCCTCCATGGTATTGCTTACAACAAAAAGTACGACATGGCTGAGCTGTTCTTCTCAGAGCTCATGGATCTCGTCAAGGCAAAGGAGAACAACAAGTCGGGCACCATCTCATATGCTAGGTGGCTCGGGCTAATCATCCACGACACCATGACCGCGCATGCCTCAATTCCTCGACGAAGTGATGATCCACATTTCTCCGCTCCAAAGCTTCTCTACTTCAAGACTGACAAAAACCCCGTCACTGGACTGCGGATCCCTGAGTTCCTACTCAATCTTGCCAATCAGTCCAATCCTGCAGTCCAACAGTGCAGAGAGAGTGTCGAGAGAACTGTCCCTATGGTTCAGCAAAACCCAGCTGGACCTACCCCGGGGGCACAGCCGAGTGAACGTGAGGGTCCTAAGAGAGCCCAAAAGCCACAGAAACTAGTGGCCCGTTTGCCCCATGAAGGAAAGTCCGACGACTCTCTCGAGATGAGTCGGACGGCTGAGGGCACCGCAACGGACGCTAAGGAATCTGCTGATGAATCGTCCAGTGATGCCCACAATAACACTGACGATGAGGCATCCGATAGTGTGTGTACTGATGGCGATGATTCAGATTCTGATAATGACGATGATGACAGTGCTGATGTCGAGCATACCTATGCTCTGATCAGAAAGGGTAAGCTGCCTGCCGAGTCTCCAAAACGGATAACCGCTGAAGACGCAGCACCCATAATCGCCGGCTGTCCCAAGACGTTCACCATAAAGGACGTCCAACAATCCCTGAGTGTACACAAAGAAATCTGCAGCTCCAAAGCTGACTACAATGAAGCAGCCCACGTCATCAAGAATACTCAGGATGCCATCATCCGCGAGAAACGGGCAAAAATCAAGAATGACAAATCTTCTAAGCCCAAGCCACAGCCTCGCATCAGGAAGAGCCTAATAGATAAGGCTGATGAGGACATTTTTGCTGCATGTGAACCTTTTATCCAGATAAGCCGAGCTGAATCCCTAAGTACAGGAGCCGATCTTTTCGGTTCCCTAGTAGAAGCCGCAGCATCTGGCTCAACTGCACATGCACAACCCTCCTCCAGCCACTCGTTAGCTTCCCCACAGGCTATCGTTTCAACATCACGGGACTCACCCACCTCTCTGGTTCCTTCCGAATCAGTTGAGCGAACTGTTGGCCAACCGCCCGAGGTCACAACCTCTCCTTCCCACACATCGAGTCTAGGTGTCACATTTCCCACATTTTCTTCCTTTTCTAGGACACCTACACTATTCACAGCACATACAGGTGCACCCACCCTGAACGCAACGACCATAGTGCAAGCTAGGACGGTCGGAAGTCATGTTATGCCTACAATGATTCCATCATTGAACGCAGGCCACACATCAGCTATCTTCACTGATGTTGTGACAAAAGTTACAACCCCCGTAACTGGCCATGTAACACCCCGACCCCGTAGGCCCTGAGGTACTTACTTCTGACCTCTAGTACTGTCCTCACAGACCGCCACTAGCCTTTTCCGCGCACTTTGTCCTCACACGTGCGCGCCCTAACAAACTTCCCAGGGGGTCACCCATCCCAAGACTACTCCCGTGCAAGCACGCTTAACTTTAGAGTTCTTGGCTAATAAGCTCCCTTAAAAGGAGATGCACCTTGTTGGTATGAGTAGTACTATTAATCCTCTTAAATTAATCTTGGGTATTACAATCACCCCCATTTAGGAACGCAACGTCCTCGTTGCGCCCATAAACCAATCTCAATCATATCACAGAATCTTTTCCCCTGCTAAGTGCCCGCCCGATATCCAACGGAACAACACACTGTCGCAGGGTTGCTCTGATACCATTTGTAACACCCCGGCCCCGTAGGCCCTGAGGTAGTTACTTCTGACCTCTAGTACTGTCCTCACAGACTGCCATTAGCCTTTTCCGCGCACTTTATCCTCACTCGTGCGCGCCCTAACAAACTTCCCAGGGGGTCACCCATCCCAAGACTACTCCCGTGTAAGCACGCTTAACTTTAGAGTTCTTGGCTAATAAGCTCCCTTAAAAGGAGATGCACCTTGTTGGTATGAGTAGTACTATTAATCCTCTTAAATTAATCTTGGGTATTACAGGTCATCCCACTTTTAAAGATATCAACGTTCTCCTGAATCGCTTCCTGGATTCCACCATAAAACCATGGGTGCAAGAAGCAATGACCGCTCTTGCACAGGAATTTAGGACCACCCAAGCGGTTCAGCCTGAACATCCCACACCCCAACCTGCACCCGAACCCTTCATCTCTCATACCCAACCGATATCTTCTACAGCCCTCTCTCACCACTCCATCAACCAACTACCCATCTCTTCACCTTCTCGGGGCACCCATGATACAGAACCAGTATTATCCCCACACCCGACCACACCTTCCATCGATCTCCTACCGCTACCCTTCGACACCTTGGCATCGGCTATGCTGGACCATCTCCTCAACATACCGCAAGCCAACCTCACCCCCTACCAGCAAACCATCCTCAGTGCCATCCTCTCTTCACCTGAGACCAAGAGCAAATGCCATGACAGTCCTCGTGGTCGCAAACGTTCCCATGAGGACCCCGACGATTCGGATCCTCATGAGGGGGAGAACAAGCGGCCACGAACACTCGAGCAAACTGCTTTCACCAGCCACACTCCACAACCCGATCAACCTGAAACCTCCACCAACCAACAGCCACCCGTAGCCAACCAAACCCAAGCCAAACTTTCTAGCCTAGTCGAGCTAGATGAAACATCCCGAGGCGTGTCTCTTAAAGATACCAACCGAGTAGGGGATGGAAGTCCTGATGATGCTACTACATGTACGTCTTGTAAGTCATGCCATCAGTTAGAACCTCGTTCGAAGCTGATGACAACGGGAAATCCTAGTGACCCTGGTGTCCCAAGTAACAGGTCTCCGTCACTACAAGATCAACCAGCTCCTACCACTATGTCATCAGACGAAATGCACGATCATCTTGAGGACATCATCATTCATGAAAAATGGCCCAGACAGTGGACGGAGATGGATCAAATAATGCAAGATGAAGAACAACAAGACATGCAAAGGAGCTGGCTCTTACGGGAACTGATAAACAAATGTGCGGAGGACATAATCAGGCTCGAGGATGAGGAACGAAAGGAAGGGGAAAACTACAAGGAAACTCAAAAAGAACTCGAATCTATTGTCAGACAAACGGCGGGACGACTTCCCAAGACTGAGAATCCTTGGGAAAATGTACTCATACAAACTTCAATGCACCGATGGAAGTGAATTCACATGTCAGGAAAACGACTTCATCATGCTCAAACCAGATGACATCTACCAAATGTTTATGGCATACGGATACCTCCCAGTCAGAAAAAGCAGAACATACAGCGAAGGCCTCGCAGCAATTAAGAGGTTCATGCTTAGACAAGTCAGAGTCCACTCATCCCATGACCTACAGATGGCTATTGAGTGCAACATGACAAAGACAAATCTAACACAACCAAGACTGTATGGTCCAGAGCTCGAGGACTTCCCTGCATATCACATCTTCTTCACACCACCAACAGTTACATATCTAAATCACAAGAATGAAAAACGCCTGATGATGATTAGCGAAGTTGAGAAATACTGTGATGGAACACTGAAGATCATCAGAGAACAGCTGCTGAAGATGAAGAAACAGCTGGATCAAAAACTTGAGGAGGCATCGTCATACATTCTAAAGGAACATTCGACGCTGGAAGCCATTCTAAAATCCATTGACGATCGCCTGGACAGGAGAAACGTGATGAGACAATATGAGCACGCGCTAAACATGAGGAAGCACTACTTCAAAGCTCAGAAGCAATAGCAAGGTGGCACTTGATCACAAAGGGGGAGATTGTTGAAGATCATTTAATTGTGAATCAAGTTTGTCACATATCTTGTAATAGATTAGCTTTATTATATCCTTGCATTCAATATTTGTATTTATTAGGGTAAAGGATATGTGGCCAATGTGTCAGGCCCATATCAGGCTGAAAGCCTTTTCCGCCAACCCTATACATGTGCATATAAAAAGGGACTTCAGATTTAGGGTTGCGTTAACTTTCGTACTCGTTCCAAATAGCCTTAGCGCAATATTCTTCTCTGTACGAGTTCACGGTATATCAAGGAAGGTTACCATCGATCATTTTGTGTTCATCTTTATCGTTAATCTTCTGCTTGTTATACTCTTAATCTTTGCTGAAATAGAAAACATGGACTAACAATAAGTTAGCGAAGAAGAATGTTAGCGAAGGGAATGGGGGTTAAAAAAGAAAGAGACGATATATATAAATGCCTGAACCGTAGGGAGTGTTGAATTTGTGCTGGACTATTAAGTTAAAAATTGTCTGAGCGAATAAGTCATGTTTTAAAATAAGTCCTAAGTAAATAAGAGTACATGGTGACCGAATAAGTCATTTTAAAATTAAGTCGAAAGTAAACAACTCCTTAGTTTGTAAAAATGGCATGTTGTCCTAGACAATAACTAAATAACACATCAAGCACAATATGTAAGCAAGGAGAAATTGAGTCTTGAATATTTTTTCGCCTTCTACATCTTTCTTTACTTGATTGGTGAAAACTTGCGATTTGGAACTTCGGTTGATGGAGTATATGGGTCTGAGCCCCAGGTCCCACATACTCGGAAGAACAGAGCACAAGACAACAGAGTGGCGCCCTCGTCGGCCAAGACGCCCCCGTCGGCCGAAAAGGGGCCAACTCAGATTACGGTCCTGAGTTTAAGGAACTCGGGTGCCCTCGTCGGCCGCGCCCTCGTCGGCCGTGCCCTCGTCGGCCACGCCCTCGTCGGCCACGAAGACCTCCCAGAATCAGATTCTATACTTACTCATTTGTACAGCCCATTAGAGGCTTTGTATTCGGCCCAGTAGCGGTCCAGTTGTAAATGGGCCTCCCAAGCCCAAGGCTTGGGAGCCCAACCCTAATTTTCTCTATAAATACTCCCCTTGGGAGTAGTTATAGGGGTTACAAAATCATTCTATTGAAGCATATTACTGCACTTCTCTCTCTAGCTCTCACTTCTCTCTAGATATACTCTATCATTTGGTGCTCTCGTTGAGAGCTAGAACAATCAAGTTAGCACCCTTCGTCGCTACCAAGCACAGCTAACCACTGATCATGGGGAGAACTAAGTCAAACCGCAACCTCATCAGCAAAGTCATCCCTGAGGACCAAGAGCCCAGGGAGCACGATGAGGACGCCACGGCTGACCAGGTCGGCGGAGGGGACCTCTTCCAGGAGGCCTTCAACCTCACGACGGACCTCCGCAACCAACTCAACGGCGGAGTCCCCGACGCCCGCCTCGGCCTGGAAAAGAAACGAGCTGAGAAAGCGGACCACGCCCCGGCCCAGCCTATGGCCGCGGCCTCTCCGTCCGTAGATCCTCAGGTCCAGGCCGCACTGTCGGCTATCATCGCCAGCTTGGTTCAGAATCCCACCGTCCTCAGCGCACTCTTGCCAAGGACCGGGGGAAACGTCACTCCACCTCCTCATCCCCAACCACTGGCCGACCAGATAGGCAACAATGAGGGGGTTGTGGCCCGGGACACGGCGTCGTCCCACTCCCACCCTGCTTCCCCTCTTCGGCCCGGGCAGACCCCAGCGCGTGGAAAAGCCTCTGCCTTCAATAGGCTGGGTGACACGCGCCGTCGTCCGGTTTCGGAGAGGATGGCGGGACGGATTGGTGATCCTCGTCCTGGCTCGCCAAGGGAGAGTTTGGGGTCTGTGTCCCGGACAGCGGACCAGCCCCGCCCGGACAAGGGCAAGGGGAAGTTGCACGAGGATGACGTGCGTCACCAGATCAACGCGGCTCACAACGAGCGCCTGAGGAACCAGCCGGGTGCCGCCGCGGCCGACAGGGACCCCCGGGACGAGGTCATCGCCCAGCTGGAAAGGAGGTTGGCTCAGATGGAGGCCAAGCAGTCGGCCAACATCCCTACGGCCGGCGCCTCCAACGATCCCGGCCTCAACGCGCTCATGAACAAAGTCAGCGCCCTGGAGAGGGAGCTGGCCGAAGGGCAGGGTGACCCTATCATCCAGGTCAGGACTAGGACCCCTTTCACCAACAGGGTCCTCTCGGCCCCCATCCCTGAGAAGTACAGGGGGAACGCCATCAAGTCCTACGATGGCCGATCAGACCCCCAGGAGCACTTCAGCCGTTATCAAAACAACATGCTGATGGTGAACGCGTCCGACGAATACCTCTGTCGTTGGTTCCTCTCTACTCTCGAGGGGCCAGCGTACGAGTGGTTCAACGGACTGCCAGAGGGAAGCATTGACTCATGGCAAGATCTCGCCCAGCGCTTCCTCACTCACTTTGCCGGGAGGAAGCGCGCCAAGAAGTATTTCACCCACCTCCTCTCCGTCAAACAGCAGCACGAGGAGTCCCTCCGGTCATTCATCGACCGGTGGACGAGGGAGACCGAGGAGGTCGAGGGGGCCGATGAGCGCACCCTCCTCGCCTTGTACCAGGGAGCCCTCCGCAGCTCCCCGTACGCCAGGAGCCTCATCACTGACCCCCCGAGGTCATACGCCAAGGCGCTCCAACGCGGAGGCTTGTATGCCGACGCCGACGAGCTCCACAATCACAAGAGAGAGGGGGGCCATCCCCCCAAGAAGACAAATCCTTCGCCGGCCTCGGGTCCGTCCCTGGCCGGCCAGGGTGCCCAGGGCCGCCACGGCTCTGGTGGACAAAGTAAGAAAGACCGCCACTGGCGGCCGAGGCTGGAACGGCCGGGGGTAACCCTCACCCACCCGGTCGGCACCATCCTCGATTATGCCGAGAAGAACGGCCTCATTGAGCAGGCTCCTCGGCCGGCCGAGGAGATCCTTGCCATCCAACAAGGCGGCACATACTGCCGGTTCCACAAGAACTCGTCGCACAACACCGACGATTGCATCACATTGAAGAAGGCCATCGAGCGCCTTATTCGCCAGGGGGAACTCTCCCAGTTTGTCAAAGGTGGCCCGTGCAAGAACACTTGGGTAAACACCGGCAAACATGGGGGCGAACCCTCTGCGAAGAAGCGGGAGATTGGTAGACTCAGCGACGACGAGGACTTCGAGGAGCCTCCGCCGAAGAAGAATCACATCCACCTCATAGTGGGTGGAAACACTGGGGGGGACTCCGCCACTCAGAGAAAGAAGTGGGCCCAATCCCTTTACATTGGGGAGGTGTCCCACGTTCCCCCCCAGCCGAAGAAGCAGCGAACGGAGGCGATCACCTTCACCGACAAGGATCTGCCTCCGGGTACGGAATCACACAGGGACGCCCTCGTCATCCGATGTGAGATCGGGGACTCCATCATCCACCGTACTTACATCGATACGGGGAGCTCCGTCAATGTGATGTACTTGGACACCTTCAAGCAGCTGAAGCTGGACAGAGCTCTGCTGAAGCCGATCAAGACCCCGTTATCCGGCTTCACCGGGGACTCTATCGACGCCGAGGGCACGATAGTCCTCCCCGTGGAAGTCGGTGACGGCCCCCACCATGCCAAAATCAACATGGAGTTCATGGTGGTCAACCTCCAGTGCGCCCACAACCTGATCTTGGGCCGGCCAGCGCTGGAGGACTTGGAGGCCATCATCTCCACGAAGCACCTATGCTTGAAGTTCCCCACCAATGACGGCATCGGCTACGCCAGAGGAAATCAGAGGATAGCCAGAGCTTGCTATCTCAAGCTAACAAGGCCGGCCGAAAGGGAAGGACAGCGGATAGACACCATTACGGCCGCCGTCGCCATGGACGAGGAGAGGCCACATGCGGAGCCGGCCGAGGAGATCGAGGAAATCCCCTTGGATACCTCCCGGCCGGAGCGGGTTCTCAGGGTCGGAAAGCAACTCCCCCAGGACCAACGAGACGCCATCCTCCTCGTCCTACGGTCATACGCCGTTGTCTTCGCGTGGGGCCCGGACGATATGCCAGGCATCAGCCGCCAGGTGATCACTCACCGGCTGACCATCGATCCGGCCTCCGCGCCGGTCAAACAGAAGCGGCGCTACTTGTCCGCCGACAGGCGGGGCTTCGTCAAAGGGGAGGTCGCCATGCTCCTCTCAATCAAACACATCAGAGAGGTGAAGTACCCGACATGGTTGGCCAACGTCGTCCTCGCACAAAAACCGCCGACGTTCAGAATGTGTGTTGACTACACTGACCTGAACAAGGCGTGCCCCATGGACCCGTTCCCTCTCCCCAACATTGATCAGCTGGTGGACGAGACGGCGGGGTGCGAGTTGATGTCGTTCCTCGATGCTTTCAGAGGGTATCACCAAATCTCCATGCATGAAGATGACGCTGAGAAGACGACATTCATGACCCCAGAGGGAATCTTTTGCTACCTCGTCATGGCCTTCGGACTCAAAAACTTCGGCGCCACCTACACTAGGATGGTGGCCAAGATCTTCAGAGCGGTCCTTGGCCGGACAATGGAGGCGTACGTCGACGATATGATCGTCAAGAGCAGGCAGACCACCTCCCACGCCGACGACCTCCGGGAAATCTTGGAGATAATGAAGGAGTTCAGGCTCCGCCTCAACCCCAAGAAATGCGCCTTCGGCGTCCAGGGTGGCAAGTTCCTCGGCTACATGGTCAGCCGGAGAGGCATCGAGATAAACCCGGAGAAGACGCGGGCTATCATCAACATGGAGCCGCCCCGCAACGTCAAGGAGGTACATCGACTGACGGGGCGCCTGGCGGCCCTAAACCGGTTCCTCTCCAGGTCAGCCGAGAGGGCACTCCCTTTCTTCCAGATCATGCGTAAGGCAAACAGCTTCAAGTGGACAGCGGAGTGCCAGGGAGCATTCGACGAAATGAAAAGGTACCTGTCGTCCCCACCCGTACTCTCCAAGCCCAAAGCCGGCGAAACCCTCTTCTTGTACTTAGGGGTGAGCACGTCGGCCATCAGCTCCGTGCTCATCCGTGAGGACGAAGGGGTGCAGAAGGCCATCTTCTACATCAGCAAGACACTTAGGGAGGCCGAGCTCAGGTACTCCCCCATTGAAAAGACGGTGCTGGCCATCGTCCACACCGTGAAGAAGCTGGGGCACTATTTCCAAGCCCACACCGTCCATGTGCTGACCCAGCAGCCTCTTGGCGCGCTCATGAGGAACCCCACAAGCTCCTCGAGGATGGTGAAATGGGCGATCTTCCTCAGCCAGTTTCAGATTAAGATCAAGGCAAGGCCATCTGTCAAAGGGCAAGCCTTGGCCGACTTCGTCATCGAATGCACAGCAAGGCAGACGGCCGTCGCCAACCCCGGGCCGGAGCCGGACGACACGTGGACCCTGTTCACTGACGGCTCGTCGGCCGCGAAATCATGCGGCGGCGGCGGCGTCCTCATATCCCCTGAAGGGTTCAGAGCTTACTATGCCATCCGCTTCAACTTCAGGGTATCCAACAACGAAGCCGAGTATGAGGCCCTCCTCAGCGGTCTCAGACTCTCCGCCGGCCTCAAGGCCAAGCACCTCAAGATCAAGTGCGACTCCAAACTGGTAGTGGGCCAGGTGGAGGGATCGTACGAGGCAAAGGAAGGCCGGATGAAGTACAAACAAGTAGCGGAGGAATTGCTGAAAGCGTTTGAAACCCACGAGATCACTCAGATCCCAAGGGCCGAGAACGCTGAAGCCGACATCCTCTCCAAGCTCAGCTCGGACACCCCGGAGCACATCTCCCACTTGGCCAAGATCGAGGAGTTGAGCATGTCCAGCATCCATGCCAGCCCCGTCTTGTGTGTCCAACAGCGACCAGAGGACTGGATCTCCGACATCGCCACCTTCATCACCACGGGGGAGCTGCCCCAGGACGAGGAGAGGGCCAAACTTGCCAAACTCAGGGCCCCAAGCTACACCATAAAAGATGGTAAACTCTACAAACGGTCCTACAATGGCACTCTCCTCCGATGCCTGCACCAGGACGAGGCCGACACCGCCATGGAAGAAGTTCACTGTGGCGTCTGCTCCTCGCACCAGGGTCCTTTCAGCATGTCCCGGCGTCTCGTCGTCCAGGGCTTCTTCTGGCCGACGATGGCACGGGACTGCGCTGACCTGGCCAGGAAGTGCACCACATGCCAGGTACTCCAGAAGGCCCCTGGTCGGCCAGCTGTCAACTATGCCCCTGTCAGCACCGCAATTCCATTCTCCAGATGGGGGATTGACCTGGTCGGCCCCCTGCCCAGAGCCGCCGGGAATAACCGCTACATCATCGTCGCCGTCGACTACTTCACCAAGTGGGTCAAGGCGGAACCCTTGGCCAGCGTCACGGGGGCCAGATGCCAAAGATTTGTTTACAAGAACATCATTACACGCTTTGGCGTCCCCCAGGAGATTATATCAGACAACGGCACCCAATTCGAGGCAGCCCCTTTCCAGGAGCTCCTCCGGGAGTTTGGGGTGAGGCACCGTTTCTCCTCCGTTGCCTATCCTCAGGGCAACGGGCAGGTCGAGAACGCCAACAGAACAATAATGGAGGGGCTGAAGAAGAACCTCCAGGCCGCAGGAGGTAGTTGGGTCGACGAGCTCCCCAACATCCTGTGGTGCTACAGAACCACGCCGAGGAGGGCGACAGGTGAAACATCTTTCGCCCTGTGCTACGGCTTTGAGGCGAAGGCGCCCACGGAGGTAGCCATCCCCAGCCGACGAGTGGAGCAATATGAGCCTGACACCAACGAAGAGAACATGAAGATTGACCTGCACCTGGTTGATGAGAGGCGTGAGCAAGCTTACGTCCGAGCAGAGAACTACCGGCGTCAAGTGAAATCATACTATGACGCCAAGGTACGTTCCCGGGAATTTCAGGTGGGGGACTACGTCCTCCGCCGAAGGGAAGCAAGCCAGCCGACAGAGGGTGGCAAGCTAGCATTGAAGTACGAAGGGCCCTACATCGTCAGTGCTGTGGTCAAACCCGGCACCTACACGCTTAAACGCCCGAATGGGTCCAATGTTCCACGAACATGGAATGTACACCATTTGGTGAAGTTTTATCAGTAATCCGAAGGAGGTGCAGACGGCGAAGCCCTCACCCCTTAACGGGTTACTGATTGAACGCCACCCTCGGCCTCGAGCCACTTATGAATAAAATCATGTTCTGATTTTTTCTCCGGAAATTCAAAGTAAAACATTAGCAGGTGCCCTCGTCGGCCACCTTAGAGCGAAAGGCTCAGGTCTGGCCGACATGGCCCCTTGCATTTGCAGCCTACGAGCGACAAGCTCAGGCACTCCATTGTATTTTGTATCAACAAGGAACCATGGCTAGCCGACGAAGGCAGGACCTTGGCCGGCAGCGGCACCGCAAATAAGTAAATGCTTAACATTTATACTTAGGAAATTTACCTAAGTACTCAAATGGAAGAATTCTGGACGAAGCGGGTACATATATATTCCAAGGCCGTTAGCTACCTACGCCTTGTATATGTACTTGGGAAAAATTCAAAGTCCACAAGACTATGGCGAACGTGCCCTTGTCGGCCACAACACAGGGATGCGACAATGACACTGGTTCAACACTTGGCAAGTCACCCCAACCATTTGCCAATAATGGGGAGAGACTAAACCCCATGGACGTAGCGGACACCACGATCACGGGCAAAAGGACCAAAAGCTGACAAGGCCACCATGCCACAAGGAAGCAACTGTAAAAACCCAAAAACACTTAGAAATTTTTTGAAAAATTCCCAAGTGTTATGATACTGCATCAACACCGGAGTGGCCGACAAGGCCACCAGGCCGAAAGGAAAGCGCCTAAGTGGATCCCAAAGTGTTATGAAACTACGTCCAGGCCGATCAAGCCACTAGGCCGTAAAGACAGCAGCTACATGGACCCAAAAACACTTGGGAAATTTTTGAAACAAAATCCTAAGTGTTATGATAGTAAAGCAAAGAGGAATAGGCCGACCAGACTACTGGACAGGAAGGCCAACCTTACGGACGTAGCGGACACTCGCGGGTGACCCAAGTTATGACTTGACACTGACAATTTACTGAATTGAAATGACAAAGGCAAACAAGCATACAATGGATTCAAAGCCGAGAAGGATGGCAAAAATTCTTTCATTAATCAATTCATTACAATGGGGGCGCTTCGGCCGTTACATCACTTGGAAAAAAATTGAAAATCTAATTACAAATGAGTAGCCTATCAAGCTTCGGGGGCACCTCCATCTGCGGCTGTCTCATCGGCCTCATCAGCTCCCTCTTCGTCCTCAGCTTCTTGGCCGGCAGCAGGTGCAGCACTGGTGGCATCGTCCAGGAAGTCGAATTCAGTGTAGTCCGGCTCGCCGAGGCCGGAGCTTTCTGTGGGGGACTCTCGCTCCGACAGCGGAAGCTTGGCCTGCTCTTCTGGATCCTTCATCAGCTTTGGCAGCTTCAGGTTCCGTCTTGCCCACCCAGACGTGTAATTCATGGCCTTCAACGCCCGAGATAGCCGCCGACACAGGAGCCTTTGCATCCGCTCCTGGCCCAGGTTGTAATAAACGGACATCTCCCGGCTGAAATACTCCCGGCCGGCAGGGGAGTTCATCCCCCAATTCTCAAGCCTGGCGGCCACCACTTCGTAGCACCAGGGGAGCCTCTCATCGGCCTTCCACCCCTCGGCCAGGAACTTCTCGACGGCCTCATCGGCAGCCTTCACGACGGTGGCCTCGGCCTCAGTCTTCGCCTTGGCGGCCTCCTCGCTCCTGCGCCTCTCGGCCTCAAGCGCCCTGTGGGACTCCTCGAGCTCCCTTTTGCTCTCCTCGAGCTTGGCCAGGGCATCGTCCCTGGCTGCAGCGGCTTCATCAGCCCTTGCCTGCAATGCCTTGGCATCCTCCCGGAGCCGATCAAGGCAAGCTACCGCCTCGTCGGCCAAGGCAGCCTTCTGCTCCAGCTCTTTCAAGCGAGCTATCTCCCAATATTGCCTCTTATGGCTTTCCATAAGCATAAAGGCACTCTGCAGAAGGAAAACAAAGGTCAAGAAAAAGACTCTACACAGACGAAGAGAGAAACAAAAATATAAGGACTGTAACTTACTTGGACGAGGAGGTCCATGCCGCCCTCGTAAATCTTCGGGTCCTCGAGCTTCTTCAAGTGAGCCCGATCTTTGGCCGGCATGGCCTTGGCCAGGACGACGTGGACGGGGACGAGATCATTAAACACGCCCCCGCCGACGGGGTATTCTACCACCTTCTGGTAGGTGGCACCGGCAATCTCCTTGCCGGCCCTCTGCGTCCGTGGTTCCTGGACGAGAGGAAGCGCTGGGGCAGCATCGTCAGCAACAGTAAGGTCCACGACGGGACCACCATCGCCCACGCTGGGGACAGTAAGAGTACCAGCCTCACTAGCCGGAGAAGGGGAAGGAGCCCTCTTCGTCTTCTTAGAGACGCTCACGCCGGCCTCAGTCAACTTTTTCTGGCCGTCAGTGGCCGATCTCTTTTTCTTTGATGGGGCAGGCTTTGGGGCCGCATCAGCGGTAGCCCCGCTCCCACCAGCAGCGGCACGTCGTGCCGCCTCGGCCGCCTTAGCAGCCAGCTCCTCGGCCGCCTTGGCCTTGGCAACAGCCATTATGGAACGTCGGTCCATGACAAAGTCTACAAGGGAAAAACAAACAGATTAGTAAGGCAAAGGACAAAACATAAAGACAGAAAGCCGAAGAAAAAATTACCATCGGCCTCAGCAGGAATGCCCAAATCTGGGCCATCGGCCTCCTCAAAGGTGGTGGTCATCCTCGGCCAGAGTTGGAGGTCATCCTCCTTATCTCCATACAGGTGATATCTGAAGAAGCCGAGGGCGGTCATCTTGTATTCAGTGACGTAATCTTTCACGCTCCTCGGCCCCCCTTCCAGGAAAGCCTCCACCTGAGCGTCCAAAATAGAGCTCTTCGGCGGGTCATGGAGATTGAACCTCCCGGTATGGCCGAGAGAGGGGAACTCGGTGCCACTCTCACCAATGGACACAAACACGAACTTGCTCTTCCACCCATGAATGGACGTAGGCAAATCCGTGAAGCTCCTCTTCCTCGGCAGCTGTTGAAGAGTGGCATAGGCCGCACAGTTGTTGTGGCTTCCTCGGCCGATCTGGTACAAGTTCATGAATAAGGCCGTGGTCGGCCTGAAGCCCAACTCCTCACACCGAACTAAAAAGCCCACCATCAAGGAATAACTGTTCGGCGTCAGCAAGGCCGGAGGAAGCCCCACCATGTCCAGATACTCAGTGACGAAAGGGTGAAGGGGGAACCTCAACCCCTTAGCAAAACTCATCGGGTATACTCCAAAGTATCCCGGTGGCGGAAGTAGAACATGGTCCGTCGGCCTGGGTGCCCTAACCCGCCCGAATGGCCCCACGTACATCTGGGCGACAAGATAGTCGGCCGCACTGCTCTCCGGCTTGATCAGGAATATGTTGGTGAGGTCCAGGTAGGAGAGGCCCGGCCCATTCTTCGGCCTCCTCACCCTCTTCGGCTTAGCTGCTCCCTTCACGGCAGACACCGGCCTCGGGCACGGAACGGCAGCAGAAGTGGACGCCCCGTCCACCGCTCGGGACGCGCCTACGTCCTCACCCTCTGAAGAGGAGGCGGACTCCTCGTCCTCGCCTTCCTCGTCCATCAGCTCTCCGGACTTGTAGGGGCTCAAACGCTCTATCTCCTCTTCAAACTCCTCGAGCACCTCGTAGTCAAGCGACTTCGTGGAGGGCTGGTCGTCGTAGGGGTAGTAGTCCTCGTTCAAGCTCTTCATTACTACTACTACGGGCTTAAGGAGAACAACTTAAGATCTAAAGGTGTTTAAACGCCTAACACTAGATCAACTACCTAGGAAGCAAAGTATGAAAAGCGAGGAAGATCGTGATGAACACTAACCTCGAACAACGAAGAACAGGCTTGGGAGTTTATCTCTCTAGAAAATCGGCCAGCACTTCGACAAATTCAGAATGCAAATGTGATTCCTCGTCGGAGGGGAAGGGGTATTTATAGACCCCCCCACCAACGGTCACTACACGTGGCACTCTCCCAATGGCCACATCAACGGCCATCACTGGGAGGCCACCACATCACCAACGGGCCAGGACCAACCCATATCAACGGCCCACCGGCAAATCAGACTCTACGGCCTACACACGCTCAGCGGCTTTACAACTGCCAGCAAGCGCCCACAACGTCCCACTTGCTCGCCAAGATCACAAATGTCAAACAATAAGAAGATGGCAACGGCTAGGAACGTAACGGCCACAGAACAAAGGGGACAAATAGCCCACAGCCTTCGGCTCCTCGTAATAACCCTTGATGATAACTCTCTACAAGCGATCTGCGCACAAGGGTTCTCCCACAGGGTTACCTTGGCCAGAAAATCGCCATGAGAGTTGGATTCAGGGGGACTACGGAGATGCCGCTTCGGCCAGGGACTCAAGCAACTCCTTCACCCCTCGCACTCCTCGGCCTGAAGCAGTGGGGGACTGGGGGACTACACCGGCCTCAACGAAACAAAGAGTATAAACAAGGTAACCACAAAACATGGCCACATCATCCACACAGCACAACGGAACCTCATCGGCCAAAGGCCCAAAACGTCATTAGCGACGGTCAACAAGCCACTAGAGGCAAGGACACTCATCGTCCTCCGCCAACAATTAATCTTGACGGGCCCTTCGGCCAAGAACACGAAGGCCAACCAGCAACGGCCAAAAGGAGTGCGCGAGCACCCTCATCGGCCACCCAAAGGAAAGGACGCCATCGTCCTCAAAGCAAGGAACAACCTCACCGGCCCAAACATAAACTTCAACCACCAACGTCCAGGAAAGGGAAAGTGCGCCTTCAACGGCCGACATCGGAACAAGACACTCATCGTCCTCAAACGAACACGTCAAGGAAACAACGGCCTCCCCGCCCCCAGCGAGGAGCAGGTAACGGCCAAAGCACATAACAGGATCACCAAAATGGAGACAGCGCCAATACCGCAACGGCTAACGGCCTGGAAATGCCCACGTCGTCCAAAAGCAACAAAGCACAGCAATCTACTCTCCTTCACTTCGTCTACGTCTCAGCTTAGAGAGTGGGGGACTCCTGATGGAGTATATGGGTCTGAGCCCCAGGACCCACATACTCGGAAGAACAGAGCACAAGACAACAGAGTGGCGCCCTCGTCGGCCAAGACGCCCCCGTCGGCCGAAAAGGGGCCAACTCAGATTACGGTCCTGAGTTTAAGGAACTCGGGTGCCCTCGTCGGCCGCGCCCTCGTCGGCCACGAAGACCTCCCAGAATCAGATTCTATACTTACTCATTTGTACAGCCCATTAGAGGCTTTGTATTCGGCCCAGTAGCGGTCCAGTTGTAAATGGGCCTCCCAAGCCCAAGGCTTGGGAGCCCAACCCTAATTTTCTCTATAAATACTCCCCTTGGGAGTAGTTATAGGGGTTACAAAATCATTCTATTGAAGCATATTACTGCACTTCTCTCTCTAGCTCTCACTTCTCTCTAGATATACTCTATCATCGGTATTAGGGAAGTTTAATCGGGAAGCTCATGAATCGAGACTTCATATTGATAACATCGGACAATGCGATTGGAGAATCCAACATAATTTGATGAAATAGTGTCCACCACTATGGTTTCATGGAGTCAAGAGTAGATAATATTTTAAGTTCACTTTTTCGAAAATGCAAACACTTTTAGAATTGTGAACCACTTATTATTAAATCATATAAATGAAACTATTCCATTGTGAATAACTACTTCGTGAACATATTGGATTTACATAGCGAAGCAAAGCTCTAAAGTATGCATTTTCCTCTGGCAACTATGACATAGTGCTTTACCCTTCCCAGAGCATTTGGTTAGGTTCTATGTTATTTGCCCTTTGTATGAACAACTCTCTATCCCAAGATCACATACTGTTGCAATGTCCTTTTGCAAGGCAAATCTGGAAACATTTTTCAGAACATTTACTAAGTGGATGTAATCAAGCAAATAAGATTAAAGAGTAGATGAGAATTACATAGTCGTTATACCTGGAATCATGACTCACATATTTAGAAAGCATATTGGGATCTTCTCTTGAATGACACTCCTCAATGTGTGAAAACTATCAGCAAGCAGATTACTCAGTTTATGCTAAGCTGATGTATAGCTAACAGACGCCTACCTGTAGCGGGTCTTCTCAAAGAAGTGGGTTTAATTCCTAAAAAAGGATGACACTCATCCCTGAGCGGCCCTGATAGGCACTAGTTGTTAGTGCCTAAGTGTACATTTTTATTATCATTTGTAATATTTATTTACTAGTATTATGCAAGTTTGTAGTTGTTAGTTTGCATTTGATTGTAATCGCATTTTTAGCATTTTATTGTTTGTTGTAAGTTGTAGTTAGTTGAGCTATAAGTTTAGGATAGGTTTGGATGCAAGAAGGATGCAAAAACCTGAGTATTATGCAAAACCCGGTCGGGTATGGACTTTACCCGGCCGAGTATGAAGTGACAAAGGAAACTACTGCAAAACTAGCAAATACCCGGTCGGGTATTCCATATACCCGGTCGGGTATGAAGTGATTTCGGACCAAAGAACGTGCAGAAGACACAAAAACATGGGAAACTATTTGATTTGGTAAATACTCGGTCGGGTATCCGGCTATAGGTCTTGAAAACACCTATAAATAACCCCATTTTCCTTCACTTTTAATCATCCCTTCTTCCATACTCCTAAGCTCAATTTAGAATAACATTTCTTTATATTTTTCTAGCTATGTTTAGTCTCCAAATGAGGAGCTAAACTTCCATATCTTGATTTTGCTACTTTGAAGCTTAATGAATTTGTAAGTTGTGAGTTATTCTCTTTAATTTTCTTCCTTGAATATTAATTCTTCCTTTAAATACTATTTTTATATCAATGTTGGGGAGTGTTACTAAGATGACAATTAGTTAACATCTTGACATTAGTTATAGTAATAGTTATTCCTTCCTCTATGTTAATATTGGGGAGTGTTACTAGGATGACAATTAGTTAACATCTTGATATTAACTATAGTAGGATTCATACTCTTTAATATTCTTCCTTGAGTATTAATTAATTCTTATTCATATTTCATATTAATATTTTGAGCATTACTTAAAGGATCAACTAGTTTTGTTTCATATATTAATTATTACTAGAATCAATCGATTAATACGCTTGTTATTAATTCGGTTCCTTCAACGGTAGTAAAACTTGGATTATTAGTGAACGCGTCTCATGGTTAATAATCTAACCAGAATTAATTATATTGATTAAACCAATAAACCGCTTGTGTTGAGGTTATCAATCTCAATCGTTTTCATCTTAAGTTTATTGCTACTATCGGTTTAATATACGGCGCGTGTTCTATATTGACTTGGTAGTAAGTTTTATTAATGAACGCGTCTCGTTATTAATAACTACCCTCGATGAACTGGATATACTCCTCGATTGAGTATTCGAGAGGAAGATAGTTACAGATATAACCGGGATCGACGAACATTTTATTAAGTGGATAAAAGCAAAACCAAGTTCTCACCTCTATTAATTAAACTCATATAAGTCGTTCATCTTAGTGTCAATTAAATTGAATCAACTCAAACTTAAAACCCCCCTTGTTACTATTTATATAAAAGAAAAGTATTCCTTTCCCTGTGGATACGAACCTTACTTCAATATACTACGTATATTTGTTGTATTGTATTTATTTTGAGTGCACCTCACGACAAAGTGCACGTCAGGCCCCAACCCCGACCGGACGGAACTTGCAGAGGCCATATTTAGCATAGTCACCTCTCATCGCAGTTGTCGGGATTCGAACCCGGGACCTAACCCTTGTGGCACTCCATCACTACCGGTTGGGCTACGCCCACGGGTAAGTGAGTTTAATTCCTAGAAATTTCAATGTTCCAAACCTAGATAAATGTTGTTGGGGCTGAGTTGGTCAGTTTTTAGACAATATGGTAAATCTTCACCTGGGTTTTCCGCTGAATGGTTCTACTACTGATTTGGAAATATTGAATCAAGGTGTGCGTCTCTCCATTCTGATGACATCAAGGTAGATGTAACGTCTTAGAGGCATGTCAAAAGTTTTTCAGATTTATTGAAATTAATATATGGAAATATAAAAACCATTAATTTGATTCTAGTTTAACCGAATAAGGCAACAGAAGTTTTGGCTCCGTATGGATTGAGAAACTTCCTATGGTTTAACAAATATATATGATTCCCAAAGAAGTGGCAAGAGTCATTCAAATGGACATTCTGAAGGTGCTTTACGTTTATTGTTAATTTTTTTTGTGGGACTGGTTTTGCTTCGATCTCATTATTTAAATGTTTATTTTCTTTAATTTTTGGGGTTTCAAATCCCCTTTGGTAATGTCTATTTCGTTTTTTTAAATGGTAAATGTTTCCAAGCATACTTTGATGGGTTGCTTACCGGGTTATAAAAAATAAAAAATAAAAAATATTGTATATGAAAATACATTCACTATAAATTTGAATGACACATTATCACTTTACAAGCTATTATTCATTTATTCTACATATCATATTCATTGTATTCTCTTGCATTCTAAATCACATTTATATCTGTGATAGAAATGATTAGATAGCATGTGTGTTGTGACTCTTGAGACTATTGAAAATTACATTTTCCCTTTTACACAAAAAATATTAAATCTAAATTACTACTACCTCCGTTCCGTTGAAATGTTCTCATGGCAAAACGACATGATTATTTAGACAATAATGAAATAGGAAGTTCGAGTATATTTTGAGAAATAGTTTTAATATGTTTATATAACAATTGGGTTGGTTTTGATAACTATGATGCTATAAATCTATTTTTTTTAATATTTAATGATTAATTTGTTATTTAAGATTTCAAATTATTTTCTAAAACGGAAATAAGAATCGTTATATGGGACGTCCAAAAAAAAGAGAACCTTTATGTGGAACGAAGATAAGTATTGTTGTATTATGTCTCTTTCTAAGAACATCTCCAATGCTCTTGGTCTATTGCATGTGACATGGCAAAAATATAGACAAAGTATTAAAAATTGGGTCCATTATTACAAAAAGGAAGGTGCATTCCTTGCATCTCCGGTGCGAACAAGGCCAACAAATGTAAAAGCAAGATAAAAAAGAAAAATAGGGAGTAAAAGAAATAAGTGCTTCTCCATACACATAGACCCGTCACTTTCTTTTTATTTTGTCAGAAGGTGCCACCAAGGGTCCATTGATAGACCTTGCGCTAGACCTTGCTCAATGCCACATAAGATGCACCGTGTGTTTTCTTTTCTGCATTGGAGAAGTCAAGTCCATTTTACAAGTGCATTTGCTGAGGTGGAATCGCAATTCACCTCAGCATTGGAGATGCCCTAGAGGGTGCTATGATATTTACCAATGGGAGTGTGATTTCGAAAAACAATCGACCTTTATATATAAACTATAGCTCATGATGCAAGCAATTTTGAATAGTTCTGTAATTATTTCGCTATCCCGTGCAACACACGAGTGAAAGACTACTTATCATCATCATCATCATCATCATTGTTATTATTAAATCAATTGTTCTTTGATATGTATTAGGAAATAAAATCTAAATTGCTAAGTAGTTGAAAATATATTTGCTAAAGTATTTTCTACTACACGTTTTCGAGTTTTTGCCACTTTTAGTCCATTGACTATTGTGTCAGTGACACTTTTGGTACTCGACTTTTAATTTTTCCATTTTTAGTCCTCGACTATAGTGCGGGAGACACTTTTGGTACCCGACCTTAAAAATTTTCGTATTTAGTCCTTCCACTTTTGTAAAAGTGACACTTTTGGTCCTTCAACTATTGCAATAGTGACATTTTTAGTCCTTCACTTATTGTGTCAAAATCATAGTAGAAAGACTAAAATTGTCAATTTGATAATACTCAAAGGACTAAATGTGGGAAAATTGAAAGTTGGGGACTAAAAGTGCCTCTCGCACAATAGTCGAGGACTAAAAATGGAAAAATTAAAAGTCGAGTACCAAAAGTGTCACTGACACAATAGTCGGGGGACCAAAAGTGGCAAAAACTCACATGTTTTCTTTATATAGTAAAAACAATCATAGCACCAATTCAAAAAGTATTAGTTTTAATTCTTAAGAGTATTAGTTTAGCAGGAGCTTTATTCATACCGGAATTTGGTGCAAGTATATATGGATCTCACTATATGTGTGAATGCACATGTTAAAAACATTTTCGTTTGACAAATATAATTGATATAGAAAATTCAATTACATTACAAACATGTTTACTAGAAAAAGTAACTTCTCAAGGCACAAATCAATATAATACTTTTTATTAGTAATCCCCCTAAATTGATTTGCAAAGTTATTATTTTTTTGTCAACTAATGTTAAAGTTAACCACTCCTTATAGATAATTAATTCAATTTTTAACAATAAAAATTTACATATTCAGAAACTACATTAAAATATCTTCAAAATTGCAAACTCCAAATTAGAATATAATTAAAAATTGACATCTTAATTAACTGAAATAAAATGAAAATGTTTGACCAAGAAAAATCAATTTTTCAAATCAATTTGGGACGAAGGTAGTAACATGGTTTGTTTTTTGGAACAATCCAAAGAATGACACAATGCAGATGTACTCATAATTTACTTGGTGTATTATATTATATTATATTATATTATATTATATTATATTATATTATATTATATTATATTATATTATATTATATTATATTATATTATATTATATTATATTATATTATATTATATTATATTATATTATATTATATTATATTATATTATATTATATTATATTATATTATATTATATTATATTATATTATATTATATTATATTATATTATATTATATTATATTATATTACTCCCTCCGTCCCGTTAGAAGGTTCTCGTCCACTATTCTCATGGTCAACTTAAATTATTTTTAATCTGTTACTTTATAAATCAAATTTTTGCCAAATTTACATTTTTTTATCAGGCTTTGTAGCGGTTTTAATATAGTTTCTGAAAATGTTAATTTTATTTACTAAAAATAAATAGATTGTGAACAAGGATTAAGTTTCTTTATCGACAGTCAATCATCGTAAACTCTTCACGGGAACCTTCTAGCGGGACTGAGGGAGTATATTATATTATATTATATTATATTATATTGTATTGTATTGTATTGTATTGTATTGTATTGTATTGTATTGTATTGTATTGTATTGTATTGTATTGTATTGTGTTGTGTTGTATTGTGTTGTGTTGTGTTGTGTTGTGTTGTGTTGTGTTGTGTTGTATTGTGTTGTATTGTATTGTATTGTATTGTATTGTATTGTATTGTATTGTATTGTATTGTATTGTATTGTATTGTATTATATTATATTATATTATATTATATTATATTATATTATATTATATTATATTATATTATATTATATTATATTATATTATATTATATTATATTATATTATATTATATTATATTATATTATATTATATTATATTATATTATATTATATTATATTATATTATATTATATTATATTAGTACTGTTTTTAAAATTCTTCTCCCATTTTAGTTATGATATTGAAGATAATGTTTTTAGTAAATGTAAACTTTTAGTTTAAAAATAAGTGAGGAGAATATTTCAATAATTTTTAAAGTGTCACTTTTTATGTTTTTAATGCACTGACATTTAATGTGCATAACCTATACTTTACCTGCTAAAAAGAAGATTAAATTTTTATAATCAGAGATTTCAATTCACATCATTGTTATATAATTGGAGACGATTGACACCGATATTCTGCTATCATTGCGAGTTTGTAATTTTTGTTTGAAAAAATTGAAAATAATAATCCCAACTATTGCCGGTCCGCTAATAATAATCCAAACTATTGATTATTTTTGTATAATCCTAACTATATGGACCGTCTGCCAATAATGGTACATGAGCGCATATTACATGCTCTAACAAATGAATTTTAATAGAAATTAAGCGTAAAAATTAAAATTTGGGATTATTTATAGTGATTACATGCTATATCTCTTTAGAAACTATAGGAATATATTTATAGTCGGTCACGTCGGACAATTATTGACAGAAGATCCATAAAGTATCGATTATTCTGAAATAATCGATAGTTGAGATTATTATGAACGGACCGCCAATAGTAGAGATTATTAAAATCAATTTTCCCTTTTTGTGTTATGCTTTTAAAGCATTTTTCTTGTATTCAAATTTTAATTTTTAGTTAAAAATACCCAAAGACTCAAGTAATTATGAATCCTAGGTTTTGGCCATATAAATTTTGCGCAGCTAAATTGAAGTATTGAACATACCACTTATTTTCAAGTAGGTTGCAAAATCCAGCTACTTCATCATCTTCTTCAGTGAATTCAATGGCAACTACTGTCCTGCGCTATGCATGTTCTCCTTTTTCGTCTTCTTCACATTGCTATCTTCAATATTATAGTAGCGGTAGATATGGGTCATTAAATTTCAAGCGCAGCTTCGGCTGTACGCATCTCTCATTTTCCATCACCCAGAACGTTCGCAGAAAACCTTTCCAAGGTAAAATATAATCTTTATCCTTCTTCTAAAAACCTTTCCAGGGTAAAATATAGTCTTTATCCTTCATCTAGTGAATTTAATAGTTGGTGATTTACATCACGTCCCTCTCTCGTTTCTGTTTGTTTGCATATCTTCTCATTTTCTCGTAAGTTTGAACAATTGGGTTATTATCTTTGATTCAGGATGTAAGAAATTAAGCTGCTGATACACTAGGAGTGGAAATTGAGCTGGTTAGGATTTAGGAGATTGTCAGTGAATATGAACAATTGGTTTATGTTCTTTGATTGTAAAATTTGGAACTTCAATATAGAACATGTCTTCCCTTGCCCAGAAAAAATATGGTTGGAAGCATATTGCAATTGTTGTTGGCTTTATTATTTTTATTAGCAATAGAGCAAATTAAATCGCTTGAACAAGCCTGTTCAAGATGTTCTAGTCTCTGTGTAAAGTAAGCAAAAAGTGTCAAGGGCCTTGTGATTGAATGGATGGACACTATCGGTCAGTTCAATGAAAGTAAAGGCTAAGAGGGGTTTGGTTAAAAATGGAAGTTGGGATTTAGTCATGCAGGCCCACAGGGTGTGATGTAGTCATGTAGGTTAACCTTACCTTGCATTCTTGTGAGAGGCGGCTATAAACACAGATAAAGAGATGCCACAGAATATTGAGAACAAACTCGGTCATCTCAGGGAGTTCAATGCTTGAGGTGCTTTTAGTAATTTTTACTCACTCCGTACCAAAATAAGTTTCTACTTAGAAGAAAATGTGATCTCGTAAGAAGTGTACCAGAAGAAAATTTGATCTGGTAAGAAGTGTACTTTAAGCTTTTCGATGTGATATATTATAAGGTTTTTCCTTTATAATACTACTCTGTATAATGTTTGATTGTAAAACTAAAATGATAACAAAGGTTAATGTTGTAATTGGTCACACCATTCTTTAACTTTTCATGGTCTGTGTAAAACAACCAAAGAGCACAATTACTTTGGGACTGGGAATATTTTAGTTTTTTAACAATTATATAGCTGTGGCGAATTCAAGAAGCTTCTATTTTAGTTGTTTGTTCGTACAAATACAACAACAACAACAACAACATCCAAGCCTATTTTAGCTTCTATTTTAGTTGTTTGTTCGTACAAATAGAATGATAAAAAAGTTTAATATTCTAATTGGTCACACCATTCTTTAACTTTTCTTGGTTTGTGTAAAACAACCAAAGAGAACACTTATTTTGGGACTATGAATACTTTAGTTTTTTCACAATAATATAGCTGTGGCAAACTCAAGAAGCTTCTATTTAGTTCACATTTTGAAGTGTCAAAGTAGCTCACTGAATTGGTCATACACAATGAAGAAAGTCTTTACTTAAGAACTCTGGGCTTTTTAATGGCAGTGAGGTCAGTAGCTGCTCCCACAGAGGCCTCTGTGGGGTTTGATGAAATGGTCTCCGGAACACAACGTAAGTACTATTTGTTAGGTGGAAAAGGAGGAGTTGGAAAAACAAGCTGTGCTTCTTCACTTGCTGTTAAATTCGCCAACAGTGGTCACCCAACCCTCGTGGTTTCTACCGATCCTGCACATTCATTGAGTGATTCTTTTGCACAGGTTTAAGACTGTTTTTTATTCCTTCCCTATCTTCTTCTTATCTATTCTATTTTTGGTTGAGTAAAAAAAACAGTATACACTATCTTAATGTTCCACCCATATTCTTAATAGGATTTGACTGGGGGAACTCTTGTACCAGTGGAAGGACCTTGCTCTCCATTGTTTGCCCTTGAGGTATACACTAAATTTCTGTGCAGTAGTTTTTTTATTCTATTATTTGAATAATAATCAATTTTGGGTCAACTTGTGGATATATATATTTGTGGACTGGACAATGGCAGTTAAACCCTGAAAAAGCAAAGGAAGAGTTTCGCAGTGCAACCCGAAGTAATGGGGGATCAGGGATTAAAGACTTCATGGATGGAATGGGTCTTGGGGTGCTTGCAGATCAGGTAATCTTCTTCCTACATTTGCTCTTCTGTATAATATGCCATATGTCCAGTGATTAAATATATCATGTGTAAGGAGTCGACCTCAATAAAAAAGCAAGTGAATGCTTCTTAGTTAATTGTATGGTTAATAGTTTATTGTGTATCAATGCCCTAAACCCTGGCTGATATTATGCCTTCTCATACTTCCAATTTAAGGTGAATCGCTTGAACTTATTTAGCTTAGTAAACAAATAATTTAAATCTTTAGATATTTTCAACTCATCTTCTTAGAGCTCGTTTGGTACAACTAAATTTTGGCTCAAACGGATGAAGTGGTTGAATCTGCCTAAAGCCTGAAATTCTTGTTCAAATGACCTAATTCTGTAAGGTAAAAAAATTTAATTCTTTAAAATAAATTAAAAAAATAAAACAGTATCTCAAGGTGAAGTTAAAAGTGCCACTTACTTTTGTTTCAACCATTTTATCAAAAAAGGGTAACTTCTTGACTATATTTTGGATTATAAACCAGTTTGGCTAACACAGCTTCTTAATTTAGTGTTTTGTAGTATATATCATTATAAGGCTAATAGTCAGAAAAATCGAGCGTAAGAGCTTACTCTACCACAATACTAAAATTTCATCTATGCTCTTCTAAGAACTAAACAAGTCGTTGCTTTCTTTGGTATTAACTGTAAGCTAATGTGATGGGCACAGCTGGGTGAACTAAAACTTGGGGAGTTGCTGGATACACCACCTCCTGGTCTGGATGAAGCCATTGCAATTTCGAAGGCATTTTTCATTGCCTTTTCACTTTAACTGTGTATTTCATAAAATACATTATGCGTAGTACTATTTTTTTTCTTTTACTGATTAATAATTAAATAACCAATTGCCAGGTTATGCAATTCCTGGAGTCTCAAGAATACAATATGTTCACCCGTATTGTGTTTGATACTGCTCCCACGGTAGGATGAGCTATTAGTATTATTTCCTATTTTACTCTATTAAAAAAAAAAATTTTACACTGATTATTGTCTTGCATAGGGTCATACCCTACGGCTCCTGTCATTGCCAGATTTTTTGGATGCATCAATAGGAAAGATATTGAAGGTAGAACCTATGCCTTTGCGTGATTTAAAGATTATATGTTTGCAGTGTCAATGGTTGTGTGGTACCTATAGAGCAAATTCCAAACAGTACATCTAATTTCTTATCTAATCAATTGACTAGTTTTTGTTTAGATAATGAAAATATGGAGATTTGCAAGTGCTGTTGCCAAGTAACTAAATATGTCTGCGAGTTTTGCTTTTGAGGGTTTTGTAGGGTAGGGAGGGAGGGGTTATTTTTCATTTTAAGAAAATAATTCTGCAATTTGACAAACTTTAAAAATTAAGATACAGAATAATAAATTAGTATGACCACAATATTTTGGTCATTTTTTTATGACCCTATACTACATATTATTCTACTAATTAAAGAATTAGAAATCATCTGTCCCCTCGAGACACTTCCTCAAGTTTCCTGTTTCTTAATTGGTTCATAATGCTCAGGACAAGGTATGATAACGCCTCACTAAATCTACCTCTTCGTCAGAACTTATGTATGTGTTATTGTGTAACAGTTGAGGCAGAAGATAGCGTCAGCCACATCAGCAATAAAGTCTGTGTTTGGGCAGGAACAAGCTCCAAAACAAGATGCTGTAAGCTTGACTGACAGTCATTGACTTGGTGACATGTCTATGCGAATCACCTATTATTGTTGAGAGCAACTTTTTACTGTGCTGTATGCAGGGTGATAAATTGGAGCGATTACGGGACAGGATGATAAAAGTTAGGGAACTTTTCCGCGATACAAATTCCACGGAGTTCGTTATAGTAACTATTCCTACGGTAATAAATCCTATAAATAAAAACTGACACCTATGATAAAAGTAAGGTTCGTTATATTGCAGTTTGTTTGGTATCCAGCTCCTTTACATGTTGAAAGCAATTGGCAATGTGCCTGCTTTATCTCCACATATCTTTTCATGCCTCAAGAGGCCTATATTTTGTTTCGTTGGAGCATTACGGAGGGAGGATTGGTGGCTGTTAGTTTTAGGTAGAAAAATAGGAAAATAGCTATGTAGAATATCTCTATCATCTTCCATATTAATTTTCTTTCCGACGTAAGAGTAAAGTGATTAGATACTTATTACCCTTACGCTTTCCTAACAATGGCTTACAGATTTCTGAACTTTCTTGTGCTATTTGCCTATTTAATATGGAATTAGGCTACATGTGATTGAATTACGATATTTTCTCTGAAAAGATTTTCCTGGTTTTCTTGTTGGTGCAGAAAACATTTTCCTGAAGAAAATATCTTCTTTAATTCTTTTGCATATCTTTGTAGATCGTCATTCTCTTCTCCTTTCTGTTCTTGTAAAATGTTATGCAGTATATTATACACAAAATGGCATACTTTCTAGGAACTAGAAAATATTTTTCACAGCAACTCACTAACCCACCATCAAACAGAACCTTAGACGGGAAATAATGTTCCATGCCCAGTTATTAATTACTCCTTAATAGTTTGATAACCTAGTTAAAGCTACTTCCTATTATAGGTGATGGCAATTAGTGAATCTTCAAGGTTATGTGCTTCCTTGAAGAAGGAGGATGTTCCTGTTAAGCGGCTAATTGTTAACCAGGTTCTTCCTGCATCTACTTCGGATTGCAAATTCTGTGCAGTGAAAAGGAAGGTACTAAAATTTTTCCTTGCATGTTACTTTATACATGTGAAGTTACCATACTGCAAGTTCCAAAATAACCTTTCATTTTGAAATAACATTCATCTGGTGTTGAACTATTAGAGCCCGTTTGGTAAGGCTTAGAATGGATGAAGTAGCTGAATCGGTTGGACATTGTTGGAGATGGAAGTTGTGGCTGAATTAGCTGAACATAATGACAATTATTTTAAAATATATAAAGTTTTAAACATTGACCTTAAAAGATTAATGACATTTACATCAATTTCAGTGAGAATAAATAACTCACGCACACTTATTTCATATTTGGCCAATTCAAAGCTTGCACAGTGGCAATTGTTAGTGTTTGGTGAAAAAACAGCGGATAAGGCCGAAAAGCCAAACTAGCCTACCAAACGGCCTCTAAATTGACATCTAAGGGAAGTTGCAATGGTCCTATACTGTTGATAAATGTTCACACACTTCATCACTTTCGCATAGAAACTTTATTTGCAGCAATTGTCGGTGTGTTGAATAAACTGACTGCAAAAATAATGCTGCAGGATCAAGCACGGGCACTCGAATTAATAGAAAGTGATCCTGAGCTGTCTAGTTTGATGTTGGTCCAGGCACCCCTTGTTGACGTAGAAATCAGAGGCGTTCCAGCTCTCCAATTTTTAGGGGATATTGTTTGGAAATGATTATATTCTATCTTAATGTTTGTTCTCTGATGTACATTTGGGACATAAACCTCTGCTACAATACTTGTGGCATCATACAACTTACAGATTTCTGGGAAAATGCGTAGGAGTTTCAGTGAACAAGATGGCATGTTCTGTTTTTTTCCTCGCCCCCCTACCCCTAGACAGGGAGCAGCAAACTTGACAACTTTGTAGACTTGACGATGAAAACCAAATGTATATAGTGTTCTGCTATTATACTCTCCAGTTATATGTGTTTTACAAATTAGTCATTTTCTGTGGAAAAAATTCCACTTTTGGTCCCGTGACTATTATACTACTTCCACATTTAGTCTCTTACTTTCAGATTGTCCACATTTAGTCCGTGATCATTATCCCCTCACCACCCCTCGTCCTTCCGGCCAAAATTCCGGCAAATTTAATGCAGATTTTAGGTAAGAAAAACCAAATTTAATGCAAAGACCGATATGAAAAACTCAATTTTATATAAAATTTAATGCAAAGACTAATTTTGAGGCTGATAAGTGAACTAAATTTGCCGGAATTTTGGTCAGAAGGACGAGGGGTGGTGAGGGGATAATGGTCACGGACTAAATGCGGACAATCTGAAAGTAATTGATTAAATGTGGAAGTAGTATAATAGTCATGGACCAAAAGTGGAATTTTTCCTTTTCTGTGTGTGTTAAGTGGGTCCGTTCTAACCACCAGACTCGAGTCAATCATCTAAAATGGGTCCTTTACTGCTTTACATAGTTTTTTTTTCATGCAAATTAACAAATAAAACAAGAAATTCAAAAATTGTAATGTGCAAAACATCTTGCGTGATGAAATAACATGACTGCATGACTAGATATGTTGAACACAACTATTAAACGGTGATGTAAGTTGTCTCCCAGTCACTTTTTGGCATCAAAAGTGTTGATGAAGTTTTTTTAAATGGGTTGATGACGGTAATTTAGTTAAATATTAAAAATTAATTGATTCTTAAATGTTAACATGTTTAAGAATTCTTCATGTAATTTTTATCGCAAAATGATCATAATTTTTTTTTAAAACACTAAACTTGAATTTAGTTCAATTTATTTATCTTTTTTATACCTAATGCATGCACATTCAGAAGAAAATATTGATTCCATAATTTTAAGCAAAACAATATGGGAAAAAATAGTTTATAATTAATTTGGAGAATCATACGAAGTGTATATACTCATAATTCACTTATTATACTCATAATTCACTTATTATACTATTTTTTGATAGTCCCTAGCAACCGGCACCCATCAACGACAATTTTCATCTGCTACCGAACTCCATCGATGATGGTGATGTCCGTTCGACTCTCATCCGTCCTGCCATCATGGAAGCAGGGATGGAGCCAGGATGTGATGGAAGCAGGGTCGGCCCAGGGCAGGGACTCAATGTGCAGCTGGACAGGGTCCAAAATTTTGGAGGGCCCAAAAAAACTCAGTATTGCTCACCTGCCAATCCACTAGCCTAGCTCTCAAACATTTGAAGAAAAAAGAAAGAAAGCGGAAGACGGGAAGAGGTCAAGAGGCCTGCGCTGAACACAACTACAGAAGTCCCGAAGATGTGAAATTAATTTGTTGCTTTGTTGTTATTTGTTTATTTATTTCAGTTGTTGAATTAATAATAATTACTGAATTGATTTCACAATTTCAATTTGGTTTGTTGAAAATCTGAAATTACTTTGTTGCATTGTTGTTATTTTTCATTGTTGTAATTGAATTGATTATAATTGTGTTTAACAATTAAGATTTAAGAATTTGGTATATCGTATAAGTATTTTTTTAATAATAAACAAAAAATCTCATTCCTCAAGTAAATCATTGTGAACAATGTGAAGTAAGTTTACAATCCAATTCGGAGCTTGCTCAAAATTACGAAATAAACAAGGGCGAAGAGCTAGGCTACGATGAAAGGCCCCCCGGAAGTATTGTTATACGGACCAACCTTATATTTATTTTAGGTCCATAGTTCATTGGTCCAACACAGGGTGCAAATTATCATATAAAACTTGATGGGGCCCCAATTTTTTTTACTAAATTAATGGCCAAGGCCCCCTAATTATACATGTGTCTCCACCCTGCGTTTAAGTATGTTATTAGGTAACTTTAGCCCATTAGGTATATAAATTATAATTATATTATTATAACCTTTCATGATTTCACTCAAAGTTTAAACTGAATTTTAATTTGAAATTTGTAATCATGTACAAGATTAAGGGAGAATAAAACATTATAGTTTGTAATTATGTTTCCAAAGACAATGATGCTAAATTACAAAGTGAAGCTAGATCATTCACTACATATGATCTTTGTAATTTTGAATTTTTGCTTGCTACAGTTATTTAGTACTACATATGAAATATTATAACAAAGTCAAACTAGATCGTTAACTTGTCTTTTTCACTTGTGTTGGAACTTGAAAAAAAACCCAAATTTTGTTGTTGAACTTGCACAAGACCTTCATTTTCTCAGGACCAGCCCTGGATGGAAGGGGAGGCTGGGAATTGTTTATATTTTGACCACCCTTTAGTTTTGACAACACATTTCTCGGATCTGTTTTAGCTCTACATTTTATTGTTTTAACATATCTATATTTATTTTGTGGTGAAATAATTACACATTTACACCTCCAAAATGGGGCGGGCACCACCTGATGATGAAGATTTTTTTTATTAATTTTTTGCAACATTTTTTTATTCTGTTAAAAATTGGGAGATAGCCAATGTGATTTATGCTATCATATTAAAATAAATAAAAGTTGAGGGGGGCCTAAAAATTTTTACTAGGTAAAAATTAATAAAATAAAAAAGTTGGGTGAGGCCAAGGCCCCCTTGGTTAACACACGCCTTCGTCCCTGTACTGAAAGAAAAGTAATTGAAAATGAGGTTGATGGTAGCAACGAGGTTAGCGACGTAGATGTGGGTGGTGGCGTCTGATGTGAAGGAGAGTAGTAGGCTTTCATAATGAAATGTTAGAGATGATGTTGGGTTAGGTTTTAAGGATAATTCCGTCATTTCTCTTTTACCGTGGTGACTTTTTTGTTCATATATAAATTTATTATATAAATGACTTTATTTTGTTCACATATAAAAATAATTTTATTTTATCCACGTATAAAAATGATTTTATTTTGTGAGTTGTCAATAGAGAAATGGAGAGTATAGAACTACTTTCCCATTTTGACAAAAGGATACTAATTGAAACATACATAAGTATACTACCCCTACATTGCCTATTCAGGATGTTTTTACTTGGATTGTTTTCAATCCCAGATCAGACTAGATTTAAATAGATCAGACCAGATCAAATTTAAACAAACCAGATTAGACTAGACCAGACTAGGCCAGACTTAAACAGACTAGGCCAGACTTAAACAGACTAGACCAGACCAGACCAGAGTTGACTTCCATAGTTATAAAATATACAGAGACCAGACGTTTACCAGACCAAATCAGACCGGTTAATACCAGACTAGACCAGACTTAAACAGACCAGACTAGACCAACAAATTACACTCCAAAGTAAAAACACATCCTCATTCGTCGAACACTTTCCGATGCCTCATCCGAACCCTTCAAATTCCATCGCTGTCCACCACTGACTTCACCACCGCCAATCCTCGCTGCCGACTTTGTCGCAACTAACCCACAAACGCCATCACCTCCAGGTTTGCACTCTTCTTATTCTTCATCTCAGTCGCGCTGCGACATATCAACGCTTAGGGTTGTTTATCTGGATGTAGGGTTGTTACAGTGATCGGGGGTGGACAGGCTCAGTTGTGGGGTCAGGCTCGAAGATTGGGGCAATGACAGTGGCGCGGAGGTCAGGGGCGTGGTGGTCAGGGGCAATGGTGGTCGGGGGCGAGGGTGCTCACTAGGGGCAGGGTGGTCACAGGGCGGCGGTAGTCATTGGACGACGGTGAGGGCGTAATTGTTTCTGTGAAATAGGCGGTAGTTAACACCGGCCAAAATAGGCGGCGGCGAGGGACATGTCACTAGTGAGGACACAAATGTCATATTAGTCGATCTTATATAAAATTTTGAATTGTCTTGTTTTTTTCCTTGAATTTTTTAGTACTACCCCATCCTTCAATTACTCAAAATTAATTTTATGTCATATTATTCAAACCTAAGTTATTATAGATTATATAAGTATATATTTATAGATAATTACGGTCAATCGTTCACCTTGAAGATCGGAGAGATAAATTGATTTTAATTTTGGGATTCATGAAGTATTATTTTTTACTTCCTTGAATTTACGGTCAAATTAAAACTTCATTAAGTTTCCATTCAAATATTTTAACTAATAACGCAACAAAATCACTCAGAAAAATACAATGAAGTGAAAGCATTAACTATTGAGCTGCCTCGCCTTGCAGAATATCCTGGACCGGGTTTATTATTGTTTAAAACGTCCAACTTATCGCTAGATCGACTGACTATTTCTAAATTCTTTCGACACCCTAAATTTTCAATCTTTTCATTTTTTTGTTCAATTTCCGTCCAGGTATTAGTTCGGCTCTTGGCATCTTCCTTCCAATTCTGGTTCTTCCATACTTCAAATGCTCTCATGCAACAAATAAGTCTTGTTTCAATTATCCAGATATGGAACCCAATTTTGTAGTGCTTTTATCAATTATAAATTTTTGGATGTACTGTTTGAATTTACAAATTCAAATGTATGAAAATCAATTCAGTGAAGTATTTGCATTGTTCTATTAGTATTTGTGATTTTATACATCGCATGGATAGAATCATAAAATGTTATTCGGTTGCATATTTTCTTAGTTTATTTTAATGGTAAATTCTACCTTTTTTGTTATACTATTAGGATTATCTATTACAATAAAATATCTTTAAGAAATCTGCGTTTTTTTGTTAGCCTGGCCTTCTCTACTATTTCCAGTTAAATAAATTATGTTTTCTTTCATTCATGGTTTACCTGCTCTCTGATTTTTATCCTGTCTCTGATCTTGTTTCATTTGCAGGAGAAGTGTATTTGTCAAGAGATCCCTGAATTATGTGTTTCATATCAAATGTAGTTTATTGTTTATAGAGGATAGTATGAGGTTCATAGTTTACTGAACTGCTTGACGAGATGAGTTACGCTACCAGCAAACCCTTCTTGTCAACCTACCCTCCCATTTCATCATCTGGAAGTGCTTCTCCAGCAAAAAAGCCGAGAATTCCAGTTTCACTGAGGTTGAATAAGTTGTCAACAATTTACTTAACTGCAAGGCTTCCTAAGTTGTCTCTTAATGTCATGGCTAGTACTTCTACTTCCAAACAATCTGGACCTGTCTGCTTGTTTGGGGGCAAGACAAAGCCTGGCAACAGAGATGAGGTAAGAATGTTATTTACACCCATGACCCATCCGCTATTATAAGATGAAATTGGGTTGTTGAGATCTATTTAGGATTTAAAAGAATATGGACCAGATGATAATTTCATTCAAAAGATATAGGTAGATGCTTTAGGGACGGGTGGAAAAAAAGTGGGAATTCATTTCGGGACGACAAGTGTTGTTTTTTGTGCATTGTTAGTCTGGAATATGGCCTGGATATTGGAGACATGGTAGTACAGTTAGTTACTATTAATTGCTATAGTAAGCCAGCTTTTTGGTTTGAATATAATAATATCATTGTATACCTTTGAAGATCCTTATATTGGCTTCTATCCTTTCATTGCATTATTTCACTTTAGATGCTGAATTATATCACGTTTAAGTTGAATAAAATTGCTTGAGTTTAGATGTAGCTCATAGATTTTCATATCTTTCTACTGGCATGAGGATACTCACAGAACTCATTCGCTCCTTGGATAAAAAAAGATAAAGAGCTTCTTAGTGATATGCTAATTGATATTCGATACCTAATAAAACTTGAATGTTCGACTTGCTTAACTTGTTGTCACCTAACACCACTCCTCACCTGATAATATAGCAAAAGTTCGGATAGTAATTCATTTAGGAAGTTATGGACCATGCTCCTGAAATTTCCCATAGAACGTTCAGTTCATGGAACCTAAGCTTAATCTAGGATTCTAGGTAATTTAAAAAATGGAGGGTATCATGCCATATCTTTAGCTGTTCATTTCATGGAGTGCGATATTATTTATGCCATTAAATATTTAGATACATAGTTGGAATAGTCTAAAATATTACCATATTCTAACAATACCTAAGAAACCCTAGGTGCTTCCAACATTGCCTCATTTCTGTGCATGGAGGTAATATCATTTAGGTGAACCAAAAGCTGTGAAGCTCACTGTGACTTTGTGACCTTGTCTACCAGGGTATTCCGAAGGAAGTGGTTGGGAATTTCATGGGAAGTTTGAAGGAGCAGTCGATTGAGGATGTGTTAAGGCAGCAGATTAAGAAACAAGAGTTTTATGATGATGGGGGTAGTGGTAAAGGCGGTTTTGGTGGTGGGGGAGGTGGTGGGGGTAAAAATGGTAAAGATGGTTCTGGTGGATCAGAAGGTGAAAACAGTTCAGAGATGTTTGATGAAATATTGCAAGCTGTCTTGGCTACTCTGGGCTTCATATTTTTGGTAATCACCATCCTTCAATAATTTTTGCATCTTTTCTGTGTCTGCATCTATCGTATATAAGCTTGTTGAGCTGTTCTTGATGTTGCACTGTTGCCCATACATATCAAAGAGTGTGTTCAACACTTCAATGAAGTATTTTTTTCTGGAAAGTAAGTTGTTTTTATGGAGTATATGGCCTATTCAGTAAGTGTTATTTGTCCAGTTTGTGAAAATTGCCGAATTATGTTCCTGAGCAAAGGAGTAAAGCCAAAAGTGGTGTCCAAAAGGGGGCATAATGTTTAACTTACAAAAATCAGAAACATAAAGCTACTCTAGAAGGACCTTTTATTTGTCAATAATTAACATCAACAGTATTATCTTCCAGAAAATGTTACCCCTGCCTCCAAACACAAGAAATTAGGGAAGTGCTTTCTTTCAATTAGACATTCGCCTCCCAACCTGCCACCAAATCTGAATGGTGTTAACATTCTCAAATCTCAACTGTTGGTTCATGCCAGCCTTGACTGTTACTTGATGAAATCAAATTTATGCATTTCGCTTCTCTTTAGCGCATTTCTATTCAAAGATAACAAGACCATTCATGTTCCTTCCCTCATTGTATTGTTTCCCATGTTTTACAGTACATATATATCCTCGAAGGTGAAGATATCAACCGCTACACGAAAGATATTATTAAGGTCATGTTTGGAGGGAAGAAAAGTCTTCGGTTACAGCGGCTCGGGGAGAAGTGGAAACGAACCTTGATGAAGATGTCAGAGAAGAAGAAAGTGAACCCGTACTGGTTAGAATGTGCAATCATGAAAACCCAAACTTGGTATGACAGCCCTGCAATATATAAGAAACTCTATAATGACATAACAGGCGCGTCTTCAAGAAAATCTAAAGCCAAGAAAGTTAGGAATGAGTTTGATGGAGAGGATTTTGACGATGAAGAAGATGAAGATGCCAATGATGATTATTATTATTGATGATTCATTGATTGGTTATGTTAATGTGGGTTGGATAACACTTTGGATCATGATTTTTGAATAAAATTACTCTCTTATTAACTAACCATTTTTAAGCATTCTTTACCTTCCATGCCATGACCTACCCGCTGCCGTATAGGTTGAATTGAACTTTTATGGACTATGTACTAGAACGGGGACGCCAACCACCAACATCAGTTTACATCCCCCTGTCCGTAACCCCATGTTTTAGTAATATATGATAAATACCAATACTGTGGTTTTATAACGAAGCCTTTATGTAATAGGAAAAAATTAAAATAATAATCTTAATTATTGCCGTTCCGCTAACAATAATCTCAACTACTGATTATTTTTGTATAATTCCAACTAAATTGACCGTCTGCCAATAATGATCCATGAGCAGATATTACCTGCTATAACAAGTGAATTATAAATAGAAATTAAGCGTAAAAATTAAAAGTTGGAATTATTTATAGGGATTGCTTGTTATATCTCTTCTCAGTGGCGGACCCACTAAGGGTCCCACGGGGTCCCGGGACCCCATGCACTTCCAAAAATTTACCTATATATGTTATATACTACGTTTTACAAAATAAATTAATATGTGTATATATAAAACAAATGCGACTACAAAAACAAAAGATTGTAGCAGAGGAACGGATTAGACGTCAGTGTAAAGTACTACTGATCATGAGGTACTGGTTTCAACTCCCCCCACGACCAGTATTTTTGTCTTCTAAACACTTTATTTTAAAAGACCAAAACGACATGGTTTTTGTCCTTTTTAATCCCATATAACCTTAACTTGGATTTTAAACGAATCGAATAATTTCAATCCAATTCGCGATTTAGATTCGAAATTGTGGATCCTAATTTAAAATATTCAAATACGAATTAGTTTTGGTATTCGAATAATTTTCGAATACGAATCTACATATATTCATTTTGTATATTATTCGAATGTATTCAAAGTATCCCTGTTTTTTTTGAATCTTTATTTGATTATATTCAAAATATATGTTTACGAAGTATATAGTACAGAGTAGTATATTACATTATAGTATATTCCATCTGTATATACCCGCGCTCTACTTCAATTCTCTAGTTAATTAAGTTTGCACATTCATTTTAGTAAACATGTCTGAAAATAAATAAAAAATAAAAAAGTACGATACATCATAATTTGAATTGGTGAAAAAATTGGCATTTAAAACATCTGAATTTAAACATTCAAATAAAAACCGAATATATTCTAATATGTGTAATGAATCGAATACAAATAGAATTTATGGTTCGTATACTAAACGAATACGAATACGAATATTCGTCAAATCATACAAATACGAATAATATTATTCAATATTCGATTCGATCCGATTTAATTACAACTGTAGCCCCAAAGCAGACCACAATAGATTGACCGACGTCTTTAATATATATATATATATATATATATATATATATATATATATATATTAATTAGAGTTACAATAGTTTAGGGACCTCGTGACTCTGTTTTTCTGAGTCCGCCACTGTCTCTTCTCATCCACTTTAGAAACTATATGAATTTATTTATAGTCGGTCACGTCGAACCATTATTAGCGGAAGGTCTCTAAAGTTGGGATTATTATAAAATAATCGATAGTTGAGATTATTATAAGCGGACCGCTAATAGTTAGGATTATTACTATCAATTTTTCCTATGTAATATATTTCTGTTTCTTTTAGACTTGGACTCGGGCCGGGCCGCCGGTTCTGAGTAGATGGGCCCGGGACCGGCCCGGGTACCCACCGGGTCTGGTCCGAGTCCGGGCCGGGCCTATTATCAATTCCCCCCCCCCCCCCCCCCCCTCTTCCTAATTAACCCCCCTCCTACCCTCAACCCCCCAAACCACCCCAAATGGCCCAAAATACCCAGCCCAACCCGAAAATTTAAAACAAATTGGGAAAAAAAATAAATTTTGGCCCGAACCGGGCCGGGCCGGGCCTTGTTTTGGGTGACCCGAGCTCGGACCGAAAAACCCACGAGTCGGGCCTACCCGGACCGGTCACTGACCGGGCCACCGGGTCGGGCCGGAACAGTACCGGTCCCGGGTCGGGCCACCCGGCCCGAGTCCACCCCTAGTTTCTTTATGATGTTTTCGTACTTCCAATTCACCCGCGCTACCTAGGAACTAGTAAACCAAGTCAAAGCCTGTTAGCCTTTGTCTTCTCACTCTTCTGAGTTTTGATCTTCGAAAACAGTAACCTAAGGATTCAAAGCTATAAACAGGCTATATTGATTAGTTCTTCCCATAAAACCCCCATAAAAATAATACACCGTAGATTTTATTAAATAAATATGCGATAAAAATATTATTAGTGTACTAAAACCATTAGTAGTAGGGAAAAGGACCAAATATGACACTAACGTTATTTAGTAATCTCGGATTGGACACCCAGGTTTAAAATGGGCCATTTAAACACATAAGCCGAGTATTTGCGTTACATTTGGCCACTCCCTAACCGCGCCGTCCAACTGGCGTTAAGACCTCCATCTTCCCCCAATTAAACGCTACCCAACAAAAATGAAAACCCTAACTTATCTGCCATGAAGATCCTTATCCGGAAACTGAGTGTGCTTAGAAGAAGATGGATTCCGTACGCACATGAATGACAGGGGCTACTTAGTCGATTATTTTGGAATCCACAGTCACGGTTAAAGGTATTCAGTGTACTTATCTTATTTTTCTTGTAAAGAATGGGTGACTTGATCAACCTCCGGTTTAATCACAGTGGGAGGTGGATTTCGCACCCGAAAATGAAATATGTTGATGGGGATGTCCATACAATATGTAGGTTTGATCCTGACTTTCTCTGCTTTCATGACATTCAAAGAACTTATAAAGAGGAATTAGGTTTCATAACACAAAAAAACATATATGTGTTGGTGCCCGGAAAAGATTTGGACAATGGGTTGTTTTTTATTCAAGATGATGACACAATTAGAAAGGTTTTGAACCGCATTAGGACTTTTTCTTGGATCGATGATATAGAGTTGTATGTTGATCATCAACTGGACGAGCCCCTTCTCATTCCCCAAATAGAATGGTCTTATGTTCAAAACCAGCAAAGTGAGAATGTGAGTAACCAAATCTCTAAATCGGTCAATGAGGGGGTACTTCCCCCTGAAAGTAATAGTAGAGGGGTGCCAAATGGTTATGTGACTGATGAAGAACCTGAAGAGGGAGCAGAAGATACTGACAGTAACAATGAAGAAGAGGAAACAGAAGAAAGTGATGAAGAAGTGAGGGTTAATTACACTGCCACATATGGATGTAGTTGCTTTGTTATTGGGATGACATTTGAAGATGTCCATGAGGCTAGAACTGCCATTGCAGATTATGGTGTCAAATTTGGCTATAAGCTTAAAATCAAACCCAATGAGAAGAACAGGTTGGCTGTAAAATTTCTGAATGAGGAAGGGTGCCCATTCAGATTGTAGATTTCTAAAGATGGGAAGAATTCTGGCTTGGCAGTTAAAGTTTGCGAGCTAGGCCACAAGTGTTTCAGATACTTTTCCATCCCTAGTGCTTCTCATACATGGTTAGCCAATTACTTCAAAGGGTATCTACAAAAAAATCCAAACTTTAGGGCTGCTGATATGAAAGAGGAGACTGAGAAAGTTTTGAAGATTAATGTCAGCTTGTACAAATGCAAGAGGGCAAAGAGGCTTATACTTCAAGAGTTGGATGTGAGTTATAAAGCAGAGTTTGGTTACCTGGAGGCATATGCTGCTACTTTAAAGAGGAGCAATCCTGGATCTAAAGCTGAAATTGAACTGTGCAATCACTCCTTTAGAGACGGGAGGAGAGTCTTCAAAAGAATGTTTATTTGCTTTGATGCTTTGAGGAGAAACTGGATGGGTGGTTGTAGAAGAATAATTGGGGTTGATGGTTGCTTTTTAGAGGGAGTTTGTAAGGGGAATTTGCTTAGTGCAGTTGGTGTGGATGGAGATGACAAAATGGTTCCAATTGCTTGGGCTCTAATAGACAAAGAAAACAAGTCTAACTGGAGATGGTTTCTCACTTGGCTGGTTCAGGAACTGGAGCTTCACACTGGTGCTGAGTTAACCCTAATCTATGACATGCAAAAGGATTTAATAAGTGCAGCTTTAGAGATTATACCTGATATAGAACATAGGTATTGTGTTAGGCATGTTTATGCCAACTGGTCCAAGAAATGGAGAGGAGATCAATTTTGTAAGAAATTCAGGATTTGTGCATGGAGCACATATGAAGAAGAGTTGGAAATGAACTTGAAAAAGTTAGGAAAATTAAGTCAAGAAGCAGCCTCTCATGTTTTGAAGTATCCAATCCACACATGGTGTCGTGCTTATTTTAGTAACAAAAGTCAGTGTTGAATGGTTGATAAAAATATAACTGAGTCCTTCAACTCATGGATCCGGGAAGCAAGAACAAAACCTATTGTTAGCATGCTAAGAGACATAAGGTTGAAGGCAATGAAAAGGATATCTCAATTCCAAGATAGTCAAGAGAAATGGATAAATGAATGGTCTCCTACATGCATGGAATACTATCAAGACAACAAGGAGGCTGCAACAGGATGCACTATAATATTCAATGGTGATATGGGGTTTGAGATAGGTGAGGGAGCTGACAAACACTCTGTTGTTTTGGATAAGCTGGTCTGTACTTGTAGGGCATGGGAACTTACAGGAATACCATGTCTACACTCCATATGTGCTTTGTACCATAAGAAGTCAGATACAATGTCATTCATTTCCAAGTGGTATCACAAAACAACATACAAGGCACCATATCAGCATTATTTGCAACCGGTTCCAGGTAAAGCTTTCATGAAGGTGGACGACTATGAACCAATTGAACCTCCCCCAGTTCCAAACTTACCAGGCAGACCTAAAAAATAGGGTGAGGTCATCCAATGAGGGCAAACCATCTTCAAGTCATTCAAACCAACAACCTATCACATCTCAGAAACCATCAAGAAGAGGGTAAGTTCAAACTTGTGGCCTCTGTCATAAAGAGGGGCATAAAAGGGATAAATGTCCAAATAAAGATTCATGTGTAAGTGTTAATGTCAGTTGTAAAGTATGTTTGTTATGTTAAGAATTTACTTATATGTTTCATGTATTAGGCAAATGAAGAGCAAAGTGCAAGTCAAGGTGTGAAAAGAGGAGCTACTGAGCCTATTACGCCTGTAGTTACACCACCCTCAATTCCAAGGGAAAAATCAACAACTACTCTCAACAGGCCCTCAAAACTGAAAGCAAAAAGAATAGCTAGAAACAAAAGCCTTAACATTGTTACTGGTTCTGAGGTGCAATCTGTTATGCCACATGATGCTGATGTCACAGTTAGATTTGCAATTCCTAATGAGAAGGAAATAAGAGCTGCTGCCAGGAATCAGAAAAGTGTGAATGAGCCAAGATACAGACAAATAACTTTTAAGGGTGATGGAGCACAAGTACAACAGTCCACCAACCTACCTTTCAAACCCCCTGGTTTACATGGCACTCATCACATCGGTCCATACACATTCACACAACAAGCTACTCTATTGTTCTATCTAAGTTAACATACATATCAGTGCACCTATGACACACAACAACAGTACACTTAAGATCTTCCACATTGTCTTCCTTTCCCTTTCCAATTTCATAACCTCAGCATTCTTCCATTGTGAATTGATCATCATGCCATTGAAAGAAACCACACCCTTCCTTCTACAATACATAACTAAAATATTAAATCCAGTCAGCTATACAAACAACACCATCATTTTACAGACATACCTCATAATATGAACATCCGTAGAATCGCCTCCCTGGATTTTTATCAGTCCATGAGGTCCAAAGTCTAGCTTTTGTAACCATTCCATTCATGTTTCTGCATTTACAATAGGCGGAACGAACAGGACTTCCACAGTCTAAATTGCTTCGTTTCTTCATTGATTCCACGGAGAAAGACGTTGATTTCTCTTCTCCCATCCACCTCGAATGAAAACCTCCATCAGCCATTTTGTGTTCTGTTGTTATACGCTCAGACGACCATGGAAGTGGTTGTTCGTTTTATTAGGGTTGCAAAGGAGTTGTTGGGTAGCGTTTAATTGGGGGAAGATGGGGATCTTAATGCCAGTTGGACGGCACGGTTAGGGAGTGGCCAAATGTAACGCAAATACTCGGCTTATGTGTTTAAATGGTCCATTTTAAACCTGGGCGTCCAATCTAAGATTACTAAATAACGTTAGTGTCATATTTGGTCCTTTTCCCTTAGTAGTAACTTAGTAACTAGTGGAGTATAATGGGTCTGATCTCAAATCTTGCAACTACTGGGTTTGAACAATGGTCCAAGTACATTTGGTGTATATCATTTGTATTATTTGTACTCTTTAATTATTCATTTGAATGTATTACTATGGTTGTACTTTTATATGGTTGTCTTTTTATGTAACCGGAACTACTATGGCTAGACTAGCCGTCTTGATTCACATTTTCCCCACGTCTCCAAAGGGGAGTCATCAAAGGGATCTCATTCAGGCCCTAATACTATGATTCATTCTTCATCATCTTCCTCTTCTAAATTCATATGTATCTCTAAATCATAATCCATATATGTTTGAATACCCAAAATATCCATATATTAACTGTTAAGAATGATGCAATAATTTTCTCATAAATCTTAAATTTGGTATTTTATTTATATTAATAAATATATTTCTGAAATCAAAACTATAATAGGATAAGTTTTTTTAAAATGAAATTGAAACTTTTGAACTAAAGAATTCAAATAGTAGTGATCAAATGTAGTTGTAAGTAAATTACGAATACATATCCCATGTGAATCTCCTGATGAACTATTAAGCGTATTTCTTCATATTGTTATATTATTTGTAATAGGAAAAATTGAAAACAATAATCCCAACTATTGTCAGTCCGCTAACAATAATCTTAACTATTGATTATTTTTGTATAATGCCAACTATGAACTGTACGCCAATATGGTCCATGGCTGAGTATTACCTGCTTTAACATGTCAAGTTTAAATAGAAACTAAGGGTATTCTATAAATAGTTTGAACTATGCCCGTTCTTCATTTGAATTTTATAAATTAAATTTTAACTAAAGGCAAAAAGGTATTGCATTTTAGAAATAAAAATGTTACATTTTACTTTTTATTTTATTTTTTCACGAAAAAATGTTTTAATTTTTTTTATATAACTGTTTTTGGATTCTTTTACAAATTCATGATTTTTTTTCTTTTTAACTAATTTAAATGATTTAATATTTTTCGATGATTAGTTTTTAATTTTTTTAATATTCTGAAAAAATGTATGTATATTTATCTTGTTCACTTTCTTAATTTTGAAATCACGTTTTTCATTTTTTAATTTGAATTTGTACTTATTTTGAATTTTATTTTTCCATAAAGGTTTTTATATTGACCTTTTTACTTTCCTTCTTTATATTATTTATATTCGTTATATATTTATAATATGTTACATGTTCTGAAATTTTAATTTTGAAATTTATATAAGTTTTCCCATATATTTTCTACAATTCATCGTTTCTAAAATTATATATTTTATATTCTTTAGTTCCACAAAGTACCTAAAAAGGTTAATTAAGTAAAAGTAAATTTTTACAATCTTTTTATCCTTTCTATTTATTTATGCAAATTTTATTTTAATTTTTTAGGTCCAACTGAAGTCGACAGATGATAGTTCAGATTATTATAATCTGATATTTGTTTTTTAATTTACTAAAAAGGTAGTCGGTCATGTCGGACCATTATTGGCGAGAGATCCCTGAAGTTGGGATTATTATGAAATAATTGATAATTGAGATTATTACAAACGGATCGCCAATGGTTGAGATTATTAGTATAATCTTCTAAGTGTGCATGCATTAGAGATAAGAAAAACAAATTCTACCTTTATCCAACTTTATGTGTTTTGTTTTTTGTTTGACATAATTTTTAATAAAGTGGGTTGAAAACTAAAAGTTGTGGTTGGAGATCTGAGTATAATAAAATTAAATACTTTAGACTACATATTTCTTTCCAAAAAAAATTTTTCTTAGAAGAATCGAGAAAGAGATTTATGACACTTATTTTACGACAATCCAAAAAGAAAAATAAGACAAGTAAAATGAGACAAAAATGTCAAATTAGTTGTCCATGGCATCATTCAATATACTTGTTGTTGTAGGGAGAATTGAGTGTATAGTTTCATTATCAAAGGCCCTATAAATAGGGAGATATTATGGTTTACATAGATGGGCCAATGGGCCCATATAATAGATAGTTTACATAGAATGATCCTAATACATATTCTATATACACGATAGCACACTACACAGAATTTTCTTCAACACTCCCCCTTGTGCTGAGTTGTAGATAGAATTTGGTATCGGTCTTATTGCCTCGTCAAAACTCTGTCAAGTAACAAAAACCCTGTGGGAAAAAATAATCTTGACTGGAGAAAAAGGAGTATAACATCAAGATAGGCTTCTTTCATTAAGTCTATCTTTATTTGATCTTTGCTTTGATCATTAAAGTTTATATGTATCGTTACCTCATTAAAAACCTTACCAAGTAACAAAACCCGGTGGGAAAAAAATAAAACTTGGTTAAAGGAAAAGAGTGTAATGTAATCTAGTCGGGGTACTCCCCCCTCAAGTCTACATGTACCCTTAATATTTACATTGATCAATGGTGTTAGTAAAATATGTGCATTTCAATACTTGTCACATCAATTACCTTAGCGAAGGCACACAACAGAGGAATATAATTCCTTTAATTTTTCCCATGTGTGTCAAGCGTAGGGAATTTTCCCAAATTAACTTGCAAAAACGTTGCCAATGAACAAAACCCAATGGGAAAAATAAACATCGGTCAAAGTGAAAAGGGAGTATGGTGCACTAAAACCTACACATCAATTACTTTTGACTGCGATATAGTAATTATGCTCTTTCTTCAACATTGTTTACTTTCGCAAAATTAAAATGTTGGATGGTGCATATTGTGTTGTCTCATAAAAAAAACTTTACCAAGTAACAAAACTCAATGGGAAAAAATAAACCTTGGTCAAAAGGGAGAAAAGAAAAAGAGTACAACGCACCAATATAACTGATGATAAATAAGTATGTAAGGACTCCCCCTGAATGCAACACATCAATAAGAATTCGATATGTACTTGATATATAGTTTTATCAAGGTATTCCGTATATAACATCTTGGTTTCTTTCATGGTAGATATATACTCATTTAAGAAAGTATCAATGAGGTAAGGGGATATCCATCATCGGTAAAACTCAAATCACGTTACTTTGTGTTAGAGTGATACTTTTGACATTTCCGATTCCTTTAGAAATATTATTATCATCAATCATTTAATTAATTTATAAAAGGGATGACTAAAGATTACACCAATGGTTTGACATAGATATCAAAGTACATTCTTGATATTATTTCAATGACGATATACGTTGTGTTGGTCCTGAGCTATTTTTAGCTAACACGTTATTGAGAATGTAATATTTGGTCGAATGTGTTTATCAAAGTACAATCATGCGCATATTGCACTTTCATAGGAAATTCCTTCTCCCAATAATTTTCTAATAATGGATATATTTTCTAGCATCCATATTCCGACCGATCATGGGAGTGCTAACAGTTTACATTTATCCATGTTAATTTGCCTGAGAACCCTTTTGGATATATGCAACTGGTGAATTATTATTCAACCAACTTGATGTTTTCAAAACAACCTGAGTTTCCCAAGATCCTTTATCTCAATTATGACTCCAAGTATCTAAGATTTCTCATTTTCTTTAATATGAGTACATACTATGTCTATATCTTTGACATATAATGGTAATTGGAGGGAAAACATAATCTATCTTTTTCTATCCCTTTTCAGTCAAGTGATTACTTAGACGGGTATGTCACTCTCGTCTAGATTAATTTAATCCAAATGTGAACGTTTCAATGTAAATATACAATGTAATTTAAAACCACTTGATTAAAGATAATAAAAACATAACAAATACTTCATATAAATCTATTTAATGAAATTCTATTAGGACATTTAATGTCCACAATCTTTAGCTGCGTCTCCATTACTTTGGAGTCTACTTATAGATTAAGTAGTTGAACATTTTTGTGGTTAAAATAGAGAGGTATAACTTTTCATATTTGAATCCAAGGCGTTGTTAGAATAATTAGGATCTCATTATCTCAGTACGCTTTCTAACAAAGAAATATTTCATGTCCTACAGGCTTTGCACTTGGTTGATTAGCACTATCATATCAAATACTTGTCTCTTTGTCAAATATTAAATTTATACCTGGATTACTTGTACGCATTTAGGCCAATATTCTCATTGCTTTCATATTGCAATAGAGTATGGTTCGATATCATCGTGCTCTATGCTCCTTTGAGCAACTGTATAAATATATCGTCAGTATAAGTGTAAGGTCTATCATTCGACTCATACACACTCTCATTAACATTGAGATTTTAATTCTCTGAAATCATTTAAACTTCGGGGCGTCCCCCATTATAAATTCATGGACATGTTTAATCAAAGATAATCTCATGAGAGGAATTCATATGATGACGAGTATATTGGTTTGTGCCTTGTCTACCCTCTACTACTTGGGGTGGATAATTAATCGAACCATGTGGCTTCCCTCTATTCCTTTAGAGAGCCACGACCTCAACCACAACCCCACTGCTTGTGATTGCAATGCTTCTTCCTTTAACATTGTTTCTTTTAATTTAAATTCAAACTTATAAATATGTTTGCAGGTAGTGTGTATAATTTGATTACTTAAATCATTTATGATACCACTTTAACTTCAATGTTACATTTTGAAGTCTAAGATTTATCATTGAGACAAAGTAGTGATATACCATCATAATGATTTTGTCATTCAATTAGAGAGTCCTTTCTCTAATCTCCCCCTAATGATAGGAAAATCAATTGTCTCATTAAAGTCATATCCCGCAAAGCGGTGTACACATTATTTGTTAAGGCTAGTAGTGGATTATTGTTGGGGATTCATATCTAACATAAACATCATTTTTCTTTTAAAACCGATTATAATGCGTTGTGGGAGACGCAATAGGCACAACTATTTAACAACCACATATTCATAAGTAGAACATCTCAGGCTAATATCCAGTCACCAACTGTTATACATAAACGTGGTTGTCTAGTATCGGTTTAAAAACAAATGTGCAGGAGTGCTTGCAATATTGCATAATCCCATGAAAATAATTATATACACACATGCGCATAGTAGATATAATATTCATCATCTATATTCTATTAAATGGGAGTTTCATTGAGATCTTATTTTGCACATGGGATGCGAGATCTTTTCATTGATCTCGACATATATGCAATAATCATCAAGTATTTTTGATGAGAACTGTCTAGCCGTAACAAGTCATATAGATTTGATTGGTCGGGTGGTGGGCCTTAAATAAACAAGTTTTGCTAGAAGTTTTGCAAATGCAACATTTTTATGCAACAGGAAAATAGACAGCATGAGTAATTTTCTACCAAACCATAATCACTTAAATGGCCCGCATTTTGGTAGATGAGTCGTCACATATGACATTGTATTGAAAAAATGAGATATCTTTATTGTTATTTCCTTAGCATATGTGGACATGTCTCGATTCTATTTTTGCTAAGGAGTAAACTTTAAGAAATAACTGACGTGCCTTCTACTATATCTGTAAGGCATAATGAAAGGTAAATATTTCTTCTCGTACTTTAGAAGATTGATATTGTTTTTCTATATATCAATGCTAAAACCAACAATTTACATTGTGTTGGATCTCATATCATCCTTTATTCGAATAATTAATAACCTAAATGAGTTATTTCAAAGTTTGTATGAGTCAATGACCACTTTGACTCGTAACATGCTTAAATATGCATTTTCTTTTGCATTTATTAGATGCAGTCTAATATTTTCTCTCATTTTTATAGCGAGTTTCTATGTAAAAAAACATTGAAGGTACCTTGGTGGACATTGGCGTCCTCACATTGTGAGGGTTCGGGGAAGCCCCACAAAGGTATATAAGGTCATTCTTGTTACTTTGACAAGAGACTGGTCACCAGATTCAAACTCATGACATGACTTCATTCTATGTGAGGACATAGGTACAATTGTTTCAATCATAACTGATTTTAAGGATTACTTCGATAAATATATTCCTTAATTTATTGTACATCACCACAATGTGTTAAATCACCTATTTGTCACAGATTTCAATAATTTACAAATGTCACCCATATACCTTAGAGTGTTATGACCCCAAGTTGACTGTGGTACATATCATTCTACTATTTTGTGGATATATTTCTTTGTATCCATTTTTTTATGAATAAAATCCAAATATATGCATGTAATGAATTCGAATGCATAAACATCTCAAATATAATTTCAGATGGAACAATGAGATGTTAAATTAATTAAAAATCTCAAACGAATATAATTTATACCAAACTGTAAGACTTGAATTAAAGTATAATTAGAATTAGTAATGTTCATATTTATAAAACTCATGAAAGAGTAAAATAAAAAATGGATAAACCCAATAATTAGAGAGTGTTCTTATTCTCAAAATAGTAGACAATCATGAAACTTAATTTATATTCTCATGCGGTGAATCTCTTATTCTTTAGAGATTCTACGAAGATAAAAACTCAAAGTATATTTTAAGTTATATATATCCTGACGAGATAATAACATTTAATCCTCTTATATTAAGGGATTTACTTTAAAATTTATATTTTCAATTTTTTTTATTTGGAAATTTCTTTACCCAAATAACTCTTGGGAGGTTTCTTTATCCCCAAAAAAATATTGTAATTGCATTTCAAAAAAAAAGACACAATAACAATAAACATCATTCACTAGTGCCGGCTAAAAGCTAGTTAGTTACATAATTATTTAATATATAATTAGTATATGTCTAGAGAAGTATGTGTAAAAATGGTTAATTTTTTTCTATCAAATTAAATAAGCTTTTGTGTTTTGCTTTTCACAAAGTGTGCCGGAGTAGCATTGAATTCTAAAATAAGCGTTGAAGATACTCAAGTTCATTTGAGTGCATAATGTCAAACTCCAGTCAAATTGATTGGTCAATTAAATTTGTAGAGCCTTGTGTGGAAATTCTTTATCACACAAATAATTAATATAGAAAACTGAATAATGGTACTCAAATCCGTCCGAGGCCAAAATGCCAAATACAAGTTGAGATGGTCAACCATCTTAAAAAAATTACATGATCATGAGTACATTCATGAACTTGTGTAGTTCATATGATATAAAACAGAAACTTGTGTATAAACAAAATCGATTCTTTGTGTGAAAATTCTTTATCACAAAAAAATAATCATGAGAGTATGTCTCTTTGTAGACAATATTTTACAATGCATCGAAGTGAGGAGATATATATTCACCTCCTTAAAAAAATCATAGAGATTTTTATAAGATGTTATATGGTGTTTTTAATATATGAAGTATTAATATTGGTCTAATGAACGGATTAGGCATAAAATATAGTAATCTTACGTGATTATGGTTCCAACTATATGTAAGTGACATATAGCATTACGGAAAAATATAATCACATAATATGTTTAAAATAATTAAAATAGTGCATAATATGATTTTAATTCCAACTATATGTATCTAACATATAGCTTTACGGAAAGTATAATCATATGATCATATAAAATACATGAAAATAAGATTAATCGTGTGATCTTTGATTCCAACTATATGTATATGGCATATAGTTTTACGAAAAAGTATGATCACATAGATGTATAAAAACGAAGAGGGATGCATAATGTGATATTAATTCCAACTATATGATTATAACATATAGCATTACGGAATTATAATAAAAAATTGCATCTATCTCTCAAAAAAAATGGATGAGGCATATCATCAAACACTTGGGGTGCAAGAAATGGATCTCAAAAAATTGACAACTTAATCTCTAAAAAAAATCAATGATGTTCATCACAATGGTAAACATGATGCAATAAATCATATACATAAGATCCTGCAATGATTTTTGAGTAAAAAAAATACCTCAACAGAGATCCGGGAATTGGGGAGTCGCAGGCTAGGAAGGGGGGAGGCCGGGCGACGGTCGGTGTGTTGGGAGGCAGCCAAGCGTGACTGGATTGCTGGCGGCGCGGCTGGACTGCTGGAGGCGCGGCTGCGGATTGAGTGTAGGGAGAACGGGAGAAAAAATAGATTTAGGGCTACGTGCTGATAACGTGTTGTAGGGAGAATTGGGTGTATAGTTTCATTATCAAAGGCCCTATAAATAGGGAGATATTAGGGTTTACATAGATGGGCCAATGAGCCATACAATAGATAGTTTACATAGAATGATCCTAATACATAATCTATATACACGATAGCACACTACACAGAATTTCCTTCAACACTTATCAAATAAAAATGTTTAATATGTCTACTTATACATACAGGGAGATCTATAGATCTAAATTCTGGTAAAAAAGACTCCAATTAATTTTTTTGATCATAAAAGAGCGGCTTTATCTTAAAAATGAGAACGCATACAAGATAACCTGCAGACAGATTTGACAGATCCAATCATGAATTCATACAAAGCAATCTGACTCGCAAAACCTGAAACGAGTAAAAATTTAAACCTAAAACGAACGAATCTGAAACTCTGCATATCAAAAGAATTCCAAAAATCCAAACATTCAAACTAAATCTACTCCGATTAAAATAGAAACAAGTATTACTAAAGAGAAAATAATATTAAAAAAACTTTCCACAAAACTCTTTCTGGTATGGAGGTGCTTCCGGAGGAGGGCGATCTCTTGCAATAAGGGTGAACACCAACTCCGCCACCATCGGAGCGGCCGATTAAGGCTTCACGATCCAGCATCGATACAACATCCCACCCACAACTCGTTCATCTGCCAACACTAATGTCATCGATACAACATTAGGGCACTTAAAATCAATATAATTTGTCTGCTCCAATCCCATATTGATAGGTACAGTGAAAAATTTCAACCCCTACAAAAAGGTGAGACGGCTGTTAGGGTTCCTCTCTTAGAGAGTATGAAAAAGAATTCAGTATTGGTTCTCCTTAATATCAAAGACTCCTATTAAATTAACACCATGTAAATACAACAAATACTTTATCACAATTGTCTTTATAATATAAGGAAACCCATTCTAGTGATGGAGTGCATTCCCATATACCTCAAGGGTATTATAATCGCCGATCAAAGGCCACAAAGACATCTCAAAATACTTAAAGTATCAGGCTTCCAACATAGGCCGACCTTGACCTTCTGAGGTCGGGACCAAGCACAAGACGACAAATCGACAAAGGACAAAAGACTAAATCGAGACCGACCTCGACCCTCCGAGTTCGGCGAAAACACCGAGCTCAGGAATCACTCAGACAAGGTAAAATATGAGGTCGACCTCAGGCACACCGAGCTCGATACCAACTCTGACCTCTGACACTGATACAAGGTCAACCGAAATCAACAAGAGAGTCAACGTTACAAGACAAGACCGAAGACCAGAGACAGATCCTCTAGTAATGAGCACAAGCATCCGAGCTCTGACCTCTGGGAGCTTGGGGTCTCGTCAACACTCTATGAACTTAAGCATTTCGCGGAATCAAGTGTCGCATAAGCTGTCGCCACATCACCAGTACTTTGAGAGGTGCCACATCACTCTCAGCGGATAAAGTAAAGAATATTCCGGATAATACACGTGTAACCCGCACATGTATTCTGGTACCAGTTTGTTACATGCAGTTCCAATTAGCCAGATGTTTCACTTATCTCTCTAATCACCTTTACACATGTCAATACTCTATTAGATTAATCTGATTAGTTTGTTGGACGAGCAGGACACATGTCTTCTCCACAAAAGATTATCATCTTTTTACTTGGACATCAAGTATTATCCTTTTTTGTATAAATATCACCTTCCAACATGTGGAAAGAGATTTGAAATTGAACACTCTTGTTGTTACTCGGCAGAAATTCTTACTCGATATTACTTGAGCTTTTCCGATCTTCTCCCTTGTTTTCCCGGATTCCGGCTACCCCATGATCGACAATCCATCAACTAGAAAATATATTTACAAATATATTCTCAAATTAAATAATTAAAAAGTCTTTTGTATACACAATTTGTTTTGTCTGCGACAGTGAAAATAAAAGGCTTGATAGGCAAATGTGTACAACTGTACAATAATAATTGTTGATTATAAAAATCGTATATCCTGTCATATCTGCTAACGGTTGCATTTTTAACTAATGTATTGCACTATATGGTTTTTACACCGTATATTTTAAATTGAGAGAAAACTTTAATGATCATATTTCAAAAAATGCAAGATCCCAGATATATGTATATAGGATAATTAAATTTTATTATATACGTGGTTTTTATCGGAACCTTACCCGATGCGCAAATTATATCGTGGGATCGGCCCCACCTTCAGCATGGTGTGCCGATCCCACTTTAGGAAAATGTCTTTCTCTTTTCTTTCTCCCCGGAGCAATGTTCGTTCCTTTTTTGCTTTTCTTTCTTTATTTTTCTTTTGTTCAATTATTTTCCTTTTTCATCAAATTAAAATATTAAATATTTAATGGCAAACTTACTTTTTTTTATCTTCATCCTAAATTATAATTGAATCTATTTTTTTTATTCTTTTTCAATACACAACAAAAGTTTATTAATCTAAATAAAATAAGTATATTGCATTTCATATTCATATACGGAGTACTATTTTTGTTTCTGTAATTTTTTTTTTATATTCATATACTTTTTTTGTAATATACTTTTTATATTCGCACACTTTTTTGTATTCCCTCTGTCCCTTATAACTTTGCTAACTTTCCTTTTTTAGATGTCCCATTAACTTTGCCACTTTCCTTTTTCAGTAAAGAATTTGTGGTTTCAGTTAATTCTCTCTCCTCTGCACAAACCTCAACCACACAATTTTTACATTATTAATCCACGTGCCGGTCAAACTTGGCAAAGTTATTAGGGACGGAGGGAGTAATATTTTTTATATGGACACTCTTTTTCTATAAAATAATTTTTTATCACTTTTATATGTTTTTAGAGGTTTTTAAGACATTGAGTTTGTTTATTTTGATTCTTGAAGTTGCATTTGATAATATATCGTGAAGTTATCTCTTTTTATGCGCGAGTTACATTTGAATGTATGCAAGTTACATCTTTTTCTGCGCGAGTTACATCTTAATGTACGTGAGTTACATTTTAATATACGCGAGTTACATCTTAATGTATGCGAGTTACATCACGGAATAAACCTTTGCTATATCATATTTATAGCCCTAATATTAAAAATAACTTATTCACTATTTTAAAAAAGTAATTAAGCTATTAGGATATTTTTTTTATTGTTTACATTGAAATCAATGTTTATGATATATATATATATATATATATATATATATATATATATATATATATATATATATATATATATATATATAATTCTCAAACACAGAAAACAAATTTTTTGAATTTCCCAACAAGTTACATTCTGTATACACCTAAGTTTTACATGAATTACATTAAAAAATCAACCTCTACTATTGAAACAAAAAACTGATTTTTTTAAAAAAAGATTTTTTATGGTCATGATATTAAAAACAAACATATTCACGGTTTACCTAAAGCAATTGTGCAATTAGACTCTTTTTTTCATTGTTTACATTAAAATCAATATTGTATTTCTAATACTATGTATTTGACAAATTACATTTCGAATACATGTGAGTTACATTGATCACTAACGTAAGTTACATATCTTTACACGCGAGTTACATCATTCATGCTACTGGAACAAAAAGAAAGAAAAAACAGTTACTGTATACGTGTATACTTTTCACGTGATTTTATTTAAAAAAAGTGCAAAACTACGCGGTATACGAACTGTACCCGATGAAGGTTACATACAAGATAATCTTTTTTTTTAATGATTTTATTGGTAAAGTTTAGTAAATGTGAATGTTTAGAGTCCGTTTGGCAGCACGAAAATTGGCTGTTCTGGCTGATTCTGCTGAAATTTATGAAGTTCTGGCTGAAGTGGCTGCATTGGCTGATTCTGCTCATACAAGAAAAAAATATTTTTAAAATATATTTTATTAATAAAATAAAGAAAAAATTATATGTAAAAATAGCTAAAATAGTCATCTACGGTAACTTCAGCCAATACAGCCAGAAAAGTAACCCCAACTTTACTTTTTCGGCTTATTACACAATTCAGCGCGCGAAAGCAAAATTTACGTGTTTGGTAAAAAAGTTGGCTGATAAGCCTGATAAGCCGAAAATGAGGGTGGCCAAACGGCCTCTTAAGGAGCCATTTGAGATTTACATGCTTTATGCTAGGTAAGAAAAAAAGAACCTAATAAAAGCAAAATGATGCCTACATGTTATACGGAGATTTGTCACCGAGGCCCAAGGGACACGGTGATGTCAGCAGGGCCCCCAATCTTGGTAGCCCAAGTCAAAGAGTCCAAATACATCTGAGAAACCCGAACCGCAACCTGACCCATTTCCGGCCTCACATTCGGGTTATCATCCAGGCATTCCAGCGCCAAACGCACCAATTTCTCCGCCACTTCCACCGGGTAAGAATCCCTCAACCGCCGGTCAACCCACCCTCTGATCCGCCCGCCGCCGAATGCCGTTCTCGCCGTCTCGATCACAGAAATCCTCTCGTAGCCTCCCGTCTCCTCATCCACAATGTAGGTCAACGCCTCCTTCCCCGACACCAGCTCCAGCACCACCACGCCGAACGCGTACACGTCGGATCTCTGCGACACGGCCCCGCTCGACTGAAATTCCGGCGCCATGTATCCTCTGGTACCTTCGAACTTTATCTCTTTACTGCTTGATTCAATCTCCACGTCGGATTCCGCTTTCCTTTTCGCGATCTCCCCGCAAAGCTCCGCCGTTCCAAAATGGCAGATTCTCGCGTTCAGCGCGGGCTCTGTGATGATAATGCTTGAGCTCTTGATGTGATTGTGGATGAATTCGAAACCTATTCCGGTAGAATTATGGATGTAATCGAGGCCGGAGGCGATATCAGAAGCAATCTGGATTCTCAGCGTCCAATTCGAGAGAATCGTGAAATTAGGGTTCCTAGGGTTCCTGAGAGCCTCGCGAAGATTCGCTCCATGGACATACTCATACACTAGGTAAATATAATTCCCGGAAACTGTGACCCCCTTGAGAGGAATCAAGCTCGAGTGGTGACTTCTGCATATCATCGCCACCCGTTCGATCAGCTCCGGCGTTTCAATCAACCGTCGGAACTTCCTCTGGATAACAACGACGTCCTGGCCGCGCAACCCGCAGCGCCAGGCGGTGGAGGTGGAGGAAGAGGACAAAGCCGGCTGTGTGAAATTTTTCGTGGCGGATCGGATTTCGGAGAAGTCATAGATTCGCGGCTGCTCCGGCAGAGCCTCCCGGAGACTTGCGAGGGAACTCGCGCCGCTTGATTTCGAAGACTTCCACGACTGCGATTCCTTGTAATTACCGATATAAAAGCTGGAAGTTGAAGCCGAGGAGCTCATGAGTTGGCCACTCGTGGATAACGAAGGGTCAGCCGGCGGCGGTTTGCCGGCGGGAGACGCCGGCGATCGAGCCATCGAAGGGTACTTCTGCTTGGGCGAAGGGTTGATTATTGCTCCGGTTAGTAATTTCTTTGACTTGCACATAGTTTAAGCTGCCTTCTTCTCCTTACTTCTCACCACTAGATGCTTCATTGCTTAATGCTGCATGCTTATGATCGGAGCATTGGAACCCAAAATTTTCTATTTCTGGGTAGGATTTCTCTGCTTCTTTCTTTGCCCAGAAACAGAAAATTAGGACCGGAGGTTGTCGGAGTTGAAACGGGATGTGGTCGTCGGTTGCGTATACACAGGAGAGGGTTTGTTGTAGACTATTAGGTTTGACGGAGTCTTTGTTTTTCGTTTTGTCATCCGGGATTGATCCACGTGGACAGGCACACATGTTACCTGCCGTATACATAAGTTTTGGAGAGTTACTGCGTGGGCGGTCATCTTTTAGCCTATGATCACGGTAATGAAATATTACCTAAAAACATGTTACTCTTTTAAATAGATCTATAGATACAATTATGATATAGATGTGTTGGATTATGAAAAATAACATTTATTGTGTAAACCATAGATTATTATTTAATGGATTTGACTTTGCACTCTAGTTTTGAGGTAATAATCATTCTGAAACTTATAAATTTATGAATACAAAGTGATTGATTTCATGTTTGAGAGTATGCAATAATAATTTTGACTAAAATTACGGTTTTGAATGCGTAAATATAGGGGATTTTTCTTAAAAATGTCTAAAATAACTCTTAGATTTTTAGTTTTCTTATTTCTCACCAGAGGCGGAGCCAGGAGGTGATGATAGGGGTGCAAAATGCTGCTACGTATTACATATTTTTTTTTTGAAAGGATGCTAGTACATAATATACCCCTTCTCTTTAAATTTATTACTCCATAATGTCGTGTGGAGGTTACAGAACCTGAAATAAGGTTGGACTTCTGGTGCGCACGTGTATAAGGCATACCGGCGCTTTGCTGTCTGAGTCACCGTGATTAATCTCCCACTATCTTGTCGGGTCGGGGTGGAGAGGCTTTGGGGTTGGGCATTCAACCTTTTGGACCGAGGAGACAACAATTCTTTCACAATTGCTGCGAACAAATTTGTCAAACAACAATCATTTGTTGAGCTCGATTTACTCATCAATTATGTACGTTGTACGCCTCTCGTATATGAAGTGCAGATCTTCGAAGAGTACAATATAGATTAGCTATCATGTGGTGATATTCTTAATTATTAACTCATATAGAACGTCTTGTAGTGAGGCTTATGAGGGTAGGTGCAACCTACATTTGTCAATAAATCAAATTTCTCATTAGTTTATACATATTCACTCAATCGATTTAGTCTTTTCTGTAATTTAGCACTATCAATATATTCACTCAGCAAAGTTTTTTTATGTAAACCTTACCTTTATTTTTTTGTAAAAATAACCCTTACCTTTATAATTATACACCTGTTTTTTTATCATTTTTTTGCAAATATATGATTTAAAAAGTTAAACATTACGATGTAAAAATACATAAGTTTGGAGTTTAATTTTGTTGTTGTTATTTCAGAACTATTTTTGAACAAAAATAATTGATAGATGTAAAAATAATATTATAACAATGAGGTCTCAATATTAGCACTTAAACCTATCTAAGAAAAAATGAAGTCTCAAAACATCTAGCAGTTAAAATTTCATTTTTTTTAAAAATTTTATATACTCTCTTCTTCGCTTAAAAATTTCATACTCTCTCTGCGTCACCAGCAATCAGGGGTGTAGCAAGAGGGACAACTTATGCTCCGGCCCTCTTCAAATTTTCTTTAGAAGCTGGTGGCTTATATTAATAAGAAAGAATGCAAACAGGATACAATCAGACAAATAACCCATTGTCTACTGTCCGCTTTTGAACCAGACTTAGAATCTGTCACTTCGAACAAAACATCCAGATTCGTTGATCCTGAATTGGGCTTACTTGAGCCAATGACTAGTAAACTAAGTTCTCCATCACCTGTCTTATGTTCTAGAGTCTTAACAAAACAAACAACAACGACAACCAAAAACACACGATGTCCAGCGCAAAAAACAATAAAAATAAAACCAAGACTAAAAGTAGTAGAAACTTTAATTCTCCAAGTGCGCCAAAGCTTAACGGGTTTTGGCGGGTCCGGAAACTCCAGCCCGCCTCCTCCCTGTTTTTTTATCCTTCTAGAACCATGGCGTCCTCTCCTAATTGCTCCAGCTTGTGCTCCTCTGCTTCCCATGTCCGTCACCTCTTCTGCTCTCCCGTTCCACTGTTATTAACCATTACTTCACCGGTCTTAGAGTCATGCCCACTTTCCTGATTCTGTTTTTTCACACAGTGCTGCCCTTTTTTACCCTCTTCAAATTTTAAAAAATGTCTATATTTTTAATGTAAAAAAATCCGTGTATTTTTTTTTTCAAATACATATATCCTTTGTACCGGTCGGTGCTGCCCCGGGCCCTTTTTACTTCACGCCGCGCTTCTTCCATTGGTGAATGAAGGGGGATAGTCTTTAATCCCAGAGTTCTCCCTATCCATTGAGGCTCCTTGCTATAATGCTATACTATTTTTTACTAGGTTGGAGTTACTTTAGGGTGAAACTCAAATTTGGACATTTCACCACCTTCATGTTAGTTAGCTTTAGAGTTGAGACAATAGTCTGAGACCAAATACTTTCACGTATTTTATTTACTGCATATACGCATGTGTTTGCTCTCAGAAGAAAAATAGTACACACCTTATACACACCATGCTTGTGAAGTTTTTTTTGTTTGTAAATCGGGTTCACAAACAATATTTTGTTTTTGCAAAACATTGTCTGTGAGTCGATGTTCACAGACAAAAAAAAACCTTTCACAAACATAGGTGTGTATAAAAGTGTGAATAAGAGTGTGTACTAAAAAGCTTTTTTGAAAGACAAACGAGACTAAAAAAACAAGACCATCTTTGATCCTTGACCTTCAATCTCATAAGTAATTCAAAACATTTTTATTTTCTCAAAATTGGCTGCAATTAAGAGAGTAACATGAAATGATAACGCACTGACAACTCTTTTGCATTTGTAAATAAATTGAGTAATGATAGGAATCTTTTAAATGTGATATAATGAAGATATTTACGAGGAAATCAAGAGAAGCATGTTTCCTATGAAAACATCTTAATTTTAAAGTGTATTGTATAAGAAGCTGGTGAGAAATTTTTAAAGATTCAGAAATCGTAAAAATTTAACTGTATTCAAGATGTATAAAAGTGTAAAGATGTTTTGTGTGTTTAATCGCCTCTTCTCTAGACCAAAGATTTCAGTGACTTTTTCTTTCATTTTCTACTCGTCACAAGTAAGCATAGGTGCAATTTCAAAATAAATCACCATCTTAGACTACTACCGGGTTGAGAGGTGGGTACAAGGATAGTCTCGTATGTAAGGTTTGAAAATTAAAATCTGATTTTTTATATTATTTGACGATAAATACAAACAAACAAGGAAAATATACATCAATATTAATACACAATGTTGGGATATTGACCCGGAGGCCCAATACCCGGATTAAAAAGGCCCAGGATATCCAGCCCAATCAACGAGTCCACTACCCTATGATGAGTAGGCCCAGTGAAGAATCCATACCGAACGAGGTTCGGTCCAAGTAGAGGCCGGCCCAGAAAGCAGAAATACCGAACGGAGTTCGGATCATACATCATACTTGGGCCAATCTGACAGCGTCTTCCGCATGGTCTAGCACCCCGTTCGAGCAACGGACAACCAGCAAGTGGCCAGGTGCATTTAATGCCAGATTGTGACATCGGCAAGTGGAAGCATGGGTGATCAAGTCAGTGGAACAACGGCCAATCAGCATAGAACAGCCCATGCTCTCCATTAGTATAAATAGAAGGTTTAATATCATTATAAGGGTGAGCATTTTGACACTCAAGCTCTGGAATAGCATTATTACTCTCGTTTCTTGTATTAAAGCACAGTTCCGACGTACCGATCAGGAAATTTCCTTGTAATCAAATAGGTTAATTAATACAAGTGGGCTTTTGAGCATTCGTTGATTCATCTTTTATATTTTGTTATACACTTTGATTCTGATTCATTCCTGATATATCCAAAGTTCATGTTGGGCTTTCGGATCTGCGGGACTTAACCTCAACATTGGCGCCGTCTGTGGGAAACTGTTCAAAAAGTTTCACATCAAATATCCAAAACAACTATTTTTAAAAATTGTCAGAATCAGTTCTTATCACACAAATGATGGTTCACGCCGTCACGGAAGGAGTCAAACTCCGAGAAACCAAACCCCTCAGGGACAATCCAGCTGAGGATCATATCCTCATTATGGTGGGGTCTTTGTCATTCCTGAAGCCCTAAGGAGGAATCCTCAGGCCATGCGAGATATGGCCCATGTCATGCAACACATGGCAAACGAGGAAGAAGGAGGATCCAATTTCACAGGGGAGACTCCCCACACAGAAACAACCACGGCGTCATCCCACTCACGGGCCCATCGGGATAATCGACGTGGCGCTCAAACAGCAGGGCATCGTATTCCCAGTGACCGGACCCCGATCGGATCACAAGCCAGGGGACCTACTTCTATTGGCCGTCATTTCCAGCACGACGAACGGAATTATACTAGGGCCACGCAGAGGCACTGGGATCGGGAGTATGCAGATTTGAGGACTCCACCACCGCCCCCTTTGACGACCCAGGAGGAAGAAATGGCCGAAATGAGGAGGCAGATGAATGAAATGAGAGATCAGATGGATGGGGCGCCCTTACAACCTGCTCCGATCCAGCTCGGGATCACTTCCCCTTTCACCCGGGAAATTATGTATGCGGATATCCAGGGGGGTGCCAAACGACCGACCGGTCAAATATATGATGGGGTAGGCGATCCCCAGGTCCATTTAAGGAGTTATCAAGGAGGGCTCATGCTACTAGGAGCTCCCGAGGCTGCCATCTGCCGATTGTTCTTCAGTACGCTCAGAGGACCCGCTCAAGAATGGTTCGGGACCCTGCAACCTGGGTCGATCGGCTGCTTTGCCGAACTTCAACGTTGTTCTTGGCCCAATTTGCTTCCAGTGCCAACCCAAAGCGGCATTTCAGCTACCTGACTAGCGTAAAGCAGAACTCCAAGGAAACCCTCAATCAATTCTTGAAAAGATGGAGGGATGAAACTCTGACGGTCGGAAACATGACGGATGACACCGCCATCACCATATTCACTAACGCTCTCCGAACGGGAGAATTATACAAGGATTTGAAGAAGAATCCGGGTACGGCGTATGCCGAGGTGTTAGACAGAGCCCGCAAGCATGCTGCCCTGGAGGAAGAGATTATGATCAGGGACAAGGTCGCTGCGCCTTCCGCCCCAATCAAGCTGGCCGATCGGCTGGGTCCTACCCCAACGGCCGCTCTCCCTCCTAAGCAAGGGCAATTTACTCCCCCGGTCCTGTCTGTGGCAACCATTTATCAGAACGAGAAGGACAACATTCTCCTTCCGACTGATTCTTCAAATTATATGGGAGCAGATGAATCTGCTTTTTGTAAATATCATAACAGGAAAGGTCACGCCACCAATGCTTGTAGGGCACTACAAACAGCAATTGAGGACTTGATCCGGCGGGGTCATCTGGGCAAGTACGTAAGTAAAGACCCGAATGCGGTAGGCACTTTAAAGCCGGTCAGGAGACCCAACTGCTGGCGACGGGATGCCCAACGTGATGCCCAGCCCCAGAATGACGTATATATTCCTCCCAGAGACGAACCAGGGGGCTCGGGAGGCCCCGAAAACAGGGGATTCGAACGCCGAACGGAAAAGGTTCGAGTGAAGTCTTTATGTAGGATCCATCTCCACTCCCCCCCAGAAGAAAGGAAGGACGGACCCAATCACATTTGGGCCGGCTGATTTACCTAACTCGCCAAGTCCGCACAGGGATGAATTGGTGGTGAACATGTGCACTGACAATGCTTTGATTCGCCGGGTACTGATCGATACGGGGAGCAGTGTGAACGTATTGTATCTACAATCGTTTGAGAAAATGGGCCTACAGAGAAGTCAACTGACCCACCTAAGAACCTCACTGGCAAGCTTCATCGGTAACTGTATTGAGGCTGAGGGGACCGTTCAATTGTTAGTTGAAATTGGGGACGAAACGCACAAGGCATCAGTCCGAATGACGTTCATGGTGGTGGACATAAAATGTGCCCATAACGCCATCTTGGGCCGACCGGGATTGGAAGATCTGGAGGCAATAGCCTCTGTCCGCCACTCGTGCATCAAATTCCCCACGGACACTGGGGTTGGGGTTGGCCAGAACTGATCCGGCGACAGCCCGAACGTGCTATCGAGAGGCCCTGAAGCAGATGAATACCCGTGGAATGCGGGTTAACAGTATTGAGGTGGAAACCCACCGAACGGAGTTCGAGGCGCATCCAGAACCTGCCACTCTCCTCGAGCAAATTGACCTGGACTCTCCCCCGAACCGAAAGGTAGCTATCGGGGTGGATCTGGAGGCTGACGTTCGGGATGGCGTGATTGCCGTCCTAAAAACGTTTCAGGTATTATTCGCCTGAGGGCCGGAAGATATGTCGGGCATTGACCCAGAGATAATCTGTCACAAGCTTGCCGTTCGGCCTGACGCAAAACCGGTCCAACAAAAGAAACGATACCAAGCGACCGAACAGCGGGATTTCACAAAGCAGGAAATGGCCACCTTGCTGAGAATAAAACACATCCGTCCGGTAATCCATGTCGAATGACTATCCAATGTGGTCCTAGCCCCAAAACAATCGACTTGGAGGATGTGCGTGGATTACTCGGATCTGAATACAGCTTGTCCCACGGACCCTTATCTGGTGCCGAGGATCGATCTGTTAATGGATGAAACGCCCGTGTGTGAATTGTTGAGCTTCATGGATGCATTCCGGGGATATCATCAGATTTTCATGCACCCAGACGATGCAGAGAAAACAACGTTCGTTACTTCGGATGGTGTGTTTTGCTATATTGTCATGTCATTCGGGTTAAAAAACGCAATGACTACTTTTCAAAATATGATCGGGGTGCTCTTCAAAGAGGTGTTGGGAGTCACGATGGAGGCTTATGTTGATGATATTCTGGTCAAGAGCCGGAAGAAGGAGAATCATATCCTGGACATAGAAAAGGTGTTCGGGAAAATGCAGAAAGCAAACATGAAGCTGAATCCCAAAAAATGTGCATTTGCTGTGAGAGGGGGCAAGTTTTTGGGATACATGATGAGCGAGAAGGGGATTGAGCCTAATCCTGAAAAGGTAAAGGCAATTGTGGATATGGAAGCTCCTAGAAACCTCAAGGAGGTGCAGAGATTGACCGGCTGGTTAGCAGCTCTGAGCAGATTCCTATCCAACCTAGCCGATCGAGCTATTTCGTTCTTCCAGATCATGAAAAAAGCCAACCCCTTTGAATGGATCGCCGAATGTCAAACGGCCTTTGAAGATTTCAAGGCATACCTATCTTCTCCTCTGGTCTTGACAAAACCCGATCCAGGGGAAAACCTGTATATGTACCTTGCGTAGCTGACCTGGCCGTGAGCACGGTATTATTGAAAGAAGAGGATGACATCCAGCGGCCGATCTATTTTGTGAGCAAGGCTTTGAACGGGCCGGAAACCAGGTACACCCTACTGGAAAAAACAGTACTGGACCTGATAGCTGCTATTAAACGTCTGGCACCATATTTCCAAACCCATCTGGTAACTGTACTGTGTATACTACTCAGCCACTCGCCACCATCTTGAGAAACCCAATGGCAAATGGGCGCATTACAAAGTGGAGTCTCCTGATCGGGCAATATGAGGTGGATTTCAGGCCTCGACCTATTATCAAAGGGCAGGCCCTGGCGGATTTCATTGCAGAATGTACCGCTCGGCCTTCGGAAATAGATTCAGAGAACAATGTGCTGGATAACCGGTGAGAGATGTATGTGGATGGTGCATCTAGTGCCAAAGGTTGTGGAGCCGGAGCTGTGATCACATCGCCCGAAGGGTTCAAAGCATATTACTCCATTCATTTTGACTTCAAAGTAACCAACAATGAGGTCGAGTATGAGGCCCTTATTGCAAGTTTAAAATATGCGAAGACCCTGGGCGCCGATCGGTTAAAAGTCCGGTCGGATAGTCAATTGGTGGTCAACCAGGTAAATGGCACAACTGAGGCTAAAGAGGAAAGAATGAAGGCTTACAAAGAGCTAGTCGAGGAGCATATATAAAAATTTGAACAGGTGGTGCTCGACCAAATATCCAGAATAGAAAATACCGAAGCGGACATCTTATCCAAATTGGAAAATGCAGCGCTCGACGATCGGGCACAGGAGATTCCAGCTCATATCCAACAGTTTGCCCATCGGGAAACCTTGGCAACCCCAGCAATCATGGTGCTCCAGATCGAGGCCATATCTTATGCCGTCCCCAGTTGGGTCATAGATATGACCAACTACCTAAAAGACGGAACCCTCCCACAGGATAAAAATCCTGCTTATCAGATAAAGTGCATTCAGAGGAGGGATTCCATGTTCGAGCTGGTGGACGGACAGTTGTACAAAAAGACGTTTGGGGGCCATATTTGAAATGCCTTCCACCCGATCTAGCGACGGCGGTAATGGAAGAAATTCATGAAGGCATCTGCTCAAACCACCAAGGGCCCAAGACACTGGTCAGAAAAATCATCCTGCAAGGGTATTATTGGCCAACCATCCAACAAGACTGCTTTGCGCATACTAGAAAGTGTAAAGTATGCCAGCTATACGCGCCGGTCCCCGGACGGCCAGCCACTTTCTACATTCCAATGACGGTGGCCCTCCCATTCGCTAGGTGGGGGATCGACCTGCTAAGTCCCCTACCTGCTGCCCCTGGAAATAACAAGTACATCATTATTGGGATAGATTATTTCACCAAATGGGTGAAGGCCGAGCCACTAGCTAGCATCACAGATGTCAAATGTAAAAAGTTTGTCTAGAAGAATATCATTTGTCGTTTCGGACTCCATGAACAGATTATAACAGATAATGGAAGGCAATTCGTGAGCCGAAATTTTGAGAACTACCTTATCAAATGGGGAATCAAGCATTCCAGAGCATCCGTGGCATACCCCCCAGGCGAATGGCCAAGTAGAGAATATGAACCGTACCATCATGGACGCCATGAAAAAGAAGCTTGAAGAATACTCCTCATCATGGTCGGATCAGTTAAATTATATCCTATGGACTAACAAGACCACGCCCCGAACGGCCACAGGAGAAACTCCATTTGCCCTTGCTTATGGCTTCCAGGTCAAAGTACCAACAGAGGTCCTAGTTCCTACACACCGAACGGTGCATTATAGCCCAGAGCGGAATGAGGACAACCTACGGGCCGAATTGCACTTCATAGAAGAAAAAAGAGATCTAGGAGCTGCACGAATGGAGGAATATCACAGGGCCACGAGAAGATACTTTGACAAACAAGTTAAAATTCGTTCAATCGAAGTAGAGGACCTGGTCCTAAGGAAGCTAGAAAAAAGCAAACCTCTCGAAGGCGGAAAAATGACACAAAATTGGGAAGGTCCGTATCAAATATGCAAGAAGTATGCTTCAGGAACGTTTGGCCTACAATGTACCGAAGGTCGACCGGCAGACACATGGAATGTGGAACATTTAAGAAAGTTTTATCAATAAAAACGGCTGTTGCCACCACCGAAAAAAAATATAGAAGGAGACATAACTTCCAGAAAGCGCTCATCTCAACTTTGATTTGTGGTCATTCCGGAGGAACGAACGACGAACGGATTAATAGTTTGGAGAGGGTCATCATTCTCAGTTAAAAGAATTTGACCCTAGACTTACGAACGGATAAAGGGATCAAAACGGCTTGGAGAATCGATGCTCAGAAAATCTCAGCCCATGGTTAACACGCAGTCATTCCGGATGACCGAATGACGAATGGGTTAACAACATGGAAGGAAAGTCATTCTCAGCTAACAGAATTTGACCCTGCCATCATAAGAGAGATCAAAACGGCTTGGAGTTTGACACTCAGAGAGTCTCATCTCAGCAGTTAACATGGAAATCGTTCCGGACAACCAAATGAGGAACATGTTAACAGTTTTGAGGGAGCCATTATCTCAGCTAACAGAATTTGACCCTGTAATTACGAATTGTTAAAGGGATCAAAACGGCTTGGAGTTTGATGTCAGGGAATCTCACCTCAGCTTTTAACACGCAGAATCATTCCGGATGACCGAATGAGGAACGAGTTAACAGTTTGGAGGGAGCTGAGCCATCAACTCAGCTAACAGAATTTGACTCTGTAATTACGACCGGACAAAGGGATCAAAACGGCTTGGAGATGGTGTCAAGACTATAAGTATGGACTAACCGAGCGACGTTCGGGTAAACTACGGATTGTCGTCCGGGGAATTGGAACTATGGTTTTGAAAAATCTCGTCTCAGTCATTAACTTGATTTGGAAGCGAGTCGCCCTTTTAGCTATAAGTAAGGAATAACCCGATCCGGTGACCTTGCTTACAGTTTGAAAAGGGTTACCTCAGACCCCTAATATGGATGATACGAACCAGAGAGAATTGTTCGGAATGCATCGGAATTATGGGTTTGGAAGAGAGAGAGTCTCACCTCAGCTTGTTAACACGTGGGATCATTCCGGATGACCGAATGACGAACAGGTTAACAGCTTGGAGGGAGCCGTCATCTCAGCTAAAAATTTGACCTTGTGATCACGATCAAAATGGCTTGGAGGGAATCACCTCAACTAAAAGATTTTTTGACCCCGTGGATCACGAACGATAAAGGGATCAAAACCGGCTTGGGAATGGTGTCAGAACAAGTATTGTCAAAGCGAGCGACGTTCGGTAACATGGATTATCGTCCGGAGAATCTGAACTTTCAGAAAGATGACCGAATGACGAACGTCTTAACGGTTTGGAGGAAGACATTATTTCAGCTAAAAGAATTTGACCCTGGCCTTACGACCGAACAGAGGGATCAAAACGGCTTGGAAACAATGTCAGAAATATGGAGATAAATAAGCCGAGTGATGTTCGGCAACACAGAAATTATTATGAACGAGAGAAATGACAAAAATCAGAAAAAAAGAAGAGCAATACTTCAACACTCTTAAAGGAAAGTATCCAGTTTATTCTTCGGCACTACTAACCGGAAGATACAAAAGAAAAAGAAGAAAAGGCGAAAAATAAATATACAAGGCTACGCTGCTGAAGGATCGCCGTTCGAGGAAGATAAAGGTTGGGAGCTCCCTGCCTGCGCTGCATCATAAGGCACTGCTTCTTTTCTCTTCTCCATAACCCGATCATAGGTATTCCCGAACAGATCATCAAATCCCAACTCATCAGGATCGAATGGCTTAGGGAAATGCTCCAGGATCAGATCAAGGTTCCTGTCCAAAAGCAGATCCTGACTTTGTTTCACAGTCTTCTCGGTCAGCACATCTAGAAAAGATTTCCCTTCGGGCGTGCTATCTAGGAGATCGATGCCTGCCTTAACGGATCTTCGCTTTCACGCAAAAATTGGCCAAGATGAGGTCCCATGAATTGCCGAGCCGTATTCTCCAGGGCGACATTCAGCCCTTTACCCCGTTGGTAGTCAACTATTGCTTGATTGCCAATCTGGGAAATGTTGGCGGTATAAAACTCGGGAAGATTGTCACCATTGACCTTATTAAATTTTACCCCGACAGATTCAGCAGCCCGCACCTTGGCCCGGAGTTTTTTAATTTCCCGATCACGACGTCAGGTCCTCTCTTTCATCGCAGCCAGAGCAGCCTTCGCCTTCTCGCCTTCATTGGCGCGTTCTTGCAGATCTGCAGCTAATTTCTGAGCGGCGGAAAGGAGGACCTGGCTATCGTCCCGATCGCTGGCCAGGAGTTTCATTTCCTTTTCGGCCGCCAGGAAAGCCTTGTGATAATATACACCGGCCTGAAGTCGAGTAGCAAACAAAGTCAGATGAGATGAACAAATAAAGAGTAGGAAAATATGAATCAAAATGAAGTGTACCTTGAGTGCCTCTTGATGACCTGCTTCAAGTAGATCAGACCAGTGAGTTAGGTTTGTGAAACTAAGGGGAACCTTCAGGGAAGTACTGCACCACATGGATGATGGCATTAGCCCGAACAGGTACCTTCCTTCTGCTCTAGGCCCCATGTTTGAAAACTCAGCGAACATCTGATCGTCGGCCGGCATGTCAGAAAGAACCGGAGTTTTCGGTTTGGTAGGCACAGATCTTTTTGGCTCAGCCTCCGGGCCAGTCAAATCAACCACATGATCGACCGGGATCAGTATGCTGTCGTCATTCCCTCTACGTTTCTTCCGGGTTTGCTCAGAAGAGGCATGATCAACAATCACCTTCTCCTTGCCTTTACCGGAGGAAGCTGTCAGAGTAGCGGCAGATATGGAACGCCGAACGCGTATAGGGGATATCACACCTACAACAAAAGGAATAAGAGATAAGAAACTAAATTAAAAAGAGAACGATCGGGTTAAAACCCTGTTACACTTACCAATCCCAGCAGATAGCATATTTGAAGGGGTAATAAAACCCCGAAGACTCCGAGTTCCTCCCATACGTAGAGATTCGGTTTGGGAGCGTAGAACAACATCTATTCTGGGCTGAGAATCCCGAATGGGTAAGCGTTCCACCGATCAGGAAATGAGAGAGAATTACCTATACGAGCGAATAGAAATCGCTCCTCCCAGTCAGCCGGTGGAGTAGGATTATCTGTAAATAACTGACGATCAGCTCGGGCTACCAGCTTCAGGTACCCAGTCGTCCAATAAGGCTGATAGCAGTAATGGTGTAGGAATAAATCAACACTTGGAGCGATCCTCAATTCCTGACATCGGATTATAAAGCTAGTCAGAATGCGGTAGGTGCTGGGTACGAACTGAGCGGGAAGTACGGAGACCCGACGCAGGAACTCCACAACAAATGGATGAAGAGGGAAGCGAAGCCCGACAATCAATGCATCAAGATGCACTAGCACGTGCCCCGGTCGGTGCCTCATTGGATGCCTGATAAATCCAGCATAAAATTCTCTAGGCGGAGGCAATAGTTGGCAAAGTTGCCGTTCGGCATCTTCAGGAAGGCGTTGTTTCTGTTTGCGAATACGGTTGAAGTGCAGGACAATGCGAGGTGGCCGATCGGGCATTCCCTTGTTATAGATCTGTACATCATCTCCCGAAAGGCATCCGTCATCACGAGGCTGTTCGGCATCTTTTCCTATGAGAGGATTAGTGGAATTAGGTACTTGGGAAGAAGAGCCTTCGGCCTTGTTTACAGCAGAAGTTTTTCCCACACGAATAAGCGGCATTTCCTCAGATTCTGAGTTAGAAGGAAAATACATAAAACCACTTGAGGAATCCTGAGAATTCTAGAGAGAGAAAGCTTAGAGATACACGAGAGAAAAATTAAGGAAGCAACAGAAGAAATGGAAAAGAAGCACCTCTACTTATAAGCAAAGATGTCGCCCAAAACCCTAAGCCATGAATGACACGTGGTGAAATATGGCTGTACGAAATTATGGTACATTTATGATATTTTAGCACGTTCCCCGAACCAAAGTCGGCATAAACCATAAATTTGAAGCAAATATCCTTGGAGACCCCGAACGGGTGATATTTGAAGAACAACAGATAAAGATCGGCGGGATGGGGAAAATTCGGGATTCGGACGAAATCGAAAGATAAGGGCAACAAGATAAACCGAACATGATTTCTATTTACAGTTATGTGGGATAGATGAGGATATCATAAACAACAGATTCACTAAACGACTAAGTCCTACAAAATTATCTGAAGCCCGAATGGCTATCGATACAAGAGGAAAGCCAAATCCTGGTAAATTGTCGGAACCATCTGAGGCTAGAAAAAACGACTAAGTCCTACAAAATTATCTGAAGCCCGAATGGCTATCGATACAAGAGGAAGGCCAAATCCTGGTAAATTGTCGGAACCATCTGAGACCAGAAAAAACTGCTAAGTCCTAAAAAATGTACCGAATCCCGAATGGTAAGCAATAAATCAAGAAAGGCAATATGAAAAGCTTTGTGCAAAAAAGATGTGTATTCATCGGCTCTATCGGCCGGAAAATACAATAATGGATTTCAAAAAAGGAGAAGGGGGGAAGGGATTACAATTGATAAGAAACAAAATTCTAAATCTACTGGCCCTCCCTAGTGTCTTCTTCATCACCTTCCTCCTCGTCTGAATCAGTGGGGGGATCAGGCTCTCTCCCCGCTTCAGGATCAGCAGCCCGTTGCAATCTCGTTGATATTTCTCATATTGGGCTTCAACAATGGACGCCTGGGGAAGATCAGATAGCTCGACCAGCCTCTCTAGCATTTCTGGCAGTTTAGCAACAAATGGGGCCATGATATGCTGGCAGCCCATGATATAAAGAGATCGGGCCAGGGAGTCATTGAATTTCTTGCCCCTTGGATCCTGATCGAGCAATTTAACCCCCTCGCTGCGGCGGACATCACCCGTGGAGAATCGTTCGAGATAAGCACTGAAGGTGGACGGAAGTTCCTGCTGCGCATAATCTTTCTTCAGGGCAGCAAACTCCTCAGACCCTTTGAATGCTTCCCGGACGGCGGACAGATCAACCTTCACCTCAGAGCAGGGCCGTCCAGGATACGGGGAGCGCTCTCTTCGAACTTCACCAAAGCAGCTTCAGCAGCATGAACTTTGGCTTGGAAGGCCCCGAGCTGAACCCTGAGTTCACCAAGCTCTGACTCAAGGCGTCTCTTCTCCTCCGCGGAGGCCTTCCGTTTGGTCTCCAAAGTGGCAAAGGCAGCAGCCGCATTCTGCTCCGCAGAAGTCTGAGCGACGATCAGGTCCCGCTCTTTAGCCAGTCGAGACTCTTTCAGTTGCAAACTGTAAAGCTCAACCTGCAGAATGTCGTTCGAGGAATGAGATGGTGTGAAACAGAATTTAAACTATGAGAAAACTATAGGGAAAAAGTAAAGTACCTTCGGGGCTGCTAAGGCCAAGCATTCCTCAGATTGCTCGACCGACAGCTTGGGAACAGTGAAATTGTTGAAAAAAGCGGAGGTAGACCAAATCTGACTTGCCGAGCATCCACCTTTCTCTGCAACTTCATGAACCAGATCCGCCAGTGAGATCCGATCGACCTGGCCAGATAGATGGACGGTATGCATATCACCCGTACCCTGACCAGTCTCCTGAGCAGCCTGAAAGTGCTCAGGGAATTGATGCATCTGATGAGAACCGAACCGATCGTCGACCAGCATGGCATCAAATTGGTCCTGATGGACCTGTTGCAGTGGCTGTGGCTCTGGAACGGGTTGAGAAGACTCGGCATCCTGAGCGGTAATAGTGGAAGGAGTGGGTTGGGGGTTCTTCCTGGCTTTCTTCCGTTTGCCGACCCCACCAGCTGCAAGAACTCTACTATTGTCCATAGGTGCGTCTGGATTGAGAGCTAAAAAATAACAAAGGAAAATGTTAGTACCGAGCGGACCTTAGCACGTGGGAAACAAAAAAGAAGAGAACGTTTCTCGCACGGGAAGGACCGCCCGGACCATGCCACTTGAATTCTCAAAACAAGTAAACCCAAGAGAACGGGCAGTACCTATCCCGGCTTCGATTAGCCGATCGGGAGTCAGGTAACTCATGATATCTACACATTTGTCTTTCTCCACAGCGAGCACATCCTTGTAAATTTCCTCATTAAGGACTGGATCGGGAGATTTGCGGGGGAAGGCATTCCATTTGCGGGGAATCAGGCCGTCCGGGACAGACACAAAGAAGAACCGATCTGTCCACCCCTTGATTGAAGTCGGATTGCCCTTAAACAGGATATGTCCCGTTCGGGCACTAGTGGCCAAATAGCCGTGTGTTTGTTGAGGGGCTACCTTAAAAAATTGGTGAAATAAATCTAGGGTCGGTCGGGCACCAGCATCTTTACAACGGCAAATAAAGCCCGCCATTGCCCGGTAGGAGTTCGACATGATTTGGGCCGGTACAATTTCGTAGAAATTAAAAAATGAAACGAAAAAAGAATATAGCGGAAACCTAAGTCCGGCCCTAATTGAATCAAAATGGACTACAACCATCCCAGGGGTATGGCGCATTGGGTGAAACTCAGCTCGCAATCGGAAGTTCACTGGATCTGGGATTAGGGCCGGAATTTTGGCCCTATAATGGGAAGTCAGTTTTTGCCGCCTCTCCCTAATCAATCTTAGGTCAAGCGTATGACGGGGGAAATCCTTGGGACGTTCGGCCGCCATGGAAGTCAGTTCATCTTCAGACTTGGTGTCATCGGAATCTTCACTGGAGGAAGAAGAATTGCCGGAGGAATCATCCGTCTCCGCCCTAATCTTCGTCGTCGCCACCTTGGAGCCCTCATCAAAAGGGACGGTGATAATCTCCACATCACGGTCTTCCACTTGGGAAGCCATTTCCGAATCGGAACACCGTTGAGAATTCATAACGATCGAACCAAAGGAGAGAAAGATTCAAAGGAATGAGAAGTACCTGGGCACGAAAAATTTGAAAGATTTGAAAAGAAGAGGCAGAGTAAAAGCACAAATAAGATTGAAAATTCGAAACCCAGATTTGAGAAGTTAAAGGCTAATTTATAGCCTTACAGACGCCGTATCAAAAACCAATCAAATAGAGACACGTCACTGAGATTATTTGAAATAATACGTGTCACATGGAAGAGCAAAGATCAACAAACATGACGAATATGGGGAAACTAAAACGACAGCCGTCAAATCACAGTATGGGAAACTAACCACTTCTGTACCCCGATCGCTATTCGGCAGTTGCAACATTGGTGTTTATACTTCCTAATGCACTCATTGTCATTCGAGACATCGGAAGTGGGGGACTTGTGTTGGGATATTGACCCGGAGGCCCAATACCCGGATTAAAAAGGCCCAGTATATCCAGCCCAAACAACGAGTCCGCTACCCTATGATGAGTAGGCCCAGTGAAGAATCCATTCCGAACGAGGTTCGGTCCAAGTAGAGACCGGTCCAGAAAGCAGAAATACCGAACGAAGTTCGGATCATACATCATACTTGGGCCAATTTGACAGCGTCTTCCGCATGGTCCAGCATCCTGTTCGAGCAACGGATAACCAGCAAGTGGCCAGGTGCATTTAATGCCAGATTGTAACATCATCAAGTGGAAGCATGGATGATCAAGTCGGTGGCACAACGGCCAATCAGCATAGAACAGTCCATGCTCTCCATTAGTATAAATGGAAGGTTTAATATCATTGTAAGGGTGAGCATTTTGATACTCAAGCTCTAGAATAGCATTATTACTCTCGTTTCTTGTATTAAAGCACAGTTCCGGCGTAACGATCGAGAAGTTTCCTTGTAATCAAATAAGTTAATTAATACAAGTGGGCTTTTGAGCATTCGTTGATTCATCTTTTATATTTTGTTATACACTTTGATTCTGATCCATTCCTGATATATTCAAAGTTCGTGTTGGACTTTCGAATCTGCGAGACTTAACCTCAACACACAAGATAAACTTAAATAAAACCTAAAAAGTGATTTTTTATGTATCATCTTACAAAGAAAATGTTAGAACAATATCGATTCAGATCTTCGAAAGAAAATTAGGAACCATTAAAAGAATCGTTAATCTAATATCGCTATGGTTTTAGACTTTTTTTGAAAAACCCATACAAGAACTGAAAGTTTTACACCGGTGCAATTCTTGTAGGTTGCCGGTTAATCGTTATGAAATCAAAATATAGGTAATCATTACCGTGTTTCACCGTTAAATCGCTAAACACAAAAATATGAAATCAAATTTTCAACAAACTAAAAATTAGAAAAAACATTTACTTTAGTATGAAGAAAAGCACTAATGCACCTATGCTTATATTGCATGTAGCAATGAATGTAACAATTGTGTAACAGTAATTATTTTTATTCAGTGACTTGTGTAGTGTAATAATAATCATAAAACTGAATTTGTTGATTATTCTATCAATATTGAGTTTTCAATTTAAGAAAAGTAAATTTGATGCTTAGACCTCATTTATTCTTTTAAACTTCTGTGTCATTTACTGTCTACGCTTCATTGTTATGATGAAATAAATCAAAATGACTCACTAAACTGTTTGCGCTTCATTGTTATAAAGCAACAGTTAGTCCATGCAATTTTCGTCGCGTTTTCACTATAAAACATCCAAAAATAATCTCCTTGTGCTTTAGTATAGAGGTAAGAGCGCGTACATCCAACCCCCCTAGCTCACCGTAGGTGAGAGCCTTTGCGGCACAAGGGTTACGATGATGATGACTTATTTAATTGTTTCATATCATACTATATCATGATGTAGTTAACCTCTTACTGTGTTTAACTTTATGAATGTTACTTAATACCCATGTTCTTCATAAAATTGATAAACATCATTTATATGAAATCAAAGATTTATGCAAATCAACAGAATTGATATATTTTGATTTATTCAAATCTATGGTTCCCAAAACTTGTTCTCCATAAAATTGATTAACACCATTCATATGAAATCTATATATTTTTTAGCAGTCCAGGGATTAAAAAACCCACCACAATCCATATGAAAGTATCATTTTACATTCAAGATGTAGATGTAAATTCATAATGAGGTAGAGAATGAAATAAACTTTGAGTCACCTAGCTCTATAAAAAATTATGTTCTATCCTTTTTAAAGCAAAATGTCATGTTTTGCTAATATCCGAAAAATGACCGTGATGTGAAAACTAATGAATTGGTTTTAATGGAGGTGTTATTGTGACATTTTTTCAATTTGTTATGCTTCCCCTTTACCAACCGAATACAAAAACCAGTCCAAATCTTGCTTTAACTATGAAACTAGTGGCGTTCTTATGTGTGAATGTATAGCTTCAATTGACATTAAATTAAAACTGATGGTAATCTTTCAGAAAAGATTATGTTACACAAGGAATTAAGAATTTCACTTGATAAAAAAAACTTACTCCCTAGAATTCATATATGAGCAGATGACTTGCCAGGTTTGCTAGATCACTCTTAAAAAGCATGCTTGTGCATCCATTTTCTGTTCAAACATTGATATAGAGAAAAGGCAAGAAATTTTTGTTTGGTTTTGGATTTTCACAATAATTATAATAAGACCCCATCAAAATCAAGAAAGCCAAATATGCACAGACAGAATGCATCCTCAATTCATCAGCCATACTTAGGTTTCTTTAAGTGGGGAAAGAAACTTCAAAGACAAATTCAGCTCCTTCATATCCACATCAAGTGAGTCACTATTGAATTGAACAAAGATGAACACATAACACACTGGGAGAGAAACAGAATGTGATTTGTCAAAAAGTCATAGAGAAGAGAAAGATGAGATCATGGAGCGTACGACTGGAGAGCCTCGCCGGAAAGCCTGCAAATGCGCCACTCTTTGTGCACCTCGGCCCCCATCTGCTCATAGAAATTTATAGCATTCACATTCCAATCCAGCACCACCCATTCAACTCTCCCATACCCCATCTTAGCCGCCTGAGCTGCCACGGCCGACAGAAGCATCTTCCCGAGCCCTTTCCTCCGGTAGGCATCCCGGACAAATATATCCTCGATGTAGAATCCAGGTTTTGCCAAGAATGTCGAATAGTTCGGAAAAAACAGGGTGAATCCCGCAACGGTTACGTCGGTCAGGTCTTGCGACCCGAAAATTTGGGCATCCGGGTCACTGATTGGGAGGTCCAGGGTTAGGGTTTTGTGGATTGGGGAAAAATAGGGAGTGTTTCCAGTGGCGCCGGGAGGAAACGGATAGGGCGATACTTCGAGGATGAAGACGGTGAAAGAGGTGAACGGCGGCGGAGGATTAAAGGCGGGGAAGAGGGTGGAGGAGAGAGACGCCTCGGTGGCGGAGAAGAGGTGGGTGAGGCGCTCGAAGACGGCCATCTGGTGGATGAGCTTGTGTATGTGGGGGACATCGGCTGCGGTGGCGAGACGGATGCGGGTGAACATTTGATAGCCCGTTGGTAGCAGCTCCTCCTTGATGACGTCGGGGGCTGAGCTGGGTGGAGGCGGCGGAGCGGCGGCGGCCATCTTCCTGCAGTCTGGAGGCGTTCAGAAGAGTGTAGAAGAAATGTACAGTTTGCTCACCTACAGAAATGAGAAATGTTCAAAAAATTTGGAGTATTACGGAGTCCTACTTAAGACCATTTGTAGGGGTTAGGAGTCCAAATTGGACTCCATCCGTACCAAAACAATATTTAGATTCTCCAGATACTGTTTTTCCTGCATCCGTATACCTTCAATAAAATACACTCAATATATTTTTTTACATATCAATTTAGTAAAACATTAATTAATTTATTATAAGTAATGTTTTCCGTTTAATATTTTTCCTAAATATTTGTGAAATAAAAAATACACATTTCGATATTAAAATAAATAAATTTCATTAATTTATTTTTAATGTTTTCGATTAACAAAAATGAACTTAGTTCAAGTAAAGTTCGATTATAAAATATTCAATTATTTGTGAGGATTTCATGAATTAAAATTTTGTGTTTCATCATTTTTTAGATGAGTTTTTGCCACTTTTGATCCCCCAACTATTGGGTCAGTGACACTTTTGGTACTCGACTTTTAATTTTTCCATTTTTAGTCCTCGACTATTGTGCGAGAGACACTTTTAGTCCCTGACTTTCAATTTTCCCACATTTAGTCCTTTGAGTATTATCAAATTGACAATTTTAGTCCTTCTACTATGATTTTGACACAATAAATGAAGGACTAAAAATGTCACTATTGCAATAGTTGAAGGACCAAAAGTGTCACTTTTACAAAAGTTGAAGGACTAAATACGAAAATTTTTAAAGTCGGATACCAAAAGTGTCTCTCGCACTATAGTCGAGTACTAAAAATGTAAAAATTAAAAGTGAATTACCAAAAGTGTCACTGATACAATAGTCGAGGGACTAAAAATGGCAAAAACTCTTTTTTAGATTGAAAAAAACTTCAACAATTAAAACTTAAGATTTTTTTTTTTCATTTTATATATTACATATTGGTGTTATATGAAAGATCACAAAATTTTATGAATTTTAATATATTTTTTTCAACAATTAATTTTATGAATTTTAATATATTTTAAAATTAATTGAGGTTTTATCGACATTGGCATGACGTCACCGGAACCAAGAACAACGCATGACCGGCAGCTTTTTCTTGGGCAGCTTCATCTTCTTTGTTTTCTTTTTCTTTTTCTTTTACTTTATCAACCCAACCCTCTATTTTTAATAGCTCCCCTTCCCACTTTTACTCTCCCTTTTAATTCTCCACTACACTCATTTAAGAGTCTAAAAGTTTCATTTTTTATTTTTTGACTCCTAATCTTTAACCACTACAAATGGTCTAATATCTACTCGTTTGGGATCTTTCACTTTTTTCATATAAAGACACAAATATTCATTGTTGACAATTTCGATACCCATTTAAAAAAGTGACAACTCTGGTATCCATTTAAAAATTAGGGTATCATATCTACCAATCACTTGATTGTTTTAAATCATTATATCATTTTTAATTTAAATTTAAATAATTCAACTGCGTCATTCCAATTGATTCATGTGAATAAAAGTAGAGACATAGACTTAAATAGGACTAAAAAAAGGTTGGGAAAGTAAATAGGAATTCATAGTTTTTAAAACCTAAATAGGACTACTTTTAGACGTAGGGACAAAAATACCCTTGAGATGCCGCGGTCCGCATATGATGTTGCCGAACACATCCATTCATGCCTCGCCATCAATGATATTCAGAATTTCAGATCTTTGATTACCGAATTTATATCATTCTCGTCAGGCACATGTCACTGCCACTGCATCCATTGTTGCTCTGCGCTGGTGGTCGCCGGTGCAAGTTACTGCCGCTCTACCGCCGCTGCTTTACCGCTGCTCTGCCGCTGGTGGTCGTCGAGTGGTCGCCGACAAGATTCCTCTTCTTCTTCCTTTTCCTTTTTCTTCTTTGCCCGATGCAAGTGTCCCCTGTTTCTAAATTTTCGGATTTCTTCTATGCCCTGCAGTACCTCTTTGTACGTTGTTGTTTTTGCTTTTTTTTTATTTTGCAAATATATACTACTCCGTACGTATTTAAGTTAGTTTCTGGAAGTTATTTAGTTATTATTTTTTGAGAAAAAATTATTAATAATAAGATAATGACACTATGTATGTTACTATACTTTAAATATTATCAAAATAAAGTGAAAATCATCAGAATGTATTGTCTTAACAATGTCAATGTCGTAGCAATGTCAATGGCATTACAATGACAATAACATAACAAAGTCAATGACTGTCATTGACATATAGAATGTCAAGAAAAAATAATGTCAATGACAATGTCATAAGAATATCAATGAATGTGTTATAAGAATGTAAATAAAAAACAATATCAATGACAATGTCATAAGAATGTCTATGACAATATCATAACAATGTCAATGACAATGTCATAAATATGTCAATGACAATGTCATAAAAATGTCAATGACAATAAAATACATACCTTATTTCTTTGCTTTCAGTTTGTTGATATCATTTATCAACATATGAATAGTGTGACAATGTTGATATCATTGCAAAATTATCCGACAATGCGACTGTGTTTTCGTTGATGATAATGTTATATCATGACACTGTTATGTTACATTGTGATGTTAACATAATCAAGTAGTGACATTGTTTTACAGAAAATTACATTTGCAATAATTTTATGACATTTTGATAGTTTCCAACATTGATTTTTTTAAAATAATATGACATTGTCACATATCTCAATGGCATCATCGAAAACAATGTTACTTCTCGACAATGTCATCACAATGTTGTTTTTGCAGCATTGAAATTGACATTGTCATTATCACAATATCATTTTTTAAATCTTTGACATTGTCATTTTTGCAATGTCATTTTGTACAAGTGTTGATGTTGACATTGTAATTGTCATTATTTGACATTGTTTCATTTTTCCTGATATTATAATATATTATAATACATTATTACATTTAAAACGTCAAAATGATAAAAAAAATGTCACAATTTCGTATAGTAATGGTGTCAATGTTATAAAAATGACATTAAAATAACAACAATGTCAATGACAATGTCATCAGAATGTCAATGACAATGTCATAAGAATGTCAATCATCATTATGAAAATGACATTGTTAAAACTAATAACATTTTTATTTTCAACAGGTGCAACATTTGCAAGACAAAGTCAATTCACATTCATCACTTTATACTTTATGTTTATTTTTCCTTGATGGTTAAAATATAATATAAATGATACAAAATAATGTAAATGGCTAAAAGGAATCAAAAATAACAATGAAGAAGCAATTAATATAAAAATTAAGCAAGACAAACTAAAGTTGAGATTTGGAAAAGGAATTAGAAAAAACATTTAAATTTTAAACCAAACACAAGTGCTTTGGACTTCCTGGAGTGACTGGAATCACACGGACACGGTCAATCAAAACATGACTGTTCATCTTCGAAAGAAAAAAGAAGAGACAAAGGCCCTTAAGGACGAATCGGAAGAAAAGAAACGAAGAGCAAAAGAGCCGCAAAATAAATAATAAGAAGAGGAGAAAGAGTAGGAGATGAGGAGGGAGAGAAAAAGAAGAAGAGATCCGTAAGATTTTGGCCGGCACTGCTGCAGTTGATCTCTTTCCTCGATGTCTATCGTCTCTGTAGCGTCCGCTCAGACGTGTTGCCGCCGCTGCAATAATCGTCAGTGCCGCGCGACCACACGCCATCCTCATCTTATTAAGTTTCCGCGAGCAAGCCTTGTCCCGTAAATTGCTCCACCCAGTCCCCTATCGTATGGCTGGATGTGTTTATTGACTGAAAGGCAGAGGTAATACGGAGTAATATGATAGGGGTAAATTGGGAAGGCACGGAAAAATAAGTCCTATTTAGAAGTTAAAAAGCTTGGACTCCTATTTAGTTACATTAAGTTTTTTTAGTCCTATTTGACACCATTTCTCATAAAAGTATGGTACTTTAAGGGTACCATAAAATCTACCTTTAAAAAATAGGGTACAGTACCTATCATTCACTTGATTGGTCCAAATCATTATATCATTTTTAATTTAGATTTAAATAATTCAACTGCAACATTTTGATTGATCCATGTGGACGAAGGTATGGTACCTTATGGTAGGGGTGGGCATAAATATCCGTAACCGATTAACCGTACTAAAATACCGTAAAACCGGTGTTTTCTCGGTTAACCGTACCGTGTTTTAGAAAATTTTGCGGTACGGTTAACCAACCGAAAGAGAAAGCGGTACATGGGATGGTTACGGTTTTGAAATATTTCTACCATCGGTTAACCAGTAATCCACCGTTAACATATTATTACTAGTAAACACATGTCATAGTAAACATGTTGCGTGTGTATTGTCTCGTACTGGAAACATTTAGTGTACTGAGTTTTATACTCTGTATGTCGTATAATTAGGATATATACGTATACATTTGTATTATTATTATTATTATTGCATTATTACACACCACTGCAATTGCACCCACTTGTCATTCCCATGCAAATCCATTCATGATTTACTCGTATTTTACATCCTTGTTTCTCACATATGTAAGGTACAGAGCATATACACGTGTGCCAAACACTCATGTTGCCTTTATTAGAAACACAATGTGCTTCATAGTTCATATTCAATATAGAAACCAATTTCATACAAGAAACGAATACTCATACTCGTATAAGCTTAAGGTCGTAAATTGAATGAGCAAATGGTTTTTCGGTTAACCAATTAATGGTTAACCTATATTACGGTTTAATGTTCTACGGTTAACCGATGTTATGGTACGGTTAATGATATTATAAACATTCTAACCGAAAGCACGGTTAACCAAAGATTGGTTAACCGAAATGCGGTTAACCAACCGTGCACACTCCTACCTTATGGGTACCATAGAATATACCATATTTATTTCATTTGGGATCCCCTTCATAACAATTTTGTTGGCCTTCAACATATTTCTGATCGATGAGCATTTTTGTCTTTTCATACGAGGTTGGAGGTACAAATACAATGTTTTTTAAAAATAATATGCAAAGTCTAATTTGGACAATAAAATGGGTGCAAACTCAAATTACCCTTTTATGAAACTTATAAAATTTATACGTTACTATAATATTTTAAGAACAGGGCAAAAGTATTATTTATCTATGGCTTTGTAAAATGCAAAGTGACTAGTTTTCTTTTTCCTTTCCAAAAAATATGACTAGTTTTTGTTTAATGTTTAATCCAAACTTTTTCATATTGCAATTTACATCCAATCTCTGCCCCAGCCTCCACCCTACACCCGCTCAGTCGCTTTCGGAAACTGCCATTGGAGGAGACTACCCTGAAATAGTCATCAGAAAAGTACAATGATATTTTTTTTTTTTTTTAAGAAAATCATTGATAATACAAAAAATATGGTAACCAAACAGTCACTCAAATAAAGAGAAAAGTGCCAAATAAGTTCATACTATGTATGGAAAGCCAATTAAGCCCCCGTAAATTATGCCCTCCTATTATGTAAATTTCGCCAAATCCGACATTTGGCAAGTTACCTACTCATGCGGCGCACACGTGGCGAGCTAGGTATCCCGTTTTTTCTTTTAGTTCTTTGTCTTTCTTTCTTTCCTTCTTTCTTTCTTTCTTTCTTTCGCAGAGTCGCGGGCCTTCTTCCTCGTTTGAAGACCGGTAATTCTTCCATGGAGGCTCAAATTGGTTCCCAAATCACCCAGCTCCTTTAGTAGGTCAAACTGAAAATCGGCAGCGCACCTGAAGAGGCAATGTGGGATGCAGCTAGATAGGCGACGGGAAGTCATGTCGTCATCCCAGATTAGGGCTTTTAATGAACCGAGCTTTTATCGAAATATTCTAGTTCAAGCTCGGTTTTGAACCTAACAAGCCGAGCTTAACGAACTTTCAAAGTCAAACCCGAGCTGAATTTTAAGTTCAAAAAATTCATCGAGCTGAGCTCGAACATAGTAGTATTCGGCTCGGTTCGAGCTCGAGTCTATCGAACACCCTGAAATTACAAATATAGTTTATATATAGGTCAAAATTTAAATATAGTTAGTATGACTTAATGAATTTAAATATGATTACTAACAAACCGAATACTTGTTGAAAAATTCGAGCACAAGCCTATTAACGAGAATCACCTCAAATTTTATATTTGAGCATATTTATTGAGCTTATCGAGCTTCGGTTTGAACATCGAACGCCTATCGAGCCGAACATGAGCCTCATTTGTAAAGCTCGTCGAGCTTCAAGCTCGTAGTAGACTCGGTTCAGCGGGGTTTTGACCTTCCATAAATCGCAGAGTGCCATCCAGATCTCCTCCATCTCCAGGCTGTTTGACATCTGGGCACAAGGAAAGAAGAAAAGAGGGTACGGGAAAAGATGCTCGACCTCAGTAAAATCAGAAGACGAGGACGACAATTGGGAGTTCCTCTGGCGGCTATTCATGGTGCAAACTTCATGTAAACCTAATGCCTTCAAGATGCCCCTTCTGCCTTTTGCCACCACTAATCATCTATTTTTCCAGTGCTCCCTCGTCAAACCAGCTTAGGACTATTTGATGAATTGATGGGTATCTTCCTCATTCCTATTCCCAACGCTGATTTTTTGTGTAGGGAGGCCTGTTCTTCCAGGTGGTTTGCAGGAGGGTCAACTAACATGGAGGACATCTTCAAGCACGTTCTCCCAGGGCTCATAATTTGGCACACTTGGAAATTTTATGCGGCCTTCACTTGGGACAACTGCTCGGTCCCGGGTCCCCTTGCCACAGAATTTTCGTAAAATCAAAGCCTATCTTATTAACTGGTCAAATGGTCTTATTATCTCCAAGAAGTCTAGACCTACAGAGCTTCTTTTTAAGGAACGTCTCATCCCCAAGACCATGGCCATCAAACATAGATTAATCTCAGTTCAATGGGAAAAGCCAAGAAATTGCACCAAACTCAACATGTACGTGGCACGCTTACCTGCCAAATCATCCGGTGAAGCAATTATGCGTAACTCAGAAGGCAAATTTAGAGTGTTTCTCCTTCAATGCTTCCTCAGTTTTAGAAGCCGGACTCAAAGCTACCCATATCGTGGTTGAATGGGCCACTCAAGCTGGATACTTCAGTTTCACAGTTGAATATCAACCCTAGCCGTGATTTCCCTCTTATCCTCCCCCAAACAACTCGTGACCGGACAGACTCATAACGATCATCTAAATTTTTTTTGCAAACACCCAAACAACAACACTCCTTTCGCCACTGCTACAGGGAAGCCAACTCGGTCTCTCATCTATTAGCACATAGCCCAGAGTTAAATGGCAACCAGAAGACTCCTATTGCTCTAGGAGCCTACTTCTTCGATCTATGCCCTCTGTGGGAGGTTCCTAACACTCAAGCGATGCTCTAGACTGTGTTTCCAGGGTATTTCATTTTAATAAAATTTGTCCCTGGGTTCTACCCTTGATTGTATGCATTTCTTATGAGGTCTTGGCTTAGTCCCTCTCATTCTTGTACCAATTCTATTATATATATTTATATGTATGTGTGTGTGTGTATTATTTATAATGCAAGAAAGTAGGTATCCTCTGGCACCGGCTGTGTATTATTAATGTAAGAAAAAATAGGCTATCTTGCCCATTTACTGATAACTAATCTACTCTTTTAAACACACTAAAATGGACAAACTGATCTGCTAATATTACATCATCTACTTCCACTGAGCTATTATCTTTTCACGTCACAACAGATGACAATACTACCCTAAGTAGGAATTCGATCAATCTTCTTACAAAGATGAACCATCCTAAAGAAATCAAACTTTAATCAGTCTGGTACATATCAAAACCTACAGAGGTTTCACAGTAAGGCAACCCTCCCTTTCTGCTGGGAGTTTTTTAGGAAATGAAGGGTAGCAAACTTATAGCAAACCAACCTGTCGAGACAAAACCATTCTTTTGACGTAGTGGATCAATCAGCTGCTATGATGTCCCGTTTTACGCCTATGCCTGCTAAAATCTGACACAAACCTGAAAGAGAGGCCACATCCTTCAAACTTGCATTTGTAAGGTCGTTCCCCTGTGTGAACACGCAAATGTTCAGTCCTTGCCCAACTCCACTTAAAAGACATGCTGCAACCTTCCCATGAACATTTCAAGGGTCTATCTTCTTCATGGACGCGTTGATGACGTACGGCATATCTGTGACAGTTAAACTTCTTTCCGCAACCATTGACTGGACACCGGTTACGTTTGTGAAGGGACACCTCTCTCTTTGTTTTGAAACTCATTTTGCACCCTTCAATGTCACACCTGTGTGAGGGTCCTCCATTCCTTTGGTCCTGGAAATTGTTCTTAGTATTATTATCACTTGTACACACTGATGTCTCTTTCTTGGATGCCCTTGGCCTTAGGCCTTCACATGGGCTTTTCACAAAACTGGTAACATCGGGTGAATCATTTATGTGTGAATTTCTGCTTCGGTCCTCCATTGCCAGCATCTGAGGAATGAGATTCTCCAGTTTTTCATTAGCACTGGAGATCTCATGAGTGGAAATATCACTTTCTAAAGAAGCACGTGGTTTTAACTTGAATCTTTTCCTTGAATACTGGACGGCTATTGTTTCTTCTCTGGATGCTCGAGTGTTGTCTAATTTTGATTCCAAACATTTCTCCTCAAATTTGGAAGGCACACATAGTTTATTTGCTGGTTTGGGATTTGTCCTTCTCTTAGAGCGTACTTTTCTGGATTCCCATTCATAACCCAAACACTTCATACTGGAGGTTGTTGTGTCGGGGAATAGCCTACTTAAAATCAGCGCATACTCTAACTTCTTAGCTGTTTGACAGCTGTTTTTACTCAACTTCTTCATAGAATGCAGTAAATTGATGTGTAGTGTTGATGTCCAGTCTTCAGCACATTCTCTGTATCCATCTTCAATTGCAAGATCTATCAACTGAAGATGTTCCTTAGATGCATTGTCTAAGACAATCTCATTATAGACAAACGTGGTGTCTGTTTCCTCTGCGATAAATGTAGCATAAGCCCTTATTTTCTGAAAGTCTGCACGAAAAAATAGTCACAGACATCTTGTCAAACAGTTATGTACTCCGTACTTCAGAAAAAAGAGTTTGATTTTGAAAGCCAAGTTTACTTTTGAATTAAATTCTTCTGAAGCGAAGTAGCAAGCTGCTATGGTCAATTGCTCCAGTCTTGGAAATAATTTTCTTGGGAACAATTCATAACTTGTAAGAACTTGCACAGTTGTACCTTAATTGAGATTAACTTAAGTAAAAAGTTGTACCTTATAACCCTGTTTTTAGGACGGGGGGTTATTAAATTTCTTCCCTATTTTGGATCGCATTTAGAGATCCAAAAGATTGTTATTCTCACCTGAATGGCAGATAACAAGAACTTTTGCCCCACCCCTTCTATGCAACAACTCTTCAGTTTGAATTGCATGTTCAATGCAAAGTATTTGTGGCCTTAAAAATGTATTATATGTATCCCATTTGTCTTCAAGGTCGACAGATGGATTACTTGCAGATAGAGGGCCAGCTAATGGGAATTGACCCTTCATTTGAGGAGCAGTAGATTGTCCTGATTCAGCACAAGACACTTCTTTAAGGTGAAGGAGAAGCCTTTCAGGTGGCATTGACCTGTCTCCTGCACACAAATGGAAAAATGAGCAAGGTGAAGCAATGTCAGTGTTTCATATTTATCAAGTGGACAATGAGCAAATCAGCAAATTAATTCAAAATTCCTTAGAAGATGGGCAGATAATATGTAACTGAATGCCTCAACTTCAACTATAAGCAACGTAGAAAAGGTAGATACAGTAGGCAGGTCCAAATAGCTTTCAGTATACTGCCCTTCCCTAGAAGGAGTGGGCACCACAATTGGCCTCTTAGATAAAGATTGAAGTAAGGTATCCCATTTCATGTGTTACAGCTAAGACAACTTCAGAGCTAGAAACTGTAACCAGGACCCTACGAGTGGAAACTTGCAATTACAGGTTGGGGGTTATATTAGGTCAGATTGAGAATCTGAAGAAGAGAAATTCCTGAAACTTGGCATTTCTTGGATATCCACTATCTCATTAGAGAGAGGATGGATGTATATTCCTAGCTAGAAGTCTCTTCCAGAAATCAAGTAGCAAAACAAGCCTTTCAGTCTACAGATGCAACAGGTAGGTAATATTAAATGATTTTTATCTACTTTTTATTATTTTAATTTAAAATGAGAAATGCCTATAAGGCCAGCAATTATTTTACCATCAATGAAAATAATACAACAAAAAATAGGGGCAGTATTAATGCATATACCTGCAACATCGCCAAATACTATGCTATCCCGTTGCGGATGGGAACGTGATTCAAAAGATTTCAGCTCTCCCATGCATTGTATTGTATGATGGTTGTAGAAGTTCTTTATTGATTTCTCTGATGGCTGTACAACAGCCATAAAAGGAAAACCCAGTATCCCACAAGCTATACAAGGCAATGCTCCAGTATCAACTTGAAATTCATTTGATAAATCCTCATCTTCCGCACATAAATCACTCAAATTTTCCAAATATGAGTTCATTTTGTTTAAAATATCCCGGCTGTTGTACTTGTCATCATTTTGATCACTACACTTCTTTGTTAAATCAGTACCAACACACTTTTGCAATTCACATCGTTCACTTGCAGATGGCAACATATCCACATCCCACAACACTGCTTGGTAAGAGGAATGCTTCTGTAGTAAAATGGTTACTAACTCATTCTCCTTTAGGACATCTCCCACAAATGCTTTCTTCACCAAAGTCTCTCTTTCTTCCTTCTGACGATCTCTCAAGCGAGAGCTTCGCACCCCAGGAAGCAATGACTTTGGCACTCTGTTGTCCAATGTTTGAAGAACACTCAACAATCAAAGGCTAAAAAGAACCTAATATGTATCAAACTAAATAGATCAGGGTTCCCTTCCTTTGTGAGTGAGTAACTCCACAAAACAGGTTTATCCATATTTATATTCTCAGTTCTATGAAAACATTATAAAAGTGGCACAAAGATCAACTTCTCACCTGTTGACAATGCAAGTAACAGAGGCTTAATACCAATTGGACCCATTGATATCAATATATGCTACACACCTAGAACATAGCCCTTATATTGTGCTATAGACATATCAGTTTCAAATTGATGGGTACAGTGTATGAGAGTGATATTGCCTTGGTGAAAACCAAAAAGAAAGAACTAGAGAGGCACTAGGAAATCAAGTAGAAAGAATTTAAAGAAAAATTTATCCCAACTTCACCATCTAGAAGCAACTGCAACACTTGTGATTATTTATGAATTTCTAATCTTCCTTTTGTTTTTGAGAAGTGTCTCCTTAAACGTGAAATGAAAAGCTTACAGGCTGACCTTGAAACAAAAGACATGGTCAACAGGTATAGCAACTGCTGATGAGAAAGCATGGGAAGATAATTCATGGCTGCTCGACGAACTGCAGCATCTTTAGCTACTGTGAGCCACTGAGGAGTTCCAAAGTTAGCAGCCTCCCCACAATTGAAACCTGAAAAGAGAAAGTGCAGTATGACAAAACAACTATTAGTGGTTGACACAGAACTTGATGCATTCAGAGTAATGCGAAAAAATGTGAACCAAATGGTTAAACAATTTTGTCTGTTCTGATTTCAAAGAAATAAAATTGACATAACATCACTAAAAATTTGTATGCATTTCAATGACACATGATTATTATCTCAAAAGCAGTGTTGTTATTATTGACCAAATGATGTAAATCACTAAACGGGTCGTATAGAGACAGAGGGTTAGGATCAGCATATTTGAAATAACAACATAATGGTTTAAACACTCAATAAACGTCATTCATGGCCTAAAAACACCTATTAATAGGAAACTAAATCCACGAGCTCTTTATGATCAAGACCTTGTCGATAGTAGCTAGGAAAGAACATTATTGAAGCTAACCACAGTTAAAAGTATATCAGCTTCAGTTAAACTACATTCCTACATGGGGTTTGGAGAAAAGTTGACATTCCAAATGGATTTGGCATATCCATAATCTAGAATACTTAGTTTAAAGGTAAAATGGGAAGAAAAGATGATGATTTGAAAAAACAAAAAGAAAAAAGAAATACTCCAATATGTAAACAAAATAAAAGCAATTACCATGACTGAACCCTACATGGTATGCCCTTGGAAAAGTGACCACAAACTCGCCAGGGTACTGCACTAACCTATATAAAAAAGGTTATTGTAGATACTGAAACAATAACAAACAAGGGGGTGAAAAATTATGCAGCTGGAGCCACAAAATCTATCTCCAAGAACATCAAATTGTCTCATTAACAAGATAAGTTTAAAGTGTAACCACATAAGGAAATAGTGGTAGATAATAGCAGCCCACCTGCAACAGGGTATGCCTGATGAAACAATTACTTCAGGTGATAGAAGAGTAGTCTTCTCACCCAATAGAGTAAGAGCAGCTGCAGATTACCAAGCAAACTGATGAAAACATGTCACGTTAAAGCCTAAGAAAATCAACACTACAACTTAAACTGATGAAAACATGTTTCCAGTGAGAATTGTCACCAATACTAGTATACTACATCTTTACACATGAAGTGTCGGCCTAAGAAAATCCACTTTGTAAACTTACCCTGATAAACAATTGAAATGTTCAGGGATGTCATGATACCACTATCTACATAGCTGTATCAAGAAATCTTATGCAAATGACAAATGCATGTATAATTCCAAGCACTGACTATCAATATTAAAGGACATCAACTTCCCATCTTGTTATATAAATATGACATAGGAGCTTTGTTCCCAAAGAAATGAAGATTATTAAGAGGGTCCAGAATCATGAAGCATATGGTTTGGTAAGTGCTGCAAGTGTGGTATTCATAGATTTAAATTTATGAGCTATGATGAGATGTTAAATAAAAAAGATATTCTTCCAATCTCAGGATTCCTAAAACTGTCATTGAAATATTCTGAATCTATAAAGTTGGTAAATGTTTTACAATTCAACAGCAACCATCCACATACCTAATGGATCAGTACTGTCTCCATAAGCCTGCACTCGCACAACTTCTTCAAACTTTGATGCATAGTCACCCGCCACTGCATACCAAGTTTTTGGGGATCCCGTGTGAAGGAAATTCAAGCTGTGAAGCTCGTGATCTTCCACATGCCATGCAAACCAGCTGAACAACATACCAATGTAGACCATAGGAGACGTAACACCAGGAATATCATCCGGCATGTAGCGGGTTAGTGATCCAGGTGACCTAGCTATGACTTGTAAATTCCATGGACTGTTTGATAGTTTCCATCCAGCACTACCCTCCACATCATTACTATCACATAAACCATTTGGTTGAGAAGATGCTGAACAATCAGACGGTGAGACTTTACATATATCAGGACTAACACAAAATGACTGTTTATCGATACTATTACTACCAAGAAGACCTTCTTTCTTGTTATCACAAGTTTTTTTGTGGCTTCGATCAAACACTTCCCTCTTCTTCCTCCTCCTCTTTTTCCTGTAAATATTGGAAACTCCTTCAGGCTCGCCAAAACCTGAACCTGGCACGTCATTAGCATACTCCACATAAACTGACTTCTGAGAAACTGCCTTCCAAAACATTGTCTCAACAACTAATGGTGAAACATCTTTAACTGTGCCTAATTGTTTTCTAGCAAAAGACTTTGATTTTGCTTCAAACTGTTCCAGTGTATAAACTTCTCCACTTTGCCAAACCTTTTTCTGAGCTTCAAATGACAGACTCCCTGACATCCCCTTCATCTTCATATTCGTCTTCTTCTTCTCACTCTGGCCCAATTCCTGACATCTGGTAGTAAACACTGCCCTAGACTCCCCAAATTGTTCATTCCCTTTATCAGAACAAACCTTTACATCTAAACCCAACTCTGGACACTTTGTGAGCGACTTATTCAAGTTATGGAGCACATATTTCTTAGAAGGCTTAGAAAACGGAGGAATCACTTTACATATACCGAAAGAGCTAGCTTCTTTCTCGATTTTAGAAATATAGGCAATCGGGTCAGAAAATTCAGTATCTGTGGGGCGAAATTCGGGCGCCAGTGGTAGCCCGTTGAGCCATTGGGCTATTTCCACATTCTTCATAGCCGAACAGGATACAGAATCATAACCAAATACAGTTTAAATGTCGGTGATTCATCAACGCAGGATTGAATAAGGAGGCAGCAACACGAAACTAAAACCCTAGATATGGAAACGAAACCGCATTGAAGTCCTTCCCGCGAAAGCAAAACGATAAAAGTGGTTTCAGATAACAGTTAATCAGTAGAACCTTTACGAGCACCAGGAGAGCCTTGGACGCACACAGCAGAGACTGGAGAAGGAGAAGCCATGCCCAAATGGGGTGTTTCCAGAATTGGGTTTTGTTCAGTTGAAATTTGGATGTGCGCAAGTTAACATACTGGTGGTATGTTCACTATCTTGCACCGGATAGGATATTGCTATTTGCTATTCGGTGGAATCACTGAGCCTTGGACAGAGACCCATTTGTGAGTCGGTTCCCGGATCGAACCAGAAACTTTTAACAAATAGGAAATTATGTAGGTTAAGACCTTTGTGAAAAATTAATAACAAATAATTATTATGTGAAATCTATTAATCCCCAAATTCAAGTGTACTTGCTCATCTCGTGGTGTAATTCTAACTCTCCTTTGTATATATATCATAATGAAAACGCGTTTTTACGTGGTTCACAACACGTTATCGACACGATTCTCATCTTTCTTTCATTTTTCTCTTCTTTCTTTCATTTTTCTCTTTTGTCGCCCCGATTCGTAAGGATTCATTTTTCTTTCTCCTCCTTTCCTTCGTCTAGAGGAAACCAAGTTTTAGACGCACATCCTCCTCAAAGAGTTTTCCCATGTTAAATTGTTTGTAAATTCTTTATGATTTTAGATATCTTGATGATGCCACTAACATATGACATACTTATTTTTCCTATTGCTTTTTAGCGACTAATTTTTGTTTAATGTAGTTTGTCTCTTCTCTACAAAGATATGACTTGTACAATTTTTACTCTTATTTGAGGTGTAAGTCAAAGTTGAAGAAATTTAAAGGGATAAAGAGGGGGAATATGAAACATAAGGAAACATGAAACCATATATTATGTTTGTAAATTTTATAGGACCAATTCATCCCACAAGCTTGCAGTTCTTGGTCATTATAGGACTTAGGTAAAGACATTTAGTTAAATATAACTAACGTTAGTTTTTTTAAATAGAACTCATTCAGTCCAGAAAAAAATCTGTACTACTAGTTTCACTCTTCTTTAGGATTCATGCAAGTTTATTTTCACATTTTCATTTATAAAATTTGTGAATAGAAGAAATTATGGAGTGCTATTTTCCAAAATGTAGAGCTTAAATCTCTTATCTTCCTTCACACAGTGACACTGGCAGAACAAATTGGATAGAATAAATGAGGTGATGGAATGTCAATTTGACCTCATGAGCTAATGGTGAAATCACTGGATTATTGGAGTTTCAAAGGAGTCCTGAATTGAAATAATTACCTTGAAATCTTGAATATGATAAAGTGTGCAGGTAAATATATTAGTCAATCTCTCTAGGAATGCAAAACAATTTACAGTCTCAACATCTCTCATGCATAAAACTGGTTAAGTTGTGATAACCTGATATTCCATTTCTGGTCATTTACCACAATGGAGAGACAGACCAGGTAAGCCAAAACAGAATACCCCATAATAATTACTACAATATACTATTACTCTATAATTCCTTCTCAAGATTGAGACTGTATAATCTTATCACTGTCACCATTACTATCCTTTATTTGCTTTCCATTTGAACCCACCTTTCTAGAATTCCTAAACATTTTGGCACTCAAAGGCGTCTTCACAGTCTTAGGATGATGATGATCACCACCAGACCTTGTTGTCGTCTTCAGCCTCAAACCAAGCATTTTAAATATACTGTTCCAGGTCCCTTTGTTCTTCACCAGCTTCTGAATATCTTGTCTCATGCCCAAGCATTCCTTCTCCAGTGAGGACACACGAGTTCTCATTTCATCAACGGTAACAATCGGGTTGTTTACCGAGATTTCGTGAGTCCCGCTCTCAATCCTCGGACCTATGTTTCTGCTTAGATCCTGCGAATTGTCAAGGTTTTCTGTGACGAAGAACCATCCAGACACAGACGTACGCAGGCGAAGCTGTTCAAAGAACAAAACTTGGACTATAACGCGGAGCGGCAGTCTCTCATTTTGTGCAGCATGCGTGCTGGCCTCCAATGAGAGCTTCTGGCAGTTCATCAGCCTGCATAGTTGCTCTTTTTCTGAGTCCGTTAGCCATGGATGTGCCTGGAGAAAAACAGGTCATCAGACTCCTAACACAATATCTTACCATTAGAATATTTGTGTTGTTATATCACATCAGCTAAATATAAATGCATAAAATTCTTTGAGGATTCAACAATTGAATTAAGCATTGCGAAACATTGTCTCAGTATTAACCCGTATATTAATAAAAAGGGGGAATTTGACTTTGCACCCCACTTTTTGGTTGATATTGGACTTTGCACCCCATTTTCAAAAGACTTTGACTTTGCACCCCATTCACAAATGTTTCTTCACAAAATGTTATGTGATGGAGTGCAAAATCAAAGTTTTTTCAAATTGGGGTGCAAAGTCCAATATCACTCAAAAATGGGGTGCAAAGTCAAATTCCCCCTAATAAAAATGAGAAAAGATATAGTCTTAAACACATGGATTTAGATCTAGCCTTGTATTACAAAGAGATTTATGGAGAGATTTCTAACTCTTAGAGCATTAGAGAGGCTAGATTACTAAAACCAGAGAGGCTGGGGGCCTTGGTGTTGGGGATTCAACCTTTTTGGACAGTTATAGCTTTAGAAAGGCTAGATTAGTAAAATTCTAACTCTATTAAAAATATGAATAAAGTTATTATCAATTATAACAACTTAACCTTGTCTTTTTGGAGGAAGAGTAAATTAACTATCATTAATCAATTCACGGTTCAAAGCATTTGAGATAGAAGTATGAGAAAAATACTAAACACAACTGTCAGACATAAAAACAACTATCCTTGAAGAACACGATTCGAAGATCACTTATGAAGAAGGAAAACAATTACTAATAAAACTAGGTTCTATATCCTTTACATCATCATATACTACGTATAATCTTATTAATTAATAGTATTATCGTAGTATATGATTATAGATATATATATTAGCATACATGAATTATGTCAAGCTAATTGTAAAATGGTGCAATTCTTTTCAACAAACGCATCTCTCTTTGATTTAAGCATTTTGCCATCAGAAAGACGGTCATGCATAAAATTGACTACAGTGTAGCTATGCATACAATTATATAAATTGAAAAAAGGATAATGCCTTGAGGTAAATATAAATGCCAAAAAGTTGAGGCAGATGCTACCTTGATGGTGATAAAGACAGGCCATTGTAAAACAATTTTTGTTTGAGTTGGAATTATTCCACATCGACTATATATGAATGATAAAGCTCTTTTGGCATAGAATTAAGTCAAGCCTTAATAACCATAAGGATTGAAATAAGTCAAGTCATGAAGCATACAAGGCTCTTATGCATATACATAGTTAATGACTGGAATAGATAGAGGAAAGAATGTTTACCTTGAGGTAAATATCAATTGCACGGTAGATGCCATCATCTAAAGGTCTGGAATAGCCTGGGATGAGGGAAGCAAGTGACAGGAACTTGGTTAATTTCAAATTAACATCGGGTGCGACCTCAGCGAGATAGTTGTCCACTAGATTAGCCACCATGGTTGTCGGGGTTAGTTCACGAGAGTTCGGGATTAACTGCTGATCATCCACTAATTCATTCGAGGAGGAATCACTTTCATCCGAATCCCCCAACATGAAATAATCAACAATCCGCTGAACACAATCAATGTCATATAAGGTCTCAGCCGAGTATCCAATGCTTGGAATAAGAATATCTTCCAATGCCGCGTTATCCAGCTGGGACCCAATCCTCTTCTCGAGTATATCCCGGCAAGATGGGTCTGCCCCTAGGATCATGGATATCCTCATGAGCTTAAGAAGAAACTTGGTTGGGATTATTCCCTTTTGATCAGGGAGTAACCCTACAATCTCTTCTAGAAGAGTCACCTGTTCGTGTTCGGACGAAACAGGCATATTTACAGATGCCCTGCCATCTAATGGAAGGTACCTTTTTGCATAGCACATTACAGAGCCAGCAATTCTCTTTGGATCCATACCGTTTGAAGTTACAGCAAAGATTAGCCTCTTATACATATGCAATTTAAGTCCCGAGACATCCTTATACCACCAATCATCACTAAGATCACGTTCGTTAGACGGTTTGGAGACCGAACCTAACCCGTTCCAGGAAGTAGCATCGGGCAGGGCCCTCGTAGGACTATTGTGACGAGTTAACGATCTTGGTTCAGCGCAAGCTTTCATAGCCAATGATTCTATGCATCTCGAGACAAGGTGGATCTCATCTGCACTGTGAAAAACCCCTTCACAGTCCTCAACGGCTCTGAGTGAGTCATCCCATGAACCGAAAACTTCTATCAGGAAGTTTTCGGTCTGGAAGATGAGGTTTCCTTCTCCATAATCTTCTCTCATTTGGAGATACTCGGCTGCGCATCTAAGAGTGACCACGTTCATGGCTGTGAGTTCAGTCTTGATATCGTAACAGAACTTTGCCACGAATAGAAAAGCTTTTGCTCCCCCAGGTATGTCATGAAGATGGACAACACGTCTCTTGCCATATTTGGGTGAATCTCGGGGGATCAGATTCTCTAATAACATGCTCCTTGACAACAGTGGGAACTGCAAGATGTTCAAGATTTCAGGAGACTAGTAAATATTAATTAACAAATAAAAATTGGTTTATTTAGTAAATTTATCTGTCTCACCATGTGAAGATGGAAGGAAGTTTCTCCAACCTCAACCGTGACATCACTAGGAAGGCCTGTTGATGTGAACCTGCATTTGTTATTACGATCCCTTCATCAGCAAGCCCAAAATTTGATCAACAAGAGGTTAACAATTCTTCAAGTCTTTTAGCACTTGATTGGTTCGGGGATTTTGGATGGGAGTTTAGGGGTTATTTTTATTTTTAAAATCATTTCTACATCGAGGTAGATGGAAATGAATTGAAGATAATTATATAGTATATGATCTAACTAATCATATAATTTTTCCAGTGTAAGCCTAACAAATAGAGATATATTCCTCCCCTCCCCTCCCCTCTAAAGTCCCTGAACCAAACAAGTCCTTGACGTGATTTCATTTTTTTTGGAATCACAGTTTCTGTTTTTTCCGGGAGTATTCATTAATCAAATAGCATTTCAAATTCAGTAACCATAATCTTGCCCCAGACAACAACACACCCAGAGAGGATCTACGTATGGGCTATAGTGGGCTGAAGCCTAGGGAAACTTAATTTTTTGTCTCCAATTTTTAGTGTAAAGTTTTTCATTTTTCATATGTAGCACACCCCTCTAATGTTTAAGCCTGTTATAATTACTCTTCAACCAAGTCTAACCCAAATTCCTGGATCCGCCTCTGAACATGCCCCTATTATAAACCATACAATAGCAGTAATTATCTAGACATTAAGCTTCTGCTTTAGCTAATTGTCACTAAATATAACCAATCTCACCTTCATTTACTGATATGTCCCAAAAAAGCTTAAACTGTTAAACTAACTAGATAACTACGGAGTATTATTCATACTAGTTTTATCTCTGTAGTCCTAAATACGTTCTGAAGAATGAATAATCAGGCGAAATTAAATCCTGAAAAACGAAACAGAAAGTGGGAGAAATCCTAATCACATAAAACCCCAAAACAAAATGCATTAGTCAATGATTATATGCTGAAAACAGCATAATTTAGAAAAAAGATGCAAAAAACGATGACTAACTAACCATTCTTGGCCGTCCAGGTGAAACACATCGGATTTGGATCCTAACTTCTTACAGGCCATTTTCTCTACGTATATCTCCAGTTCCCAGAATTTGTACTGATTAATTTGTAATGGATTGGGAGCTCAGACATAGAAGAAATTAGAACATCTATAAAGTGAAACTGATTACTATAACCATTATATATATAAATACGAGAAGGCTGAAAATGGGGGAGTATAATTATTTCAGCTGCGATGAAGTTTGAAGTTTTCTGTGGGTGGGTCGGTTTTTCTGGGAAGAGTGTAAGGAGCTAGAAAGAGGCGCGCTCCGAGTCTAAAGGAGAGAAAATCTGAGTATGCCGTTATTCATAACTGACGACAGATCAGGAGGAAGTGTTCATGTGGCAGGACTGGGTTTTAGCTAGTGGGCTCATTGGTTCGTGGACTTGCCCGCCCATTTGCTAAATAGCTCACTCCAGCCCACTCTGCCATCTAAAGGGGATCGCTGAATGATTAAAAAAAATACTCCGTATGAAGTAGTAATAATAAATATGAGCAAAAAATGCATATGTCTCTGCAAGTATCGGGTACAGAGCCCTCAGTGATGAGATGTCATCTTTTTTTTATATAATAAATATGAGCAGGGATCGAAAGGTCTAGACGTTTGGAATTCCCAATTATACGAAGTATACCCATTCCATTGGGGCATTAATTAAAAGTCATCTTGGTGGCATATATGTTTGAACACATTTGCTTTCTTTTCAAACACTGCGTAATTGCGTATGTATGGTAATTTTCTCTTTGATTTGATTTTCTTTAGCTTCTGTGAATTAGTCATTAGATTATTCTGATTAAATTCTAGGGAGAAATTACGTTTCTCTAGGTTGAAATCCAAATATACTAAATAGGAATGGCAATTGACTGATCCGAACCACCCCGGTCAAAATGGAGAAACCGCATTGACTCGGTAACGAGTGTGGTTCGGGCCTAGGCCCGGCCGGGCCTCGGTTCAAGAAGGGGAGGCCCGGAACCGGCCCGGGTAACCCCCGGGTCCAGGTCGGGCCTCGGTTCTATTTTTTTTTGGCTTTTCCTAGTTAACCCCCAACCCTCCTCCTCACCCCCAAACCAACCCTAACCACCTCAAATGACCCAAAATACCCAGCCCAACCCAAAAACTTAAAAAAAATCAAAAAAAAAACATTGGCCCGGCACGGGCCGGTTCACCTTTTGAAGGGCCCGAGCCCGAACCGCCATCCCACCGGGCTGGTTGGCCCGAACCGGACCCGGAACCGGTTCACCGGGCCGGGCCGGGCCCGCACAGTAGCGGGCCGGTCCGGTTCCGGGCCGGTTGGCCCGGCCCGAGTCCACCTCTAGGAATGAGCGATTACAATTTTATACATGTCCGCCGCATTAATTTTTTTGATTGTATTGGGTAACTAATTTATTAAAAAAAAGTGTATGTTGAGGGTAAGTCCCGTAGATCCGAAAGCCCAACACGAACTTTGGATATATCAGGAATGGCCCAGAATCAAGGTGTACGAGAAAATATAAGATTTGAACTAACTAAAACTCGAAAGCTCACTTGTATTAATTAACCAATCTGATTACAAGAGATTTCCCGATCGATAAGTCGGAAACTATGCCTTAATACAAGAAATAAGAGCAAATGATGCTATTCTAGAGCTTGAGTATTGAAATGCTAACCCTTACAATGACTTGAAACCTTCTATTTATACTAATGGAGAGCATGGGCTGCCTCTTGCTGATTGGCCGTTGTTCCACCGACTTGGTCATCCATGCTTCCACTTGCTGATGTCATAGTCTGGCATTAACTGCACCTGGCCACTTGCTGGTTGGCCGTTGCTCGAACGGGATGTAGGCCCGTACTGAAGATGCTGTCAAATTGGCCCAAGTATAATATATAGTCCGAACCTCGTTCGGTATGTCTTCTTATTGGGCCAACCTTTATTTGGGCCGAACCTCGTTCGGTATGTCTCTTTATTGGATCTTTTCATCATGGAGTGATGGGCCTGTTACTTGGGCCGGACACCTTGGGCCTTCCCGAACTGGGTATTGGGCCTTTAGGCCAATATCCCAACACAAGTCCCCCACTTCCGATGTCTCGAACGAAGTGAGTGCATCCAGAAGTATACCAATGTCATAATACCCCGAATGGCGATCGGGGTACAGAAATAATCAGTTCCCCATGCTGCGATTTGACGGTTGCCTCTTCATTTCCCCATATTCATCATGATAACCGTCGTTTAGTCTTTTCATTAGACGCGTGTCTAGCTTAAATGCCCCTAGTGATGTGTCGCTCTCTGATTGGTTCTTGACACGGCGGTTTCAAGGCTTATAAATTAGCCCTTGACTCCTCAATTCGGGGTTTCGACTCTGCAATTCCTTGGCCTTCGTTGTTTCCTCTGCAAATTTCCTCCTGCTTCCCTTGCTCAGGTAATTTCCCAACCTTGGATTCCCCATCTTCACTTCTGGATTCGATCGAGATGAGCCTCACAGAGCATTCTTCTGATTCGGAAATGGCCTCTCATGGAGATGACCGTGACACCGCCATTGTAGATGTCATCCCAGTTCCGTTTGCCGGTGTTTCTACTGTGACGGCGACGAATACCAGGGCTGAGGCGGAGGACCTCCCTAGCACTTCTTCTTCCTCCAGTGAGGATTCTGATGACACCAAATCCGAGGACGAAATAGCCTCCATGGCGGCCGGACGTCCCAACGATGTTCCTCGCCATACTCTTGACCTAAAATTGATTAGGGAGAGGAGGCAAAAATTGACTTCTCACAATAGGGCCGAAATTCCGGCCCTTATCCCTGATCCAGTGGATTTCCGTTTGCAAGTCGGGCTTCACCCAATGCGTCATAGGCCCGGAATGACCATAGTCCACTTTGACTCGATTAGGGCCGGCCTTAGATTTCCGCTACACCCCTTTTTCATTTCTTTCTTCAATTTCTACGAAGTTGTACCGGCCCAGATTATGCCGAACTCCTATCGGGCAATGGCGGGGTTCATTTGTCGTTGCAAAGATGCCGGTGCCCAACCAACCCTAGATCTCTTCCATCAATTCTTCAAAGTAGCCCCCCAACAAACCCACGGTTATCTGGCCACCAGTGCCCGAACGGGACACATCCTGTTTAAAGGAAATCCAACTTCAATTAAAGGGTGGAAAGACCGTTTTTTCTTCGTGTCTGTCCCGGACGGCCTAATTCCCCGCAAATGGAATGCCTTCCCTCGCAAGACTCCTGATCCTGTCCTTACTGAAGAAATTTACAAGGACGTACTTGCCGTGGAGAAGGATAAATGCATGGACATCATGAGTTATCTGACTCCTGAACGACTTATTACAGCCGGGATAGGTACTGCCCGTTCTTTTGGGTTTACTTGTTTTGAGAAACCAAGTGCCATGGTCCGGGCGGTCCTTCCCGTGCGAGAAACGTTCTTTTGTTCTTTTTTTTTTTTAGTTTCTCACACGCTAAGGTCGCTCGATACTAACATTGTCCTTTTGTCTTTTTTCAGCACCAAACCCAGATCTACCTATGGACAACAGCAGAGTTATGGCAGCTGGTGGGGTCGGTAAGCGAAAAAAGGCCAGGAAGAACCCCCAACCTACTCCCTCTACTGTTCCTGCCCAGGATGCTGGGTCTTCTCAACCGCTTCCAGAGCCACAGCCGATACAGCAGGTCCATCAGGATCAATTCGATGCCATGCTGGTCGATGATCGGTTTGGCTCTGATCAACTGCAGCAATTTTCCGAGCATTTTCAAGCTGCTCCAGAAGCCGGCCAGGGTACGGGTGAAACACCCACCGTTCAGTTATCTGGCCAGGTTGACCGGATTTCCCTGGCGGATCCGGTTCATGATGTTGTGGAAAGAGGTGGCTGTTCGGCAAGTCAGATCTGGTCTACCTCCGCCTTCTTCAACAATTTCACCGTCCCTAAGTTATCGATCGAGCAGTCCGAGGAATGCCTTGCCTTGGCAGCTCTGAAGGTATCTTGCCATTTCATAGTTTAAATCTTTCTTAATCTACAATTTCTCTTCCCCATTTCATTCCCTGAATGTCATTCCGCAGGTTGGGCTTTATAGCCTGCAGCTGAAGGAAGCTCGGTTGGCCAAGGAGCGGGAGCTGATCGTTGCTCAGAGTTCTGCGGAGCAGAATGCAGCAGCTGCTTTTGCTGCCCTGGAGGCCGAGCGGAAGGCCCATACTGAGGAGAAGAAACGTCTTGAATCGGAGCTTGGCGAGCTTCGGGTTCAACTCGGAGTTTCTCAGTCCAAGGTCCATGCTGCAGAAGCTGCCTTGGTTAAATTCGAAGAGCATGCCCCTCGCATCCCGGACGGCCCTGCTGAAATACAGGTTGACCTGTCCGCCGTTCGGGAGTCATTTAAAGGGTCTGATGAGTTTGCTATTTTGAAGAAAGATTTCGCACAGCAGCAACTCCCAGTCACCTTTGGTGATTATCTTGACCATTTTTCCACGGGTGACGCCCGTCGGAGCGAGGGGGTCAAATTGCTCGATCAGGACCCCAGGGGGAAAAAATTTAATGATTCCCTGGCTCGATCTCTGTACGTCATGGGCTGTCAGCACATCATGGCTCCCTTTATCGCCAAATTCCAAGAATTGCTAGGGAGGCCGGTCGAGCTTACTGATCTCCCTCAGGCGCCCATAGTCGAAGCTCAATATGAGAAATATCAAAGAGACTTACAACGGGCTGCTGATCAGGAGGCAGGAAAGGAGCCTGATCCCCTTACTGATTCGGATGAGGAGGGTGATGAAGAAGACAATGGGGCAGGGCAATAGAGTAGTATCTTAGTAACTGTAACCCCTTTTTGTTCTTTCTTTACAACAAACCTTAACTGTATTTCCCGGTCAGTAGAGCCGATGAATATATATCTCTTTTTTGCATGAAATTTTGTGTACTATCTTTTCTGTCTTTAATGCATGATTTACTCGCCATTCGGGATTCGGCCTGTTTCGTAGGACTTAACCAATTTCCTAACTCATTTCTTGCTCAAATAATCCTAACGCCGTTGATCGTCGTTCGGGCATTAGAAAGTTCTGATAATTTACTAAAGGAAAAAACCCCTACCCCCTGGTACTCAGCCGTTCGGGCTTCATACCGAATTTTAGGACTTGGCACATTCTTGCTTTAGATAATCTCTTACAACTTGATAGCCGGTCGGGCTTCAGGTTGACACCTTGGCAGTTTTCTCGATTTTCTTTGCACCTGGGCTCCTTCATAACATTGATAGCCGGTCGGGCTTCAAACCAATTTTTAGGACTTAACCATTTTCCTCCAGATGACCTTTTACAATACTGTTGGCCGGTCGGGCTTCAGGTTGACATTTAGGCCTTAGCATTTTTCTTCCAGATAACCTTTTATAATATTGTCGGTCGGTCGGGCTTCAGGTTGATATTTAGGACTTAGCATTTTTCTAAACAGCAATCCCCTGTGACTTTTGCTAATCCTCTGTAATCCCGTCCGGGGTACGTGCACAAAAGATGAAACATAAATGCCTCAATTTGATCGTAACCACCAACTGCCACGTGTTGCTCATGGATTAGGGAGTTGTGCGGTACTTTCCCTATTTATAGAGAGGTGCTTCTCCTAATTTCTCCTGCTGTTTTCTCATTTTTCTTTCGAGCTTTCTCTCTCTAGAATTCCTTTGCATACTCTCAAGCCTTCTCTCTCTAGAGTTCCCAAATTTCCTCCAGCGTTTTTATGTACTACTCCTCTAGCTCAGAATCTGAAGAGATGCCTTTGATCCGCAAGAGCAAAACATCCGCTAGTAACCAGGCCGAAGACTCTTCGTCCCAAACATCCAAACCCGCCAATACTCAGGTCAGCAAACATACCGAACAGCCGCAGGAGGATGGATGTCTGTCGGGAGATGACCTCCAGGTTTACAACAAGGGGATGCCCGAGCGGCCACCCCGCATTCCCCTACATTTCAATCGCATACGCAAACACAAACAACGTCTCCCGGAAGATGTTGAACGGTAACTTAGCCAGCTGTTGCCCCCGCCCAGAGAATACTATGCCGGATTCATTCGGCACCCCATGAGGCACAGACCGGGGTACGTGCTAGTGCATCTTGATGCTCTGATTGCTGGACTTCGGTTCCCTCTCCACTCATTCATAGTGGAGTTCTTACGTCGGGTTGTTGTACTGCCCGCTCAGTTCGTGCCCAGCACTTACCGTATTCTGACAGGCTTCATTATCCGGTGCCATGAGTTGAGGATCACCCCGAGCGTCGATCTGTTCCTTTATCATTACTGCTATCAGCCCTACTGGACGACCGGGTACTTGAAGCTGGTAGCCCGTTCTGACCGTCAGCTGTTCACAGAAAACGTTACCCCGCAGGCTGACTGGGAAGAGCGGTTTTTGTTCGTTCGGGTAGGTGATTCTTTGCCATTCCCGGACAGGTGGAACGCATACCCTGTTCGGGATTCCCTGCCCAGGGTGGATGCCGTTCTACGCTCCCAGGCTGAGTCTTTGCGAATGGGAGGGACCAGAAGTCTTCGCAGCTTTGTCACTGCCTCGAGCATGTTATCTGCTGGAATTGGTAAGCGTAGTAGGGTTTTAACCCGATCATCCTTCGCTCTTACAATCCAACTTCTCATTTTTTATTTCTCTTTCTTGTAGGTGTGATCTCTCCCATACCCGTCCGGCGTTCTATCTCTTCTGCTAAGGGGAAAGAGAAGATGATAGCCGATCGTGATTCGGCGGAGCAAACCCGCAAAAAGCGTAAGGGAAATGATGGCGATCACCTGATCCCGATCGACCATGTGGTTGACTTGACCGGGCCGGAGGTTGAGCCCAAAAGATCAGTGCCTGCCAACAAACAAACTCCGGTTCTTACTGCCACACCGATCGATGATCGGATGTTTGTTGAGTTTTCAAATATGGGGCCCAGATCAGAAGGGAGGTATCTGTTCGGGTTGATGCCATCTTCTATGTGGTGTCATACTGCGATCAAAGTTCCCCCGAGCTTCACCAACTTGACTCACTGGTCGGACCTTTTCGAAGCAGGTCACCAGGAAGCACTCAAGGTACTTTTCAGTCCGACCCATACCTTTCTATTATTCGTGCTTTACCTTTTCTGACTTCCATTGTAACTTTATTTTCAGGCTGGCGTGTATTATCACAAAGCCTTTCTTGTTGCTGAGAAGGAGATGAAAGCCATGGCCAGTGATCGGGATGACGGTCAGGTCCTTCTTTCCGCCGCTCGGAAGTTAGCGACCGACCTCCAGGAGCAGGTCAAAGAGGGTGAGAAGGCAAAAGCTGCCCTGGCCGAGATGCAGGAGACGTCCCGTCGTCGCGACCGGGAACTCAAAGAACTCCAGGCCAAGGTGCGGGCTGCTGAATCTGCTGGCATTAAATTTGATAAGGATGTCGGAGATCATCTGCCCGAACCCTACACGGTCAATACCTCTCAGATTGCTCAGCAATCGGTAGTGGATTTCCAACGGGGCAAGGCGCTGAACCTCGCTCTGGAGAATACGGCTTGGCAATTCCTAGGTCCTCACCTTGGCCAATTTTTGCGTGAGAGCTCAGATCCCATCAAGGCAGGGATCGACCTCCTGGACAGCACGCCGGAAGGGAAATCTTTCTTGGATGTCCTGACCGAGAAAACCGTAAAGCAAAGTCAGGACCTGCTTCTAGATAGGAATCTTGAACTGATCTTAGAGCGTTTCCCCAAGCCGTTCGATCCTGATGAACTAGGCTTCGATGATCTGTTCGGGAATACGTACGATCGCGTCATGGAAAAAAGATCCAAAGCAGCGTCTGACGATGCAGTGCAGGCAGGGAGCTCTCAGCCTACGTCCTCCCCGAACGGCGATCATCCATTAGTGTAGCCTTTCCTTATCTGTTGTCTTCTTTCTTGTATATTTGTTCTTGTATATTCCGGCTAGTAACGCCGAAGAATAAACTGGACTTTTTTCCTTTGTCTATTGTACTTTTTCTATTCCTTTGATTTTTTGTCCACAATCTTTTCTACATGGCCGAACTTCACTCGGCTCATGTATCTTTATATCTGACACCTTTTCCGAACCCGTTTTGATCCCTTTTCCTGTTCGTGACGCACGGGTTCAAAACTCTTAGCTGAGGTGAATTCCTCCAAGCCGTTTTGATCGTGACCACAGGGTCAAACTCTCGGCCGGAATAGGGGCTCCCTCCAAGCTGTTAATACGTTCGACATTCGGTCATCCGGAATGATTTCGCGTGTTAACAAGCTGAGGTGAGACTCTCTTCATAATTGTTCTGACACCTTCCCGAACCCGTTTTGATCCCTTTTCCTGTTCGTGACGCACGGGTTCAAAACTCTTAGCTGAGGTGAATTCCTCCAGGCCGTTTTGATCGTGACCACAGGATCAAACTCTCGGCTGGGATAGGGGCTCCCTCCAAACTGCTAACCCGTTCGTCATTCGGTCATCCAGAATGATTTCATACGTTAACAAGCTGAGGTGAGGCTCTCTCCTTCCAAACCCATAATTCCGATGCATTCCGAACTGTTTTCTCTGGCTCGTATCATCCATATTAGGGGTCTGAGGTAACCCCTTCCGAACTGTAAGCAAGATCACCGAAGTTGGGTCATTTCTTACTTATAGCTAAAAGGGCGACTAGCTTCCAAGTCAAGTTTTATGACTGAGGCGAGATTTTTCAAAACCATAGTTCCGATTCCCCGGACGACAATCCGTACCTTATCCGAACGTCGCTCAGTTAATCCATATCTTACAGTCTTGACACCACCTCCAAGCCGTTTTGATCCCTTTGCCCGTACGTAATTACAGGGTCGACTTTGGCTAAGTTGACGATTCAGCTCCCTCCAAGCTGTTAACCCGTTCGTCATTCGGTCATCCAGAATGATTCTACGTGTTAACAAGCTGAGGTGAGAATCACTGTCCTTCGAACTCCAGGCCATTTTGATCCCTTTATCAATGCGTAATTACAGGGTCAAAACTCTTGCTGAAATGTATGGCTCCCTCCAAACTGCTAATATGTTCGTCATTCGGTTTTCCAGAATCGATTCTCATATTAACCGCTGAGGTGAGACTATCTGAGCGTCAAACTCCCAGTCGTTTGGCTGAGAATGACTTTCCTTCCATGGAATTAACCCGTTCGTCATTCGGTCATCCGGAATGATTGAGTTAACCATGGGCACCGATTTTCTGAGCCTCAATTCTTCAAGCCATTTTTTATCCCTTTATTCTTACATAAATCTAGGGTCAAAAACTCTCTAAACTGAGAATTGATTTTCCTTCCATGGAATTAACCCGTTCGTCATTCGGTCATCCGGAATGATCGAGTTAACCATGGGCACCGATTTTCTGAGCCTCAATTCTTCAAGCCGTTTTTGATCCCTTTATTCTTTCGTAATTCTAGGGTCAAAAACTCTCTAAACTGAGAATTGATTTTCCTTCCATGTTGTTAACCCGTTCGTCATCCGGTTATCCGGAATGATCGAGTTAACCATGGGCTGAGTTTGTGGAAGTTATGTCTCCCTCTCTAATTTTTTTTTAGAGGTGGGCAACATCCGTTTTTACTGATAAAATCTCCTCAGATGCTCTACATTCCAGGTTCCTGCCGGTCGGCCTTCGGTATTTTGTAGGCCAAACGTTCCTGAAGCATACTTCTTACATACTTGGTAGGGGCCTTCCCAATTTTGTGCCATTTTGCCTCCTTCGGCGGCTTGCTTTTCTCTCTCTTTCTTAGTACCAGGTCCCCTACCTCGATTGAACGAACTTTAACCTGCTTATCGAAGTATCTTCTTGTGGCTCTGTGATACTCTTCCATTCGTGCCGCTGCCAGATCCCTCCTTTCTTCTACGAAATGCAATTCGGCCCGTAAGTTATCTTCATTCTGTTCTGGGCTGTAATGCACCGTTCGGTGTGTGGGAACTAGGATCTCCGTTGGTACTTTGGCTTGAAAACCATAGGCAAGGGCAAATGAAGTCTCTCCCGTGGCCGTTCGGGGTGTGGTCCTGTAAGTCCATAGAATGTAATTCAACTGATCAGGCCACGACGAGGAGTATTCTTCGAGCTTCTTCTTCATGCCATCCATGATGGTTCGGTTCATATTTTCTACCTGGCCATTTGCCCGAGGGTATGCGACGGATGCTCTGGAATGCTTGATCCCCCATTTGACCAGGTAGTTCTCAAAATTACGGCTCACGAACTGCCTTCCATTGTCAGTTATAATCTGTTCAGGGATTCCGAACCGGCAAATGATATTTTTCCAGACAAACTTCTGGCATTTTACATCTGTGATGCTGGCCAGTGGCTCGGCCTCTACCCATTTGGTGAAGTAATCTATCCCCACAATGATGTACTTGTTGTTTCCGGGTGCAGTAGGTAGAGGACCTAACAGGTCTATTCCCCATCTTGCAAATGGAAGGGCCACCGTCATTGGAGTGTAGAAAGTGGCAGGCCGTCCGGGAACCGGTGCGTATAATTGGCATACCTTACATTTCCTGGTATGCGCGAAGCAGTCCTGTTGGATAGTTGGCCAATAATATCCTTGCAAGATGATTTTTCTGGCCAGCGTCTTGGGCCCTTGGTGACTGGAACAGATACCTTCATGAATCTCTTCCATTACAGCTGCCGCTAGATCGGGTGGGAGGCATTTCAGATACGGTCCCCCAAATGTCTTTTTGTACAGCTGCCCGTCCACCAACTCCAACATGGAAGCCCTCCTCTGGATGCATTTTATTTGATAAGCAGGATTTTTATCTTGCGGGAGGGTTCCGTCTTTTAGGTAGTTGGTCATATCCACGACCCAGCTCGGGATGGCATAAGATATGGCCTCGATCTGGAGAACCATTATTGCTGGGGTTGCCAATGTTTCCCGATGGGCAAAACGTTGGATATGAGCCGAGATCTCCTGTGCCCGATCGTCGAACGCTGCATGTTCTAATTTGGACAGGATATCTGCTTCAGAATTTTCGATTCTGGATATCTGGTCGAGCACCACCTGTTCAAATTTACGTATCTGCTCCTCGACCATTTCCTTGTATGCCTTCATCCTTTCTTCTTTGGCCTCAGCCGTGCCGTTCACTTGATGTACCACCAGTTGACTGTCCGATCTCACTTTTAACCGATCGGCGCCCAGGGCCCTTGCATACTTTAAACCAGCAATGAGAGCCTCATATTCAGCCTCATTGTTGGTCACCTTGAAATCAAAATGAATGGAATAATATGCTTTGAACCCCTCGGGCGATGTGATCACAGCTCCAGCTCCACAACCTTTGGCACTAGATGCTCCATCCACATACATTTCCCACCAGTTATCCAGCCCGTTGTTCTCTGAATCTTTTTCTGAGGACCGGGCGGTACATTCTGCAATGAAATCTGCCAGGGCCTGCCCTTTGATAGTAGGCCGGGGTTTGAAATCTACCTCGTACTGCCCGATCAGGAGACTCCACTTGGTAATGCGCCCACTTGCCATAGGATTTCTCAAGATGGTGGCTAATGGCTGGGTAGTATATACAGTTACCGGGTGAGTCTGGAAATACGGGGCCAAGCATTTAATGGCAGCTATCAGGGCCAGTATATTCTTTTCTAGCAAGGTGTACCTGGTTTCCGGGCCGTTCAACGCCTTGCTCACAAAATAGATTGGCCGTTGAACGCCATCTTCTTCTTTCAGCAGAACCGTGCTTACGGCCAAGTCGGCTACAGCCAGGTACATATACAGATGTTCCCCCGGTTCGGGCTTTGTCAAGACCAGGGGGGAAGACAGATATGTCTTGAAATCCTCAAAGGCCGTTTGGCATTCGGCCGTCCACTCGAAAGGGTTGGCTTTCTTCATGATTTGGAAAAACGGGATAGCTCGATCGGCCAGTTTTGATAGGAATCTGCTCAGGGCTGCTAGCCGACCGGTCAATCTCTGTACTTCCTTGAGATTCCTCGGGGGCTCCATGTCCACAATGGCCTTTACTTTTTCTGGATTGGGCTCAATCCCCTTCTCGCTCATCATGTACCCCAAAAATTTGCCTCCTCTTACAGCAAACGCGCATTTCTTGGGATTGAGCCTCATATTCGCCCTTTGCATTATCCCCGAACACCTTTTCTAAGTCCAGGACATGGTTTTCCTTCTTTTTGCTCTTGATCAGGATGTCATCAACGTAGGCTTCCATTGTGACACCCAGTACATCTTTAAACAACATCCCGATCATCCTCTGGAAGGTTGCCATCGCGTTCTTTAATCCGAATGGCATGACGATGTAGCAGAACACGCCATCCGAAGTAACAAACGCCGTTTTCTCTGCATCGGCCGGGTGCATGAATATCTGATGATAACCCCGGAAAGCATCCATGAAGCTCAGTAACTCGCACCCAGCAGTCTCATCCACTAGCAGATCGATCCTCGGCACTGGGTAGGGATCCATGGGGCATGCTTTATTCAGATCGGAGTAATCCACGCACATTCTTCAGGTAGATTGTTTTGGGGCTAGAACCACATTGGATAGCCATTCTACGTGGATTACCGGACGGATATGCTTTATCCTTAGCAAAGTGGCCACTTCCTTCTTGGTGAATTCCCGTCGTTCGGTCGTTTGATACCGTTTCTTCTGTTGGACCGGTTTTGCATCACACCGAACGGCAAGTTTGTGGCATATTATTTCTGGATCAATGCCGGGCATATCTTCTGGCCCCCGGGCAAATAGCACCTGAAACTTTTTGAGGACGGCAATCACGCCATCCCGGATATCTGCCTCCAGATCTACCCCGATAGCGACCTTACGGTTCGGGGGGAAGTCGAGGTCGATTTGTTCAAGAAGGGTGGCGGGCTCCGGGTGTGCCTCGAACTCCGTTCGGTGGGTTTCCACCTCAATTGTATTCACCCGCATCCCACGAGTGTTCATCTGTTTCAGGGCCTCCCGATAACATGTCCGGGCTGTTGTTGGGTCAGTTCTGGCCACCCCTACCCCAGTGTGTGTGGGGAATTTGATGCATGAGTGGCGGACAGAGGCTATTGCCTCCAGATCTTCCAATCCCGGTCAGCCCAAAATGGCATTATGGGCGCACTTTATATCTACCACCACGAACGTCATTCGGAGTGACGCTCTGTGGGTTTCATCTCCAATTTCAACCATCAATTGGATGGTCCCTTCCGCCTCGATGCAGTTACCGGTAAAACTCGCCAGTGGAGTCCGTAGGTGGGTCAGGTTGCTCCTTTGCAGACCCATTTTCTCGAATGATTGTAGATACAATACATTCACACTGCTCCCAGTATCGACCAGCACTCGGCGGATTAAAGCATTGTCAATACACATGCTTACCACCAATTCATCCCTGTGGGGGCTTGGAGAGTTGGGTAGATCAGCTGGCCCGAACGTGATCGGGTCTGTCCTTCCTTTCTTCTGGGGGGGAGCGGAGACGGACCCCACATAAAGACTCCGCTCGAACCTTTTCCGTTCGGCGTTCGAATCTCCGGTCTCTCCGCCCCCAAATATGACCTTGACCTCCATTCGAGGCTTCTTTACGGGGCCTCCCGAGCCCTCTGGCTCATCTCTGGGAGGAACATACACATCATTCTGAGGTTAGGTGTCACGTTGAGCATCCCGACGCCAGCTGTTAGGTTTCCTGGCCGGTTTTAACGTGCCCATTGCATTCGGATCTTTGTTCACATATTTGCCCAGATGGCCCCTTCGGATCAGATCCTCAATTGCTGTTTGCAGGGCCCTGCAGGCATTGGTGGCATGACCCTTTCTGTTGTGATATTTACAGAAAGCATTGTCATCCGTTCCCATGAACTGTCCAGAATCAGTCGGGATGGGAATATTGTCCCTCTCGTTCTGATAGATGGCCGCTATTGATAGGACCAGGGGTGTAAATCTCCCTTGTTTGGGAGGTAAAGTGGCCGCTGGGCTAGGACCAAGCCGATCGGCCAGTCTGATCGGGGCAGCAGGCGTAATGACCTTATCCCTGATCATTATTTCTTCTTCTAGGGCGGCATGCTTGCGCGCCCTATCTAATACTTCGGCGTACGCCGTGCCCGGATTCTTCTTCAATTCTTTGTACAACTCCCCCATTCGGAGAGCATTCGTGAACAGGGTGATGGCGGTATCATCCGTCATGCTTCCCACTGTTAAAGTTTCATCCCTCCACCTTTTCAGGAATTGGTTGAGGGTCTCCTTGGCGTTTTGCTTCACGCTAGTCAGATAGCTGAAGTGCCGTTTGGGATTGGCACTGGAAGCAAATTGAGCCAAGAATAACGTTGATAACTCGGTAAAGCTATTGATTGACCCGGGCTGTAGTGTCCCGAACCATTCCTGGGCAGGCCCCCTGAGCGTGCTGAAAAACAAACGGCAAATGGCAGCCTCGGGTGCTCCTAGCAGCATAAGTCCGCCTTGGTAACTCCTCAGATGTACGTGGGGATCTCCCATTCCATCATATATTTGGCCGGTCGGGGGCTTGGCACCCCCTTGGATATCCGCGTACATGAGCTCCCTTGTAAACGGGGAAGTAATCCCCAGTTGGACTGGTGCAGGTTGTGCAGGTACCCTGTTCATCTGGTCCCGCATTTCATTCATTTGCCTCCTCATCTCAGCCATCTCTTCCTCCTGGGCCGTCAGAGGGGGCGGTGGTGGAACCCTCATATCCGCACAGTCCCGGTCCCAATGCCGCTGAGGGGCCCTAGTATTTTCCCGCTCGGCATACTGGAAATGATGACCGACGGGAGTTGGTCCTCTAGCTTGCGACCCGACCGGGGTTCGGTCACTGGGACTGGGATGCGCTGCTGGTGGGGCGCTACGTCGATTATCCCGATGGGTATGTGAGCGGGATGACGCTGTGGTCGTTTCCGCGTGTGGAGTTTCTCCTGTAAAGCTGGAACCTCCTTCTTCTTCGTTTGCCATGTGCTGCATGAATTGGGCCATGTCACGCATGGCCTGGGGATTTCTCCTCAGAGATTCGGGGATCACAAAATCCCCATTAACACGAGGATAGGATCCTCGACTGGATTGTCCCTGGGGGTTTTGACTCCCCGGGGTGTGACTCCTCCCGTGACGGTGTGAACCGTCGTTTGTATGATAGGAATTGATTCTGACATTTTTAGAAATAGAGGTTTTTTGGATGTTTAGAAAGTGAAACTTTTTGCAAGTTTCCCACAGACGGCGCCAATGTTGAGGGTAAGTCCCGTAGATCCGAAAGCCCAACACGAACTTTGGATATATCAGGAATGGCCCAGAATCAAGGTGTACGAGAAAATATAAGATGTGAACTAACTAAAACTCGAAAGCTCACTTGTATTAATTAACCAATCTGATTACAAGGGATTTCCCGATCGATAAGTCGGAAACTATGCCTTAATACAAGAAATAAGAGCAAATGATGCTATTCTAGAGCTTGAGTATTGAAATGCTAACCCTTACAATGACTTGAAACCTTCTATTTATACTAATGGAGAGCATGGGCTGCCTCTTGCTGATTGGCCGTTGTTCCACCGACTTGGTCATCCATGCTTCCACTTGCTGATGTCATAGTCTGGCATTAACTGCACCTGGCCACTTGCTGGTTGGCCGTTGCTCGAACGGGATGTAGGCCCGTACTGAAGATGCTGTCAAATTGGCCCAAGTATAATATATAGTCCGAACCTTGTTCGGTATGTCTTCTTATTGGGCCAACCTTTATTTGGGCCGAACCCCGTTCGGTATGTCTCTTTATTGGATCTTTTCATCATGGAGTGATGGGCCTGTTACTTGGGCCGGACACCTTGGGCCTTCCCGAACTGGGTATTGGGCCTTTAGGCCAATATCCCAACAGTGTACTAAGCAACTATATTTTGTACAAAGACATGTTAATAATTAATAAATTGTAATTTCAATTATAGTGGGTAACTTAATTTTAACTAAATTAGTCAAGGGCTGTATTAGTATGTCTCGGCTCCCCTTTACATAGTATAACATCTCTCAAGGGCTTCTAAAAGTAGCTTAACTTCATTCATTCTTAATTGACATTTTTTGATATACTTCCAACCTGCTGCCAACATATAGCAATGGAGGTCTCTAACTATCACACCTCTTCGAGTCCCCTGTTTTGTCTTCCAAGAACCCAGTCCCAAAAGACATTGAGGTCGGCTAACATGAATCGATACATGATATCACCGCCAAAAAGAAATGAAAGAAAATAAAGATAAAAAAGATAGGTTATTATAAAAAGATAATATAAAAAGAGATGAATATACATAAAAATCACCTTAGACTTTTTGATAAATAAAAAAGTTTAACCAATATTATTACTACCTTCGTAACAAATATATCTTCCCATTTGAAAAGTAAGTGAGATTAAGAAGAGTGAAAGGAGATATAAATTATTGAGGGTATGATGGGAATATAATGAAATAGTGTGCTAGAATGAAGAATAAATCCAAATAAAAAGTAGTTGTAATAGTGTACTCTTTTCGTTCTTTTTTAGTAGCAACGGTCAACATTTCACATTTGCCAACGACGTCTTTGACCGTAATTATATCTTAATTCTGTTAGCAAAAAAAATATTAAAAATTAGATTTTGAAAATTTGTAATGAGATGAATTGAACAATATTTTTTAAAAATAATAATTTTCATAAAATAATAGTGTAAGATGCAGTCATAGTAGATCATGTGAATAGTGTAGAATTCAACATGTTGCGATTAAAACAGAACGGAGGATAGTATTATTTTTAAAATTATTGAGGGTATGATAGGAAGATTTAGAAATGGGAAGATATGAATGTTACAGCTAAAAAGGAAAGTGAGAAGATATGAGTGTTACAGAGAGAGTATTTAATATTACTCCCTCCGTCCCACTGGACTTTGCCATCTTTTCTTTTTTGGTTGTCCCAAAAAACTTTGTCACTTTCCCATTAAAGTAACTATTTTGTGGTTCTACTAATTTCTCTCTCCTCCGCACAAACTTGAACCACACAACTTTTACTATTCTTATTTCTCACCTAACTTAAGGAGTGCAAAGTCCATTGAGACGGAGGTAATATTACTTAATGATTCGTACAATATAATACTCCCTTCGTCCCGGAATTATCTTCATTCTTTCCTTCTCGGTCTGTCCCAAATTTATCTCCTCTTTCTTTTTTTGGCAAAGAATTTGTGGTTCACAACCATTCTTACACATTTCTCTTTCCTCTGCACAACTCTCAATCACACGTTTCCATCTTAAAACCCGTGCCCAGTCAAATAAGGAGATAATTCCGGGACGGAGCTAGTATAAGCTAGCATACCGGCAAAGGGGTCAGTGAAAGTGAGCACTGCTAGCTTCAAAATGGAATAGATAAACTATTAACCTTGATTTACCCAAGTTAACCTCGACCAAATAGAATGGAGAAGGGAAGAAATAATAGAAAGATGACGTCTATGCTTCTATGGTGTGTAAGTGTGTTAATATTAACTTGATAAAAAAATCATGTACAAAAGACATGTAGAAATCACAAAGTCCTCTCCATTCCCCAAACGGGAGGAGGGGAGAAGAGAGTGGAAATAGGAGAAACATCATAACAAAGTTTGTCATCATTAAAAGGGAAAATTCCCAGGAAGTGAAAAACTGGCCTATATATGATTTCAGAAAACTAAGAAATCCTTGCGGCCACTCTGCCATTTTGATTCTCTGATTCCCTTTTCTGGGATCAGAGAATCATTGCCTCCTTTCTCATCTTCTTCCATCTTTATTTTCAATACAAAAATCGGCTCAATAGAAGATGAACATTTCGATACAATGAGTTTATTGTAGAGTTGGATTGAAAGAAAGCAGATAGGCTTGAGGAGGAGGAGGAGGATATTTTATATTCAACATTTACATAAATAAGGCTTCAGGCATTGGGAAGATCAAAATGGGTGCGGCTCATAACGATGATGACGGAAACATGGAGGGGTGGCTTTACCTCATCCGTTTGAACAGGCTTGGCCTCCAATATTGCCGCAAACGATATTTCATTCTTGAAGATAATTGTCTCAAAAGCTTCAAGTCAATTCCTATTACTGGACAAGAGGTAGTATGCCGATATTATTATCTAAAGAATATAAAACTAACACAGAAAGTAAAAGAAAATGTTGGAAATTTTTATACCAACTTCAATAGGAAATTAACGAAATTTAGTATTGAGAAAATTACATGACAAGGATATATATATTTGGAAAATTCAAGAAGTCTTCTCAACATATTTTCAGGAGCCACTAAGAAGTGCAATCATAGACTCTTGCATTCATGTCAAAGACAATGGAAGAGAGAGCTGCAATAGAAAAGTATGTCTATAACATTCGTTGCATGTCAAAGAACCAATAATATAAAAGAATCTTTTTCATCCTTCTTAAATAATCCTTATATCAATATATTATTTCAACTTATACAGGTGTTCTTCATTTTCACCTTGTACAACACCTCTAACCATAATGATCAACTCAAGGTATGTATATACACCCCCATCATGAAAAGGTTCGCTAATGAATTTTCTTGATCAATGATAATCAACTTTGACTAACGATATTTTTTGATACGAAATTATTTTGAATATGAAAGTTATATCAAAATGTTCCTTATTCAAAAAAATTTCGTAAAAGTATAAAATTTATACATTATATAAAATATAATAATTAAAATCATTGTCCAATATCTACCATCATTGACCAAGAAAAGTCAATATGGCTAACCTTTTCGGGACGGTGGTAGTATATTGTTTATAGTGAATGCTAACTTTCGCCTCGCTATTCCGTGGTAAAAGAGAGATTTTACGTTTTGTAGATCGGAGCTACTAGTCCGGAAGAGGCTGCCAGATGGATCTGTTGTTTAAGAGATGCTGCTTTGAATCCCGAAAAAAACTTACGGGCACCTGCAATAAGAAAATGGCAACCTTTCAGGTAATTAACCAACAATTTCTTGCAACAATGATTTCCTCCTTTAACAAGGAAGGGTTAAGAGCATCACATCAAATATTGAAGAGACATGAGTTTATAAAAACAAGTTTGGTAAGATTAGCTATTTGATTGAAATCTATCTTATGGTTTGATTGAGTGATCTAGACTCAACTATTAATTCTACAAAGGAGGAATTGATTGGAAGCTAAAAAGGTCATTTACAATTTTATCCTTTATTTACATGCTTATGTTTTCTCCCTTTGTATCAAGATTGAGTGTCTCAAAGAGGAATGCGCGAAAGAAGTCTATAGACTGGACTGATGCATCTTCTTCACATGTGGATGCAATGACATCTGATGTTATAGGTCCTTCACCATGGAAGATATTTGGATGTCAAAATGGTAAGAATTACATGTTACATCATTTCCGATAAAAACGAAAACAGAAAAAAGAGAACAATGAATTTGTTTATACATTGTTTTTCATTTAGGTTTACGGCTATTCAAAGAAGCAAAAGACAGAGATTCAAATGGAAAGGTGTGTTGATCTTTTCAATGATCCATCCACTATGTTCTGATTGCTTCATAAACGATTAAATGTGTTTGTCTTCAGCATTGGGATAGTCATCCAGCTATAATGGCAGTGGGGGTAATTGATGGAACTTCTGAAGCCATTTTCAAAACTCTCATGACTCTTGGTCCCTCAAGATCAGAGTAATATATTCTATCTTCTACTCAATGTCTAAATTTGTTAATAAATAGATTTAAAATATGGGGATTGTCCTAGACTATTACTGACATATAAATCATTCAAAAAAATTGACATTGTCACTATATTTACTTTCAAAATATCATTGTGGTTACTAGAGTATAAAACTGAACATCACCATTTCCACCGTTGCCCATGCATATCAAGTCGCCGCATTTTGGATCATTATTTTTATTTTACTTATATATTTGTTATTATTTTCTAAAATTTAGGGATAAAAGAGTCTAGAAGACTAAGATGTCTCACTTTATGTATTTATCATGCTTCATGAAATTGGAAGGACTGCCTTATAGAGAGACCAATGTAATGGTTTTTGCAGATGGGACTTTTGCTTCTACAGGGGGAGTGTGGTTGAGCACCTAGATGGACACACCGATATTATTCACATGCAACTATACAATCATTGGATGCCATGGTTAGGAGTACTTTTAAACAATACAAAACATAATGAATTCAAAATATGGTCTATTGATTTGCTTCAATGACTACTTTATCTGCAGGGGGCTTAAACGAAGAGATCTATTGCTGCGGCGTTATTGGAGAAGAGAGGAGGATGGCACATATGGTATTGTAATTCACATTGTTCACATAAGTGGGTTTATAAGAACGACTTAGTAAATTGCTTCTTAAGTAATGACTAATCTTATGTGTTTGATGCAGTAATCCTTTATCATTCTGTTGTCCACAGCAAATGCCCGCCACAAGAAGGATATGTTCGTGCCACTGTTAAAAGTAATGTATGCCTAAACATGTGTCAATGTTTTACTAATAATCAATGTAGTATAAGAAGTAATATTTTTTTTCTATGGGGGGATTGAAAACAAACAGGTGGTGGACATGTTGTAGTTCCTTCAAATCAAGGCAAATCAAGTATTGTAAAACACATGCTCTCTGTTGATTGGAAGTTTTGGAAGTCATATCTTAGAAAAGAGACTTCAAGATCCATAACTATATGCATGCTTGGGAGAATTGCAGGTAATTATTCACAGGCATAATTTTTCAAGAGAGGGCTATTTTTAAAAAAAATCTTCTGTAAAGTAACAAATCCTATAGGTCCAATTTTATAGTACGTACTAACCTCGCCTGGATTATGTATGGCAGCATTGAGAGAGATGTTTAAAGCTCAACCTGGAAGTTACTTCTACGACGCTTCATCTGGAGAGCTAACAATAGATATTCAGCTACCTCTTGGCGATAAGGAGCAGAGAAAAAAAGAAGTTTCTCCAGAAAGGGTTGAAGAAGAAATTGAGAAACATCCATCGGGGCGCTCGAGCCTAGTCGGGTTGAATGATGTGGGAGATGAGTTTTTCGATGTTGCTGAACCATCCGACGACGAACAGTCAGATCACGGATGGTCTTCTAGTTCTAGTCCAGATTATCACTCGGTAATCGCTTCTCTACTCTATTCAAACAAACTTCGTTTAATCTCCTGATCTATTGATTGTCTTCTTATCCTATCCTTCATTCAACTCTCTCATCAGGATACATATCCACAGAAATTATCATCTACTGCAAATTTTGTCAAAAAATTGCAGGATCTAGCAGGTTTGTGACCATTGATGTAAATATAGATAGATTGACTTGTCATGGATTCCATGAATGGCCTGTGTCAAACGCAAAATTAATTCAAAATTTCAGTTCAGAAGAAAGGTTATGTTGAATTACAAGAAATGGCCTGGGAAGAGGGCGAGTCGGGCTGTTATGGATCCACTCTTCCTAAAGATGCAAGTTACAGTATGGCCTGCAGCTGGGCTGCTGCTGATACCTCCTCATTCTTGATCCGAGGAGAGAACTATCTGGAAGACCATCAAAAGGTTGTTCACTCTTCATCATCATGTCTTTTCTAGCACAACATAAGAAATGCTTCTTTTGTTGTTTTCTTCTTCAGAAATGCCATGTCAGTGGAGGGTTAGTGGAGAGTTATGGAGGGAAATATAGGTTACAGTTTATTTATTTAACTTAAAACCAGTACTTTTAAAGTGATAATTTTTTTTCTAGTAAAAGGAAGTATTCATTATTCGATAGTTCAATATATAACAGTACATTATTCTTTCTCAAGAGTTTCAAAGTCAAGAAATCATTATTACAGAAAACATTATGCATTTGATCTTATCTTAATGAATCATGCTCTAAATAAATTTCAATCACCATTTTCATTTTTAAGGAAAGAGGGAATATAAAATGGTAAACATTTTATTAAAATAAAATGTCAACATTTTTTATGTTGGAGTTGGTCTAATTTATGTTTCTTATTATTTGTCTCTTCTTTGCTCAAATCTCAAACTATCTATCAAAATATTAGCTATTTTGCAACTAAGTTGCCGAACATTACAAGTAATTACTCAGTTCATTCAAAAAAGAGCAATTGACTCCTCTTTTACAGCTCAACTTTCTTCTTCAATAAGTAAATATGAGTGAGTATTTGTAAAGTTACCAAATATAAGGTTCCAGTTGCAGAATAGCTAATAGTTTGAGAGGTATTTGATGTTTTTCTCTTTTGCTTTTCATGTGATGTGAAGTACTCCCTCTGACCCTTAAAACTTTGTCATCTTCCCTTTTGGGACGTCCCAAAAAACTTTGTCACATTCCTTTTTAATCAATTATTTTTGTGGTTTCTATTATTTCTCTCTCCTCTGCACAAACCTGAACCACACAGTTTTTATTTTATTATTCTCCGTGCCAGTCAACTTTGTCAAAGTTTTAAGGGACGTAGGGTACTACCATTTCTAATTACTTTTTTGTTCTTGTGGTATTTTCAGGTCACGGCGAAGGGCACATTGGCGCAGATGATTGGTGCAGATTGGCTACAATCTGACATTCGCGAAGATGATCTTGCTGGTCGCCCTCGAAGCATCATACAGGTATTTACATTAGTCATACATCTTTTCAGGTGACAATTCCGGTACCCATTTAAAAAATGCGGTACCGTACCTGACATTCACTTGATTGGTTCAAATCATTACATCATTTTTAGTTTAGATTTAAATAATTCAACTACATCATTCTGATTGATCCATGTGAACTAAGGTACGGTACCTCAAGGGTACCGTAGAATCTACATATATGTTATCTGTTTCTAACACACAAGTTTTGCATGATTTATAGAAATATGCCGCGCTGGATCGACCAGAGTTCTTCTTTGTGATCAACATTCAGGTAAATTTTGTTCTGTTTTTGATAAATCTTGTCCATGTGGACCTCGGAAAATACTAGGGAGGAAAGTAGAAAAGAAAATAATAGGGGAAGACTCCATACAATATAGACGAAAATAAAATATGCTTCAAGTGTAAAAATTTAGTTTCACTACCTGTTCAAACTTGTTTTATTTGTTTATGTTTTATGTAAAGACAGAAATGTTAATTGATTTAATGGTTTTTATTCACAAATACTTATACATCATATCTATTTGTAATGGATAATAATATGACTATTTCGAATCATTTTAAGTTTATGTCCATCTTTTTAGCTCCCCCATCAGGCTCCCATTTATCGCTTTCGTTGGCTAAATTTTCATCTGAAATATCTGCCAAATGTAGTTGTCAAAAATCGTCTCTTGTCATGTAATGTGGTTTCACCATCAGTAATATAAAAATGACATATTTATTCTATTTCTTTACAATCTAAAGAACAATTGTATTTTTCTTTAATACGAAGTGATATTTATATCAAAACCTCTTGTAAAAAAATGACTTCCTGAGCAGTTTTGGCTTTTTCCTGCATTCATAAATACCCTTAAGTAGCTAGAGAGTAGCATCAGTTGGGACTTGGGAGTGTATACTAATGAGTAATGAAAGTTTTGTATGCAATCTAATTAGATTCCAGGAACAACAACATATAACCTCGCCCTATATTATATGCTGAAAACACCTCTAAAAGAGAACCCTTTACTCGAGCGCTTTGTCAATGGAGATGATGCTTTTAGGAATTCAAGATTCAAGCTCATTCCATACATATCTAAGGTTAACATCATTTTCAACACTTCTAATACTAATCTGATCATTCATTCCACTGATATCCATTTCCATATTCATATAATTAACCTAATTACTTGCTATGTTTCTCTAGGGATCATGGATAGTGAAACAGAGTGTGGGTAAGAAGTCGTGTTTGATTGGTCAAGCGCTTGATGTGCACCATTGCCGTGGCAAGAACTACTTAGAGGTAGTTCCATTTATATATGCTCTTTTTGCCAAATTATGTCAATTTTCTTTGTTTGATTCATCGTTTAAGCAGATGCTTTTTGTTGTGTGATGAATTCACATTCTTATCAATGATAAGGTTTCCTAATTAACACAAAAATGTTTGTTGGTTCTTAGCTGGATGTTGATGTTGGATCATCCACAGTTGCAAGAGGTGTTGTCAATCTTGTTCTAGGCTATTTGAACAACCTTGTAATAGAAATGGCATTCTTAGTACAGGTAATCTAACCACAAACTCAAGATTATATTTTTCACTTGAGTTCATTTTCATCAAGAAAAGAGCCAATTCATGATCATGTGTAAAACCGAACACGAATTGCAGGCGGACACACCAGAAGATCTTCCGGAGCAGCTTCTCGGAACGTGTCGACTTAACCATTTAGATGCATCCAAAGCAGTTCATACTCACACCATTAGCTAATAAAAGAAGACAGTGAATGATGTTAGTCTTGGTAGGACTAACATGAGAGTGTAAATGTGTAAGTTTGGTGAATATTTTCTCTAATTAATTGGTCAATGTATGAAGTCATAATGTGTTGGCCTAATTCATTATTGCATTCTTCATTGTATAATATCCATCTACAAAAACCCTTTCCCTTCACTTTTAATCTAATCGTTAATAGAACAATGAAAAGGGAAGGTATAGTAAGATAGTGTACATATATGATGGTGCACTTGAATTTATTGTTTGTCCCATAACTTTGATTGTATTAGATATTAGTTCCATAACTCTACTCATTTGCACAATTGCACATTTAGTCGTGTAACTAATAACTGTAAACATACTAAGGACGTTCCGATCGAAAATTATATTTTCCATCAAAATATAGAGCGGACAATTCATGGACAAGTACCTTGTGGTCTGATGGCATCACTGTTGATCTCCTAAAGAGGAGTTTGCAGGTTCGAGACTCATCCCAAAAGGATGTTGACATTATGATGAGCAGATACTATAATAGGTTTAGAAGAATATTCTAAAAACAACTACTTAGGATGTTTGTAAATAAGTGAACATTTATGCCACTGCGAAAAAATGCAGTATTTGAACATAAAAGTGTAGTGTAATATAATAAAAGCGAAGAGTTTGCATTTCTCACGTAAAAATAAAGTATTTCAACCTAAATGTACATGTAATTTTTGAGCAAAAAAATAGAAAAGTATGATACCATTATGACTTTTTCAAATTTTTAATTTTTTAGTTTGTTATTTATAAATGAATTAATTTAATTTATAGCCATTGTTGATTCCTAATAACTATGAGCTATTTTATTTTTTTGAAAAAAAAAAACTAAGCTTTTGAATTTTTGATTAATTTTTTATAACTTAACCTAAATTGCATCCATGGTTAAGAACATGTTTAGTACCACTGAAATTGATTGAATCGACTAAATTTGCTGACATTGATGATAATTTGCTGGCGTTGGTAAGGATTGTGGTTTCACACGATAAATATTTTTTTCAATGCTACAATGTCACGATAAATACGTGACATGAGAGAAATAAATACATAAGAATGTATTTATGATATTTCTCTATCATTCTTTTCACGGTCTTGTGAATTTTTGGTGAGTTTTTCACAATAATATCAACCACATTGTCTACATCTAGAAATTGTGCTTGATATTGTGAAGAAAATTTTACAAAAAACATATGTGATCAGTAAAATTGTTAAGGAAAAATATACTCCGTATTCAAATATTCACGCTTTGCATGGGAGATGCTTTGATGCTTTTTCTCCGTCCTTTTGTCAAACATCAATATGTTGGTTTATAAATACTCCGTACTGCAATATATTGCAATTGTTAGCCCTATATATTATTCCGTACTGTGCAATTATATTAAATTAGAAATGTTATAATGCTAACTAAGGGACAGCACATGATAGAAGCTGTGTTTTTGCGAGACAGCTCACCACTTAGAGGACAGTAGGAGTTAAGGATATCATATCGCCATTATAGGGGAATAATTTGACTACAACTAGACTACTAGTCCCTTTAAGCAGCAATTACAAAAAGGTTGGGATCAAGAACAACTTAACGTCTTTGAATTATATGAATAATACATTTAATTAGTGCAAGCTCAACTCAGTTTTTGAACTAAAAAAATGTTTAATTCATATCCGAATCGATGAAAAATGGTTCAAATTTCATTTTTTACGGGTAAACAATCGGTCATTTTTTTAATTTTTTAACTGCAACTGTTTTTATTTTCTTTTATTGCAATTTTGACACTTTTTAATAGTTTAGGGGTGCGAATTAGACCTTTTTTACCGATTGTTTAACCTTAAAAAATTGAAATTTGAACACTTTTTTGCCGGTTCGGGTGTGAATTGGACTTTTTTAGTTTAGAGACTGAATTGAGTTTACAGGACCGGTACAAGGGCATATTTGACTCTTTAGGCCTTTAATTAATACGGTGTAAAGTGGTTGATTAAATGGAGTTCCAAATACCTTGCAAAAAATGGAGTTCTGAATGGGGTAGGAGACTAGGAGTAATGAGTAATACTCCGTATAGAAAAGGCAATAGAGAAGGTGAAAAAGTTGAAAGAGTAGAGTAAAAATTAGAAAAAATAAGAGTGACTGAATATTTTTTAATGAAAAACTTATTACAAAAAAATGTTCAAATATTTGAGATACTTCTCAGAAAGAAAAGTGTAACATTCAAAAGAATACAGAGAAATTATGAATGATTCACTCTCTGTCCCGAAAATATTCGCCAAATTTACTTTTCTTGGTCAATGACAATCAACTTTGATCAATAATACTACCTCTGTTCCTATTAAAACTTCAAAATAGGTTTGGCACACAGTTTAAGATCGTGGGTATTGTGTGGTGGAGAGTTGTGCAGAAGAGAGAGAAATGTGTAAGAAATGTTGTGAACCACAAATTCTTTACTAAAAAGGGAAAGTGGGAGTTTTAATTGGAACGGACGAAAAAGGAAAGTTGGAAGTTTATTTATGAACGGAGGGAGTATCTTTTAATATGAAATTATTTCGAATATGAAAATTATATCAAAATGTTTCTTATTCAAGACAGAAAGTATAGACAAGTGCTCTCTCCGTCCCAGAAAATTCTTCTCACTTTGACTTGGCACGGAGATTAAGAAAGTAGAATAAAGTGGAATAAAGTGGAAATGTGTGATTGTAGTTGTGTAACAAAAAGGTGAAATGAATGTGAACCACACAAATTATCCAAAAATGGTAAGTGGAAAGAATTTTTTAAGACGACCCAAAAAAGAAAGTGAGAAGAATTTTATGGGACGGAGGGAGTAGTATTTTTATATGACCAAGACAGTAAGAGCAACTTGGATCAATAGGATGCTAGGAAACGTCCATATAAAGAAGTGATTTTCGTGCACTAGCCTTAGGAAGTCACCCAGCCCAGTAGGGGTGGGCATTTCGGTTTTCTTCGGTTTCGGTTCGGTTTCGGTTTAATCGATTTGATAGAAAATGTACCAAATGCAAACCGATTAAGTTTCGGTTTGGTATGGTTCGGTTCGGTTTGGAGTTCGGTTTATCAAAGTATTAAGGTTTGGATTGAAAAAAAAACTCAAAATAATGAACCAAGAAGCGATAGTAATGAACCAAATATAATGTTAGATATAAATTTGCAAACAGTAACAAAACACATATGAATTAAAAATATATAAGCATGACACATTTGTAAGCAACAACAACAACGAGAATGAATCAAATTATATATAAACGAAACAAAAACAAAACCGGTGCTTGTAAGTAATGAACCAAGTATATAGTAGTAGTAGATAATAAATTATAGTTAAATACTATCTATTTAAACCACTATAATTGTTATAGTTGTGAATGTAACTCTTGTAATAAATTCTAGTCCTAGATACTAAAATTAAAGAATTAAAGCTTCAAAAAGATTAACATCAATCAAATTAATGAGAGAAATCTTATATTTTGGTTTGGTTTAGTTTGGTGTAAGTTGGTTTTGATTTGTTATTTTAAAAAAATAAGAAATTATTTCATTTTTAGATTAGTTCGGTTTTATTCGGTTTTATGATTTCGGTTCGGTTTGGTTCGGTTTAATACGGGTTGGGAGGAATAATACCAAACTCAAACCAAATTACAAATGGTTCGGTTTCGATTCGATTTAATTTGGTTTGGTACGGTTCGGTTCGGTCAAACCGAACCCTTATGCCCACCCCTACAGCCCAGTAAGAACATGTCAGTACTTTTCCCAAGTTTAACGGGAGATTGACCAAGCTTTGTTAGGGCACAAGCACTAGTCCACTTGTCAATGTTAGGATTTCGGATTCTTATATGGCTCCTTTGATAATTTACACGTTTTATATGGCTCATTTGATAATTTACACATTAAAAGTTTTACGTGAAATGATTTCATGCGAAGCTTAGAGAAACAACGACTTTGAATGTAAAATAGATATACATTGTTGACTAGATGTTTAATTAATGTTTAGGTTGCACGCAAAACTGTTACAGTGATTTATATATAAAAAGCATTCAAAGTATTTTACCATCCCACGTAAAGTAATTTACATGGTACAGTGTAATTTTTTTTAAAAAAATATCTTACAACTTATATTAAATAATCAAGTCAAATGGTGTAAATCTTTAACGTCCCTGTATTTTACATGAGTGATTATTATACTATCGTACATCCTACCAAACGCCCTTTATAATTGATGAGTTAAGCATGAGTCTATAATACCTTTATCACCTTTATGCACACTTTCATTTAAAAAACATTTGAACGTTGTCTTTAATGTATGGAGTACGTATACCGTACATCCGGTTGTATGGTGTTCACCGTACAATCGAGTATTTTATCTTATACCTGATGAGTATAACATTAAAAAAATAAGCGTTAGTATTAAATCATTGTTTTGGTAGCACAAATGATTATAGAAGTGTGCTATAGAGTATTATGATTTACACATGATACATATGCTAAAAATCAAGTTATTCATTTAACTATATTAATTACCATTCTATTGTCATCGAAAAGAATTATTGTGCTAATTTTATAATTTAATATTAATACTTATTTCATTTAAACTATATACTCATTAAGTATAAACTAGAATACCCGGTTGTACCATGTGCATGGTACAACCGGTTGTACCATATTGTGAGACAATTTATCAAGTTATCAACAAGCCTCTCAATGTTAGGGATTGTTGGGAATTTTGCTTCAAATCTTTTGAATTACCTAGACTTTTGAGGGTTTTTTTTACATTTTTTTTCTTGGTTTACTAATAGGGCTATATAAAATAATTTATCGCTGGATGAATAAAAATTTATGTTTTTTGTAATTATTGATGGTTATATTTGACAGGAGTATTATTCATAATTTCTTATAATTAAGTTTTTTATGAAAGATTTTAATATCAATTTGAATTTATATACGAAATACGTCTAAGATTAAAACTTAAATCAACATTGCTAATGTCATGTATTCATAAATGAATCCATCGTCTCTGACTTGGTTCCAGTTGAGTTCGAGTTGTATTCGATTTTGATATATATATATATATATATATATATATATATATATATATATATATATATATATATATATATATATATATATATATATATATATAGAGAGAGAGAGAGAGAGAGAGAGAGAGAGAGAGAAATATTCGTGTCCGGAATTCCGGACAGGAACCGCCGCCCGTACGGCGGCTTTTGGCGGTCTTCCCGGTTGAATTGTTTGATGAAATTTTTATGACATATTCTACATCAAGTCTAGTTTATTCACAAAAAAATCAGCTAAAAAATCAATCGAGAAGGTCGACAAATAATTTTTGGAAGTTAACTGCGTTTTATATGTAATTTCTTCCAAGTTTAGAAAATACTGTCATGTTTGAAATCTGGTACTGCCAATACATGGAAGTAATTAGTCCTATTTTGGGAACAAAAACATGGCAAACTTATTTTGGAATTTTCAAACCTTTTTAGTTCAATTTCGAGTAATATACTCTTAATTATACTCCCTTCGTCCCAAATTGAATTGCAAACTTTGACCGGCATAAGGATTAAGGAATGTCAATAAATGATCCTTGCTTTTTACACTTTTGTCCATCTTTCGAAAAGTAGATGCCTTTAAGTTAATGAGGAAAAAGTAAAAGTAATAGTAAATTTGTCACTTTATTCTTATTTACATACCTAAAGTAGAAAGTGAAAAACCATTTTGAGACAACCAAAATAGGAAATTTTGCAAATCAAATTGGGACGGATGGAGTACTTGTAGTCCATCTTAAAACTATTTGAGCATTACGTGAGAATATCATAACAATTTGAAACATTATCTAAAATTTTAAATAATATGTGAATCTCTAGTTTATTTTTAGTAGAAGACCAAAGAATTAGAATATCATATTTTAATTATTTCGATTTATTCGCCCGGTTCTATTGTGAAGGGTAAAAACGAAAATTAAACCAAAGAATTACAGATCGTTTTTTACAATGGATTTCGGTTTTTAGCGGTTCGGTTTAATTTGATTGCGATTTGATTTATTTTGATTCATTTTTCGTTTTTCGGTTTTTCGGACCCAGCCTGAATAGAGTAATATTCGGCCCAATTATCAATTTGGGGTAAAAAAGAGTGCGGTTTACCGAATTATTAAAAAAAATCTCCTAAGACATATTGGTAAAATGGAAGCTGCTGCAATGCCAAATTGGCCATTTTTTGTGAATGAGACATTTTTGGTCCTAGACTTTAGACTTCCCGATTTTTTATATCCTAAGTATTGTGAAATTGACGACGACAGTAGGGGTGGGCCTGGTCTAGGTCGGTTCGGGTAATTGATAAATTTTCAAGAACCGTCGGTTCCATTTGATGGGTAGGTTCGGACCGGGTATACCAATTCTCGAAATAGGAACCGTACCTTACCCGCCCCGTTTGAAACGGGTCAGTTCGGTTCGGATTATCGATTCTTAAAAAATACCACAACACTAACAAAATATCTAGTAGATAATAAAATTTTCAAACTAATTAAGTGTCAATGTCACCATAACATATTAAAACACGAATAAAATTATAAAACAAAGTTTTGAATTAGGTAACAAAAATACAAAATATCTAATCACGAATGCATAAATTAAATAGCACATAACTACACAATTAAATAGCACCAAACGTTGAAATGTAGAAAATTAGACCTCATTATCCATAATCTAAAAAGATAGCACCACAAGGTCATAAGAAATTATACTAGTCACTATACATATTTGTTTAAAAAACAATTTAAAACTTTTTTTAGCAATTCTTTCTAACAATTTAAAGCTTAATAAATCTCAAATGTAAGTAAAATTAAGATAATTAAATTAATATGTCACAATTTAATGAGCAAAACACTTTGTTTAAAAAAATAAAGAAAAATTGATGCATTTGGAATAATGAATTGGGAATTGGATAATAATTTAGAAGTTTATATGGATTTAGAAATCCTTTTTAGTAATTCATGAATATGAAAATTTTTTGGGTGTTGCTAGTATATTATATTAAATATAATAGACTCTTGTAAAAAAACAATATGAAAAAGAGTCAGTCTGGGTACCCGTTTTTTCAAAATCTAATACTCGTATGGTTCCTAAACTATTTAGAACCCGCCCCGATTGGGTTTTCCAAAATCATGACCCGCCCTAACCCGCTCCGAACCCGTATTACCAGCCTCGACCCGGATTCCCGTACCCGTTTGCCCACCCCTAAACGGCAGTGCTTGATAATAGCAGTTGTCGCTAGCTAGTAGCCAGTTGAATCAGCAGATTGATATTAGTGGATTCCGTTAGTTTTTAACTAACCACCTTCATTGGCGATTTCAAATAAAATGTTACTCCCTCCGTCCCATATTTATCTCCTGAAGTACAAATGGCACACAGATTAAGATAGTGGGAAATGTGTGGTGTAGAGTTACGCAGAGGAAAGAGAAATGTGTAAGAATGTGTAAGAATGGTTGTGAACCACAAATTCTTTGCTAAAAAGGGAAAGAAGAGATAAATTTGGGACAAACCGAAAAGGAAAGTATGAAGATAATTCCGGGACGGAGGGAGTAGTAACTTAATTGTTTGCAATTACCTTTTCAGAAGTAAAATGACCATTAAGGATATAAATTTAAAAGTTTATATGTTTAACTTCTATTCATTTCTTTTATTTTAAATAACTACTATCACTATCATTTCTAACATATGTACATTAACGTGTGCACACACATATCAATTCATATATTTAGTATTAGTATTTTAAATATGACTATTTTATTAGTTTTTTATGATCTTCTCCATGTAAAATATTTACTCCAAAATTAAACTCCATAGGAAGATTCTAATTTATAGGGAATATTATTTTTGTTTTGTACTACCTCCGTTCTATTTTAATTGCAACATTAGACTTTTTATACTATTCACATATTCTACTTTGATTGTATTTTATTTACTAATGTATTATAAATTAATATTTTAAATAATATTTTTAAATTCCTCTCATTTTAAATTTTCAATAGGGCATTTTTAATTTTTTTTACTAATAAGAAATGGAAGATATTAATAGTCAAACTTGTGCGTTGACAAGCGTGAAAAGTGAACCGTTGCCAAAGAACGAAAAAAGTATTTGCAATTCAAAGTTATTGTAATTCATTAATACTTATGGCAGACAAAGTTTGCGATTCAATTTTTGTTATTAGCAATTTGGTAAGTTGGGCCAGTAACATTCACATGCTCCTCTTGTAGTAAAATTATTTATGACGTACGGAGTATAAGTTTTACGCGTACAAATTACAAATCAAGGGTGGTGAATGGTCAACGTCTTACCTCTTCTGGCACCGATGATGGCGGACCAGACTGCGGAAGAATATTATTGGGCCGTTAGGCTTTGTTTATTTGTGTCAGGGTTTGTCACCTGCTCTATCCGGTCACTCTGTCGGTGAGAATTTGTCGGCACCGACACGCCACATTCAGCCCCGGTCATCTCCCTTTCTTATTTTTTATTTTTCCCCTCAGCTTGTTGATATACTTTAACATTGTATGGCCGGCCTCTTTACAATCGGCTCGATTCATTGTACGTTGTACCAAGCATGAGTAGTAATACATTCCAACCTTAAAACTTTGTCAAGTTTGACCGTTACAAAAATTTATCTAAGTAAAAATTGTGTAGTTGAATTTTATGCGGATGAGAGAGAATTAATTGGAATCACATATTCTTTACTTAACTAGGAAAGTGGGAAAGTTAGTGATGGAGTATATGGATCTAGGCACCAGGACCCACATACTCAGAAGAACAGAAAGCACAGTCACTACGCGGTGCCCTCGTCGGCCAAAGACCCTCGTCGGCCGAAGAGGGGCCGACTCAGAATATGACCCTGAAGCCAGGGAACCAGGGTGTCCTCATCGGCCGTGCCCTCATCGGCCGTGCCCTCGTCGGCCAAGACCCTCGTCGGCCACGAAAGTCTCACAGAACCGGATTTTACACTTATTCATTTATATGGCCCACCAGTGGCTTTGTATTCGGCCCAATAGCGGTCCAGTTGTAAATGGGCCTCCCAAGACCAAGGCTTGGAAACCCAGCCCGTATTTTTCCTATAAATACTTCCTCTGGAGGTAGTTATGGAGGTTACAAAATCATTCTATTGAAGCATTACTTGCACTTCTCTCTCTAGCTCTCACTTCTCTCTAGATATATACTCTATCAATTAGTGTGACATCAAAAAAAGTAAAGTTGACAAAGTTTTAAGGGACGGATGTAGTATATTGTAAAAACTACCGAGCACATCTAGGTAGCAATTTCATTAATACTCCATTAGTCCTAATATCATTGAAATCTAGGTAACAACTTTTATGCTTAAAAGTTGTGTACATAAAAGATAAATGATCTGAATCCTTTGACACAAAAAGGATATAAAGTACTCTTATGTATTGGAAAACTTCCTTTTGGAGTGGCGTAAAACTTGCTTTTTATAATACAAAAAAAAACTAGAAAATTTTAGATTATTTGTAACCAAAGAGATCAGGAATTTAAAATGTTATAAGGATGTTCTTAGTTGATTCTTTTTAGTCTCAAATCAGACAGAGCAGCTCAGATTCTTTTTATAAGAATGTTTTAGTCTCAAAATTTAAGTCTAAAGTGAAAACATTCTAAATGAACATTTTGAACTCGAATTTTCTTACATTGAATTGGGCGACTCATTGAAGGGATTAAAATCGGGAAATAGAGTGGAGGCCTAGATGTAGAGGCTTGCTTGACGGCCAAATGGAAAAGAAAAAAGCGGAAGAAGAAATGGGGCTGACCTCTTGTGAGTCGAATGCTCTTCTAGTCGGGACCATACTTAATTAAATACGTTACGAGAATTAAACAAAATTTAATACGTACGTGTTTTATTCGTTAATATGAATGAAAGAAATGATTAAAAAATCGTTGAAAAAACGTTGACTTTTAAGAAACGAATAAATATGTATACGTGTATTATACGATATCCGTTACAAAAATTCAGGAAAAAAATACCGGTATTATTTTAAACATTTAAATTATATTCTTCACAAAATATTCATCAAGTAGAAAATCTCATTATTACTACATAAAAGAATAATTAGTACTTGAATGAGATGATAGAATAATTTTGATAATGCTTGTTAATAATTGATAAGTCGATGACAAAAATAAAAATAGTAGTTAAGTCCAAGATATAATTTTGCAAAATAATACTACCTCCGTCCCATAAAATAAGTCACACTTCAATTTGGATCGGAATTTAAGAAAGTGGAAGTACAGTGGAAATGTATGATTGTGGTTGAGTAAGAAAAAGGTAAATTAATGTTAGTCACACAAAAGTTTCCAAAAAGGAAAATGAGAACAATTTTTTGCGACTGCCCAAAAAAGAAAGTGGAACTTATTTTATGGGACGGAGGGAGTATCAGAACAATAACAATAGAATGAGACTAAGCTAATAAAATCATTATCTTTATATGATCATCAAATAATACTCAAGTTAAACTCGTCATTTACATTAAGATGATGGATGACATATAAGAAAAGTTATGCGACTGCTACGCTTATTATTGTTTATGTGTAAAAGTTTATACTCCCTCTGTCCCATTAAATTCTTCCCACTTTCCTATTTGGGTCGTCCCAAAAAATTCTTCCCACTTACCATTTTTGAACAATTTGTGTGTTTCACATTCATTTCACATTTTTCTTACACAACTACAACCACACATTTACACTTTATTCCACTTTCTTAATCTCCGTGCCAAGTCAAAGTGGGAAGAATTTTCTAGGACGAAGGTAGTACTAAAAATGCCAGGTTTAATTTAGAAAACCCTTAATTTTGATATGCTTGTTTGGAAAAACATCATTCTAGTAGTATTTTAAGTTTTAGTCTTTTAGGATGCTAGTTTTATCTCTCATGCAATTAATTTTAGTCCTTAATAATTGTATTGTAACAATAAAAAAACATGGGGTCGTGTGGAGGAGTTTTTTCCTTTTTGGTTGTTAATACATTTTTTCAATTGATCAATTCATGTTTCTATTTTTTGTAAAATACTGGGAAAATACGTTTTATACGTGAAGGAGAGGTTTGTTCTCTCTTTAAACGGACTGACATTATTTTTCGTTCTAAACGTGTTCTTTTATTAAAAAAACGTGTTCTTTTATTCAAAAAATTGATGCGCGTTTAAAACACCAATTAAAAATCCTCTTTTTTAAAGTTTTATAATTTTGTTTTATCTGTACTTCAAATTTTACAAAAACTATTTTCAAATAATATTAGTTTAAGAAAAAATTCGATCAACTAATATTACTCCTAGAAAAGTGGTGAACAAAAATGAAACTCGATAACTTTTACTGATAATAATTGTGTTCAAAGTTACAAGGGAGAACTATCAAATAAGCCTCGAACTTTCATAAAAGTGCAAATAAGCCATTTTATAGGAGTCTCTGTCCGGCCGTCACCATTTGGAGCGGTTTCCGGTGTAGTTTTTTGATGAAATATTTTGAGTATCGTCTTCATTACATCTAGTTTATTCATACCAAATTTCAGCTAAATATTCAATCGGGAACGCAGTCAAATGAATTTTTGAAGATAACTGCGCAGTTAGACAGCGCAATATATTTCAGAAAATCATTTGACTGCCTTCTCGATTGAATTTTTAGCTGAAATTTGGTATGGGTAAATTAGACTTAATGAAGAAGATGCTCAAAAAATTTAATAAAAATATTTCACCGGAAATCGCCCCAAATGGCGACAGCCGGACAAAACTTCCTATAAAAAGTCTTATTTGCACTTTTTTATGAAAGTTCGAGGGCTTATTTGATAGTTCTCCCAAGTTACAATGATATAGTTACTATGATATAAACTTTGAACATAGTTATAGTCACTAAAAGTAACTAAATCACATTTTGTGCATGACTTTTTTATTAGTAATATTTTAGGAAAAATATCAATAATATAATTATTCTTTTACTAAACTGATATGTAAGAAAATATGTGTTGAGAGTATTTTAAAGACATTACTGAAATGAAAAAAATAACAATATTGACGAAGTCTGACACTATTTTTATATCAACGGAATTGATATTTAGATTTTAGACAGCGCAGAGATGCTCATAGTTCAATAGGGTCTAAAGGCCATGGATGACTTTAGTTTGGAAGCACTATATTCCACTAGAAATCTCCACTATTGTTTGGTTGTGCTTCAAACATAGACTTCTAATGATAGACAATCTTATAATGTAGATGTTAATTGTACTTGTTGTTCAGAAGTGGAGGTAAGGGCATGGGATGTAGTTACGGAGTGAATTCAGAACAGTCTAAATTTAAAAAATGTATAAATATTATTACTCCCTCCATTTCACAATATTTGACATAGTTTGACTTGTCAAGAATTAAGGAAAAAATGTTACTGAGGGGTACATTTTACTGTAGAGTACACTGTTTGGTACTGTTTGGACACTGTTTGGCACTGTTTGAACACTGTTTGGCACTGTTTGACACTGTTTTGCACTGTTTTGGTAAAGATTTGTTTACCAATTAAGGAAATAAGGAAGTGTATCATTGATTGTGAAACAACCAAAAAAGAAAAGTGTGTCAAAGATTGTGAAACGGAGGGAGTATAAAATACTTCGCGTTAAAATATTTTTTTCTAAAATCTTCTTAGCGGCTTAGTCCAGTTTGGGTGCCTGTCCTACATCACTGCTAGGGGCATTCTAGGCCATGACACTTCAAATTAATAAAAAAAATTAAAGTAAAAATTTTAATATGAAAATTTATCTAAATAAGAATTCATATCGGTCTAGCCCTGCACAGTTTCATGACTATGTACCTTATTTCTATATCTATCAATTTAACTTAAGAGTGCTGCACATTTGTACTTTGATGCCTTTTTATTGGTTAACTTGGGAGAGGATTAATTTGTGATTGGCTTGGAGTTCAAAGAGGGATGTCCACTCTGCCAATCGTTATTAAATGCTACCAAAAGAGCATTGCATGTGCCAGGATAAGAAGCAAAGTACTACGGCTTGGTTTTGGATGTATTGCTTACCAAATTCGGAAGCTAAAAATTACACAGATTTTTAAAAGATAACCCTTACTTGGTAACCCTTACTGTACTTTGATGTGTAGTTCAAATCAAAGTTTTGATTTATTTGATGTGTAGTCCATTTTTTTTTTAGAATAAGGTCGACTTTCCAAAATCTTTTTAGAATAAGACTTGATGTTGTTATTGTATATAGAGTGTATAAAGATTTTGAAAATTTTCAAGTCAAGAGCTCAAAAATAGATGGACTATCATTAGACATTTAGACACTTGTAGAAAACGGATCTATAGCGACATAAACGTAGTGTGGGTGAAAGATTTCATGACACTAGGAAAGTGTCAACGAAAATTGGGAATTGTGACACTAAATTTAGTGTCACCGCTTAGTGTCACCAAATTGTGACACAAGAGTAACAACACATTTTATGATATATAAACATCATAGTTTTTAATGATACTATAGTGTCTCGGAATTTAATGATACATCGACATCACATAAAACATTGATAATTTTGTATGTTTAAATCTTATGACACGTTTGTGTCATGATAATGTATGACATACACTTTTGTGTCATGGTAATTTATGACATACTATTGTCAACCAAAATGATGACATCTTAGTATCATCTACTTACTTTTTCCATTCTACATTTCTCAAATCTTTCCATATACATTGAAAATTCTTATTTCCAAGATTTCTTTAATATCAAATATGAACCTAGATTTTATATATTCATACCCAAAATAACTTGTCAAAGTCACGTACAATATCCCAAAATAAGCATCAAGCTAGCTATTAAATTCAAAATAAGCTAGCTAATCCAAAATAAACCACAGTATACCATTCTTAAAGTTTCACAACATTCCTAGCATAATAATACTCCCTATGTCCCTTAAAACTTTGTCAACTTTCCCTTTTTAGATGTCCCACTAACTTTGCCATTTTCCCTTTTAAATAAAGAATTTGTGCTTCAATTGTTTCTCTCTCCCATGCACAAACCTCAATCACACAGTTTTTACTTTATTAATCCTCGTGCCGGTCAAACTTCACAAAGTTTCAAAGAACGGAAGGAGTACACAAAAGCATTACAACAATGGTTCACAACCAGACTTAGTTTTTCCAACATTCAAAGTCTTCCCAAAAGTTCATAACACAACATTCAAATCTTCCCAAAAGTTCTTCACATTTTTTCACCAACAGGCCAGTCCTTCAACACATTACATCCCCAAATTCATTCAACTATTCACAAAAAAGCAAAAAAAAAACACACAATTGATTAACAACTAAGTGCACAAGACCAAAAATAATGTAGCATCACACATCACAACATAGGCATTTGCACAAAAACATTTCAACTTACTCTTTGATCAAAGTTGCTGCATACGAAGCTCACTCCTCCCGTATTTGAAGGATGTCATGTTCAGAATACTCCATAATTGCAGAAAACTTACCACACCAAATAATAAGCAATTGCATTAATTAGATAGTAAAAAACTACACTGAATATTAAAATAGTATTTACATTCAAGTTAAAGTAACTCATCACCTTTTTACTTATGCATTTTTAGTTAAAACCAAACATTAAAATCATCGCACTAGCTCCAAGGTAATACAGAATAGGACATGATGTCAAGAAACTCGTGCATTTTCACATCTTAGCTACATATTTTAATTGCTGATTGTGTACATAAATCAAGCTGACCTGTCATCTTATCTTGTCACTATGACCTTGTACCTAAAGTAAATTATCAATTTGACATTAAAGTTAAATGTAATAACAATTACATTAAAATTTCCTTACATTGTTCTTCAACACATTCACATTGCCCATGATATCCTTCATATACTTCATCACGAAGTAGCCACATTCAGTTGGACCTCTTTGCTTTGGGTACTACATATATAACAATTTCAATTTAAGATTTAATAAATATAAAGGTTGAGATGTTATTAATTTTACTAGTCAAGTCATACTGTTACGGTTAACCAACTCCATGTTAGTATCTTATTTGAGTTTGCGGCCTGATGGATCTTTACTCCCCTTAAAATGAGTTAAAAGAATTCATCATGTCACACTCAAGGACTCCTCCATATATTATAAGACTGATTAATATAAATTGTCTAAAAACAGAGGAACAAGGGCTAAATCAATATTTAACTGATTCATAATTAGCTCAAAATCAACAGCTGGAGTATCTCCAATTGAATCCAAGTAGTAGATCCTACTCATCTCAAGGTCAATGGCACTCAACACCCAATGGTCGCTGCATTGAAAATAGTCTCAATCATTATGATCATAATATACAACCATAACCAAATTCCAAGAAAACCTGATGTACTTGTAATTGAGGACTTGAAAAACAGATGAACTATCATTAGAGGACATGAAAGATGAAATGTGTGTGTCAGAATCAAGCATTTATGACAATGCTAAAAGCTATGACTATTAGCTAGGGGGTAATTTTATTTCCGTATACTTACGTAGCAGTCAAACACCACGTTTCGATTGCACCGGCAGGCTGACGAGATTGCTGGCACCGGATTTCCGCGACCCAACAATGCCTCAGCATTTGTGAGCCTATAATTGTGCAACATGATGTTGTCGGGGTCTGATAAGTCCGTATTTAGACATGCATTTTATGCGTGTTGGGCTCTGATAAGTCCGTATTTAGACATGCATTTGATGCGTGTTGGGATCGGGTTTGATGGTTTTCCCTAGCTTTAAGGTGTTACAAGTCTCAATTTTAGCTCAAGTTATGTTTACCGGGCGTTGGTTCGAGTTTTGTGTAATTTGGAGTCAAAATCAGTATTTTAGAGTTCGGCACTGGCGCTTGAGGAGAAATCGGGATGAGTTGAAAAGCGTTTGAGATTGATTTGAGATCTATGGAGGTCAGCGGGAGGTTTACGATGAAGATTTGATGACAAAAGAGCTCTAGGATTGGCTTCGGGATCAAAAGAAGATGAATGAAACTTGAAAACGACGATCAGGATGACCTTCTGTCAATCATTCAAGAATATCTCTTTGTAGAAACAACTAATGGACATGATTCAAGTTTTATATGAAAGAAAACTTCAAGGGCTACAAATCATATGAAGAAAACATTACGAGAATAGGAGAGCAAGAAGGTAAAAACAGATGACGAAGTCAGATGATCTCTGCTGCGATTTCAGAATGACACCTTCCACCGTTTTGATCATATCTCTTGATTGGGTGATTCAAATCACATTCTTCAAGTTGGGGTAGATAGAGGACTTCATTACCTAAAACCTTCATGAAGGAAGATTTGTCAAATTCGGAATATACAAAAGGCTGAAGAACACGGACGCACGACCGTGCGTAAGAGCCAAAACCGTAGAGGAGCTACTGCCTGCTACGCACGATCGTGTGTAGCCATGGACGCACGATCGTGCGTAGCCCCGAGTTACGCGCGGAAATTTTCCACATCGACCAGAATTGTGATTTTCCCCCTCTTTTCTTTAAATAAGACCTCCTTAACCCTTTTTAGTGGTCACAAACATTACGGAGAGGCCTAGGGACGAATTTAACACCGTTTTTACGCTATTTTCTTCCAAGACCCTGGGATTATTTGTAAGTTCATCTTTTTAATTAATGACAATTTATTCAATTCTTCCCAATTCTGTTGATTCTTCAATTATGAATTGTGAGTAGTTTAAATAGGGATTTGGGATTGATGAAGGGGTTAATCATGATTGATGGCTAGATTCTTTTCGTTTTAATTGCATGAATGCCGTTTAATTTGTGTTTGAATAATTTAACTGATATCTTTTGTAACCTGGAACCGCGGCTAAAATTACAATTGCACATAGAATAAATTAAGAGAGATATAGCTTATTCTAGGACACATTCACACACACTTAATTGTTTGCTAAGAGATTAGTAGCGATTAAGGGGCCGTAAGCTCGTTCGTCTTGACAATAATTTAGGATCCTGTCGCGTGAGAGATCAGCCTGGTCCACTAAATTATTGTACTCTACGCCGCGAGAGCGGTAAGAACTTAGTATTGATTAACTACGCTCAATTAAATTAATTTCATGTAATTATGCCTCATCTGCCAGAAATCTGATTACCCCGGAATCAATCCTTGTTCCCTTTGCCGTTAATTAGAGAGAACTCAATCTTTTATTTTAATCGTTCATTCGCATTAGTTTAATTTTAATTCAACCAACCAATCTCGCACGACGCATTTATTTTTTTATTCCTTTTTTTAATCGCTGAATTTAATTAATCCTTGATTCCCTTTTGTCCGTCCCTGTGGAGACGATACTCGTACTTTCACCGCTATTCTACAATCTTTTAAAGTGCGAAAAAACTCACATCAGGGTCAAACTCGTGACCTGCTCTAATACAATTTCCACCATAGAACGTTTATCATTACACCAAAGGCTATTGCTAGTAAATTAAGACTTGAGATTCCATCCTAAAAGATCAACCTGATAATAGGAGCTCAGATCTTAATATAGTGTGTAATTGCTTTAAAAATATCCGAGGTGTGGGACAATAACACTCCTCCTCACGACCAGATACTTTGCCTGGATCGTTTCGTCATTCATTTTTTCATCAATGATTCATTCTCCTTTTTTTTATAATTTTGTCGTCAATTTTTTCATAGGGGGGCCACACCATGGATTGATTTGACTCAGGTACCAAACTAAGACTCGGAGTTCCATCCTAAAAGGTCAACCTGATAGGAGGAGAAACTCAGATCTTAATATAGTGTTTAATTGCTTTAAAGATATCCGATGTGGGGACAATAATATGGTAGTGAATATGCAACTTTGTTTCCTTGTACTTGTGTAGCAGTCAAGCACCACGCGTCGATTTGCATCAAAAGACTGGCAAGCACCGCATTCCCATGACCTAACAATGTCGATATACGATCCCAATAATCGAAAACCATCGATCTAACACCTAAATTACTGTTCAATTTGATTTGTTTATTATTTTATTTCATTGCTAATTTTGAAGATTAAAAGTCGGCTTCTTCACAAATTTTTATTAGTTTAATGAAATTAAATAATATTAAATTTAAAAAAATCATTGTAATATTGGTCTTAGATTTATATTTTTCAACCACTCAGACCTTATCAACCCATATCGACACATTTCATCTTTTAGATCCCTAATTGATATTTCTTGTTAAGATCCCTCCTTAATTGTAGAGATTCTAGAAATTTTTTAATCTTTCTAGAGAAGTGTAAAATTTTCTAGAACAACTCAGAAAACTCTAGAGAAGTATAGAACTATTTGCAAAAAAAGTATAGAACTCTTTAGAAGCTTGTTGGATCCTCTAGAATATTGTGGAGATGTTTGAAACATTCTAGAACCTTATGAAAGATTACGTAAGGATATAGAAAAGAGCAGAAGGTATAGAAACTCTTTGGAGATCCGTACCATTCAATTTTGTGGAGGTAGAGTACATAGTATAAATAGGAGTAAGAGCCTTCACTCCTAACAGTCCAAGTCAAGAGTGAGAACATAGATAGTGAGAGAGCTTGATTGAGAGAGAAGAGAGATAATAGCATGAGAAGTCTCTATCCTCAAGCTTGAATGAACCATCATATAGTAAATCAATTTTGTAAACACATCATTGTATCATCATATACTATTGTTTAATTTCACAAATCGGAAATGTTTGACGTTTTCCCAACAGTTCTTTTATCTTTTGAGTCATGGATCGATAAATTTCAAAAATTTAAGGAGCCCCACCCATTGAAGTCACATGGGTTAAGGTGACAATGTAACATTTTCACAATCACTAAATTTCTAGTGGGGAGTCCAAAATAAAGTTCATTCCTTGTCCCGAAATGAAACTTCATTCTTTCCTTTTTCATTCGTCCATCGCCGCCATCGCTTCCTTGTCTTTCAACACCGCAGCTTGTTGCAGGACTAAAAAATGACGAATTGACAATTTTTATATAATAAATCAATTACATCTGCAACCAAGCATTCCAGTCTAGCTGGTTGTGAGGTTACCATGCCTAGTGTGAGGTCTCGAGTTCGAAACCCGTTAGGCACATAAGGGTTTGAAACTCAATGGAGTGGGTTTCAACCCTGATTAAATTACTCCAGTCCCTCAGCCCCCAGCCCCAGCCCCCTCCCCCAGACCCCCTGGACTAAAAAAAATCAATTACATCTGCATATTATAGAAATGAGTTTTATGCTAAACTCAAATGAATATAACGCCTAAAGGGAATGAAAATACACAAATATATGAATATTGAGCACATTAATTAGAGATTTCAAATGAGTTTGAATTTTTTTATGCTCATTTTGTAAGTTATGTATGCTCGATTGGTACTGATATTATGATCATTTTAAACAGTTATATCAGTGCATATCCCAAAAGTACCATATTACATTAGATTCATATAGAAGCGGATTATAAATATAATTTAAAATTTTACAAAAGATAGAAAACTAATAATACCAGTGAGGTGTTGACATAATTTCAAAAGTATCATATTACATTAGATTTACATAAAACCTAATTATAGACATGAGATCACATATCATGATAGTCAATTGCATGATTGTATTAAGAATTTTGTCAATCAAGTAACTCAAAGATAGATAAACTATCAATTCAGGACCTGAAAGATGAAATATGTTGATATAGGGCCAGAGTGATAAAAAACTATAAATCTAGGATTTAAGTTGTCGTGATTTTATTATTTTTATACTTTAAAAGTTTTAAACATTATTTAATTTCATTAAAGTAATGAACTTATGTGAAGAAAATTCATTAAAAGTTAGCAATGGATTAAATAAAAAAGTAAATATAGTAAATTGTAATTTTTGGTCCTAGATTAATAGTTTTTAATCATTGAGTCCATATATCGACACATTTCATTTTTTAGGAACCGTATTGATATTTCATCTATCTTTCAGGTCCTGGATTGAAATTTCATTCTAATAATCAATAGAGAAGATTCGATACTCTGAAAATGTTTTGATGTTGAACCAACAAACTTTACGATTTTATATCGATGCTCATTTTGTAGATTATGTATGCTTATTTGGTATTGATGTTATATTCATTTTAAAATGTCATATCAATGCATATTTCAAAAGTATCATATTACTTTTATAAGAGTTATAATTGAATTTTATAAGAGTTGATTATAGATGAAATTTAATAAAATCTTATAAAAGAAAAAATAAGAAAAAGAAAGTGAATTAGAACGTATTAAACAAAGATCATGATGCTCAATATTAGACTCCTAAGGACAGCCTCATCGGTACCGTAGGATTATTAAGTGATTAAATTAGTGACATGGTGGTTTCTTTAGAGAATTTCATTGAGTGACATAGATTATTTAATGAGATTATTTGCTATAATAATCTGGGATCAAAATATGAATTCAGATTATTTTAAGATCATTTGAAAAGTATATGTAATAGGGGTTAATGCAGGATAGAGAAAAAATGGATTATTTGAAGATGATGATTGAGACCCATAAATGAAATTTGAGATTATTTAAAAATTACATACATAGAAAAAATGATTATTAGAGATCATGAATGAAGATGCTCTAATATTCAGGGGGTGTTTAGAACTGATTCTGCTTCTGCTTCGTTTTTAAAGAAGAATCAGTTTTCAGAAGCTCGTCTTCTCCAACTTTTAAATAAACATTTTTTAGGAGTAAATTAAAGCACCATAAGTACTTCTACACTTTCGCTCCAACTTCTGCTTCTGCTCCCTGAAGGAGCATAAGCAATTTTAAGAAGCAGATCCAAACACCCCTTCAATAGAATATGTTTGATGTTCATAAAAAACGCACTAATTTTCTATAATGGAAATCACTTAAATGGTCATTTATGAAATAAAGACACAAATATTATTAATAGCTTTGTGAAATACAAAAAATGACTACATTTCCTTTTTCTCCAAAAATATGACTTACCCAGCCCTTCACTTTCCATCTCGCCCATTCTTTTCATCTCTGAAGCCAAACTGACCTCCCAAAGCCATCGAAGGAACATCCTCAGGTTGTCGCAGGAGCAGAGGAGACCACCCCCAAAGTCGTCGCCATAGCCTCAAATCAACTCCAGATCTGAACGCCTCTTCCTGCGCAGGTCTCACCAACTTCTTAGATCCCGCCGTCGCTTCACAATCGCTGCTGTCACCACCGTCGCATCGCAATTGCTGCCATCTCCGCCGCTTCACAATCGCTGTCGCCACCATCGCTTCACAATCCCGTTGCATCTCCTTTCTTCTTCCGTTTGCGATCGATCCCATCGATCTGAAGAGCAGCGACCTTCAATCTGTTCGACTCAGAGAGCGCCGCCGCCTATCGATCTGGAGCAGGAAACCTCCGACCTGCTTTGACTCGAAGAGCATCGACGCCTATCAATCTGGAGCCGGAGACCTTCGATCTGCTTCAATTCGGATAGCTCACGCTGATGCTCATCGATCTAGAGAGAAAGCGAGCCTCGACGATGTCCGGCGAAGTCCGGCGAATAGGTTTTGGCTAGAGTGACATGAGCACGTTGAAGGGGTGGTGGCTAACAGAGGTTAGGGCAGAGGGTTGGGAAGGTGGCCAGGGGTGCGAGCGGCGGGGAGGTATAGTTGTGCGAAATGATGAATGGGGGAGTGCAGGGCAGTGGTGGGATGGTGGTGTTCGGTGGTGGTGGTGGTCACGGGCTGGAGGTTGTTGCTTGGGTTGGGGAATGGGGTTGAGGTCGGTGGCTTGTGGTGGCCGGAGGCACTGTCGAGGTGTAAGTGTGGACAGTCCGACCAGTGGGACAGGGGTTGGTGAAGGGACAGGGGACAGAGCTAGGGGCAGTGGCGGTGGCTAGGGCTGATCAAGGATTGCGACGGAGCTCGGGTTGAGGTTGAGGTTGGGGGCTAGGGCTGGATAGGGGACTGGGGAGGGGGGCAGGGGCAAGGCGATGGTGGTTGCCGGAAGGGGCTTTGACGGCGCTCACTTGATGGACGCGAGTTGTTGGTTAGGGGGGACATGGTCTCCGGAATGAGCGCGGTTACGGGAAGGGACCGGGAGGTGGCAGTGGAAGGAACATTGTGGCGGCGGCACCATATATTACGGGCGGCGGTGGAACGGGCGGCAGAAGGATGAGGGGTGAACAGATGTCACTGGATGATTGAACATTTCACCGGACGGACATGTAACTATGGGCGTGTAACTATGACCCGAGAAATGTAATTGTCACTGATTTTAATTCATACAATTGTAATGTTAGTCACTATAATAATATTGGTCACTTTTGACATGTAACTGAGGGATATAATTATGATATTAGTAACTGTGATATTTGTCACTTTAACGTTGTCACTGTAGCCGTTTACTGAAGCAGGTCACATTTTTGGAAATTTTAAAAAAAGTCACTTACTTGAAAATGAGTTCATTTTTAGTAATATTGACGTCCTTATCCCATGATTTATACGAACTTAATCAGTAGTGTGTATTTCCATTTGCGATAGCATCTCATCATAATTGACTTGACGATAAGAAAGAACAATAATTGAATATAACATGCCTCGTGCCTTGTTAGGTAAGAAAATAATTTTTTACGTTTTGCCTCCATGACTCCTCATGACCAGCCGGTCTCAAATTAATGCACGGGGAAATGTATACTTCATACTCTCTCCGTCCCTAAATAAAAGCATCTGTTTCCTTTTCTGACCGTCCCTAAATAAAAGTTCCCTTTCCTTTTTTGGCAAACAAAACAGTGCAAAACAGTGCAAAACAGTGCCAAACAGTGCCAAACAGTGTCCAAACAGGGTCAAACAGTACCAACCAAACCCACTTTTTTAAGATGTGTGTAAAATGAATGGATACTGATGGAGTATATGGCCCGAGAACCCCCGGCCCACAGACTCCTACTACTCCAGCGAAGGCCCAGCAGGCCCAACAGGCCCAAATCACAGCGCCCAGAGTGCCAAGCAGCCCGCACTACGCGCCAGGGGTGCCTTCGGCCCCCTGGCCGAAGGCTCTAAATTCTCACACGACGGGTTTCTCAAGCAAACTAAGAAACTGGGAGAAAACGGCGAAAACAGTAGCCCTCGGCACTATGAGCCCTCGGCACCCGGGGTAGCCATCGGGTGGAAGAGCCCTCGGCTGCTGCTCTATGGCCGAAGGCATCTCACTCGACAAGATATCCGCCTCACATGCGTACAGATCACCGTACCCCGCACAGACGTCCCATCCAACAGCCGCATTAAATGCGGCCACATGCGGCTGCCAGCGCCAACCAGTTGAGGCGACCCCTCGGCCAATAAGCGCTTGACACGTGTCCCTGCCCGGCATTTATTGCTACTATAAATAGCACCCCATTTCCCCATTTGTAACCACGCTGAAAACGCTCCACATTTACAATACACTCTCTCCCTCTATATTTACTTACTCTGACTTCTCTCTAGATTACTCCCCGCAATAACCCTTCGGATAAATACCCCCGGGTAGACTATCCATCATTTGGTGCTCTCGTTGAGAGCTTGAAATTCGAGTAAGAAACCCTCCCCCTCGACCAAACACAAAACACTAGCCCTCTATCAAAATGGTGAGGACAACACGTGCCAACTCAAAGAATGTAGAAGACAAGAACCTGCCCCTCGGCGACGTCAACGCCCCCGAAGCCTCTCACAGGGCTCCCGAGGGCGGTGTCCTCGCTGGGCTGGAACAGGCGGCTGTCGACCTACGCCTTCAGATCCAACAAAACGCCCCCGATGCCCGCCTCGGCATCGAGGCCAAGAAGAAAAACCGGAGCGATGACCAAGTTAGCCCTCCGGTTCTCACCATCGACGTACAATCGGCGCTCTCCGCCTTCATCCAAACGCTCACCCAGAACCCGGGTGCCTTCGGCACCCTGGCTCCAGCTCACCCTCAGATCGGGGAAAATATCATACTTCCCCCTCTGCCACACCCCTTCGGAAATCCCACCCCTCGGGTGAGAAACGACGAGGGGGTGGTGGCCCAAGAAACATCCTCCCAGGAAGTTCAGTCCCGGGACCGCCATAATGACAACAGGGAGAGGCCCCGCACTTCCGCCCTCAACCGGCTCGGAGGAGGGCCAGACCGCCGAGGGGTCCAAGACCGCCTCGGGGGGAAAGCACTCCAAAAGCCCCAGGAAAGCAGGGGATCTGTTTCGAGGGCAGACGAGGAGCGTCCCCCTCGGGACAAAGGCAAGGCACCCCTTCATGCCGATGATGCTCGGCACCAAATCAACCAGGCCCACTCGGCCCGGGTTCGTTCGCAGGGGGCGGAGACCCTCCCGAGGGACCCCCGGGACGAGATCATTGCGGCCCTCCAACGCCGGCTTGACGAGATGGAGTCCAACAAAGCTCACGCCACCACCTCCACCCCTCACTCAGACCTCAAATACGAGGCCATGATGGCCAAAATGGAGGAACTACAGAAGAAGGTGGCCGAGGGCTCCGGGGAACCCGCCATCCAGCTCCGGACTCGGACGCCATTTACCCCAAGGGTATTGGCGGCCCGGATCCCGGAGAAATACCGAGGGCAACACATACAGCCCTACAGCGGAAAAACGGACCCCCAGGAGCATTACAGCAAGTACCAGAACAGCATGATGATGGTGGGGGCGTCAGACGAATATTTGTGTCGTTGGTTCCTCTCCACCTTAGAGGGACCAGCATACGAATGGTTCAACAGGCTGCCCGAGGGCTGTATTGATTCGTGGCAAGAACTCGCCCAGTGGTTCTTAACACAATTTGCCGGGAGGCGTCGCACAAGGAAGCACTTCTCCCACCTCCTAACGATACGCCAGAAGAAGGATGAGACCCTTCGGGATTTCCTGGAGCGCTGGAGGACGGAGGCCGACAAGGTCGACGGTGCTGATGACGGGACCCTCCTGGTCCTCCTACAAACCGTCCTCCGCACCGGCAACTTTTCAAGGAGCCTCATCATTGAACCCCCCCGCGACTACATAAGGGCCTTGCAGCGGGGGGACAGATATGCTGAGGCCGAGGAGGTGGAGAAGTATCACCAGCATCCGGACCAGCAGCCCCCGAGGGCTGACAACAAGAACAACCGAGGGCCGGGGGCTCCTCCAAATCGCCCCAAGGCTTCGGGACCCTCTGATGATCGCCCTCGGCAAGGCCAAGCCAAGCCCGGGGGAGGTTATAGGAGCAACCCTAAGACTTGGGCCCAGCCCATTCTCCTGGACCGCCCTCGGACCCCATTGACGCACCCTGTCAGCATCATCCTCGATTTTGCAGAGGAGAGGGGCCTCGTTGAGCGCGACTCTCGCGCACCCCCGGAGGTACACGCTATCAACCCTCAGTTCCCCTACTGTCGCTTCCATCGGCACCAGGGGCACAGGACCGATGACTGCCATCAACTGAAGACGGCCATCGAGAGGTTAATACCAGCAGGGCACCTGTCCCAATTTGTCCAGAGCCCTCGGCAGGAGGGACCTTCTCACCAGGGGCCTCCCCGAGGGCATCACACGAAGGTGAACGCTTGGGTAAACCCGAATACCATCCCCCTCGGCAAGAAAAGGGAGATTGGAAACTTGGAAGAAGAGGAGGAGGAATACCCCCACTACCAGGAGAAAAAACGCCACATCCTCATGATCACTGGTGGCAATACAGGGGGCGATTCCACCAGCCAACGAAAGAAGTGGGCTCAATCGCTCTACGTGGGGGAAGTCACTCATATGCCCCCGGTAAAGCGATTGAGAGAGGAACCCATCACCTTCACCAACGCAGACCTCCCTCCTACTTCTTCTCCTCACAGGGATGCCTTGGTGATTCGGACGGAGATCAACGACACCATCATTCACCGAACTTACATTGACACGGGCAGCTCCGTCAATGTAATGTACCTCAGCACCTTCAGAGAGTTGCATCTGGAGAGGGGGTCCCTTCGGCCCATTAAGACCCCTCTTGCCGGCTTCACCGGCGATACTATTGATTCCGAGGGGTAATAACCCTCCCGGTGATCTTCGGCGACGGGATCCGTAGAGCCCAGCTCGAAGTGGAGTTCGTCGTCGTCAACATTGACTGCGCTCACAACATCATCTATGTTAGCAAGACCCTAAGGGAGGCCGAGCTCAGGTACTCCCCTGTGGAAAAAACGGTGTTAGCCGTCGTTTGGACTGTCAAGAAGTTGGGCCACTACTTTCAGGCTCACCCGGTTCAGGTCCTCACCCATCAACCCCTCGGCGCCCTCATGAGGAGCCCCACCAGCTCCTCCCGCATGGTGAAATGGGCTATCTTCTTGAGCCAGTACAACATTGACATCCGTCCAAGGCCTGCCATCAAGGGCCAAGCCCTAGCGGACTTTGTGACGGAGTGTACCGCAAGAGCAGCCACGGACGGGGAGCCCTCGGCTACCTCGGACGACTGGTGGACCCTCTACACTGACGGCTCATCCGCGACCAAAGCATGCGGGGGAGGGGTAGTCCTCATTTCTCCCGAGGGCTTCAGGGCCTACTATGCAATCCGCTTCTCCTTCAAAGTCTCCAACAATGAGGCCGAATATGAAGCCCTCCTATGTGGCCTTCGGCTGGCTGCCAACATGAGGGCTCGGCAGATCCACATCAAATGCGACTCCAAGTTGGTCGTTGGCCAAATCTCCGAAGAATATGAGGCCAAGGAAGGAAGAATGAAACAGTACACGGAAGCGGCCAAGGAGTTGCTTAAGGTATTTGAGGTACACTCTCTCACTCAAATACCGAGGGCTCAGAACTCCGAGGCCGACATATTATCTAAACTCTCGGCAGACTCCCCCGAGCACATCTCCAAGATTGCCAAAATCGAGGAACTCAGCCTCTCAAGCATCCATGCAAGCCCCGTGATGAACATACAACAACGTCAGGAGGATTGGATCTCGGATATCACCGCCTTCATCTCCACAGGGCACCTGCCCGAGAATGAGGCCCGCGCTAAACTGGCAAAGCTGAGGGCTCCCAGCTACACCATCGAAGATGGAAGGCTCTACAAACGATCTTACAATGGCACGCTACTTCGGTGCCTTCATCTAGATGAAGCCGAGGTCGCAATGGAAGAAGTGCACAGTGGCACTTGCTCAGCTCACCAGGGACCCTTCTCCATGTCCCGAAGGCTCATTCTCCAGGGTTACTTCTGGCCAACCATGGCCAGGGATTGTGCTGACCTTGCCCGGAGGTGCACCACGTGTCAACATTTCCAGAAAGCCCCCGGCAGGCCAGCGGTCAACTATGCCCCCATCAGCACCTCTGTCCCGTTTTCCCGATGGGGGATAGACCTTGTGGGCCCTCTGCCGAGGGGTACCTCCAACAACAGATACATCATTGTGGCCGTCGACTATTTTACCAAGTGGGTGGAGGCTGAACCCCTCGCCAGCATCACAGAGGCAAAGTGCCGTCACTTCGTCCTCAAGAACATCCTCACAAGGTTTGGCGTCCCCCAGCAGATCATCTCCGACAATGGGACACAATTTGAGGCAGCCCCCTTCTGTGCCCTTCTGGAGGCATGGGGCATCAAACACACCTTCTCCTCCGTTGCCTACCCTCAAGGCAACGGGCAAGTAGAGAACGCCAACCGGACCTTGCTCGAGGGCCTCAAAAAGAAGCTGGAGGCCGAGGGTGGTGGCTGGGTGGAAGAACTTCACAACATCCTATGGGCCTACCGCACTACCCCTCGGCGCGCTACAGGTGAAACACCCTTCTCCCTCTGCTACGGTTTTGAAGCCAAAGCTCCTACGGAAGTCACCCTTCCTACCCGAAGGGTGTCCAATATGACCCCGAGGTCAACGACAGCAACATGGCCCTCGACCTGCACCTCATTTCAGAACGCCGGGAGCAGGCCTTCATCCGGGCAGAAAACTACCGAAGGCAAGTCAAAAGCTACATCGACGCCAAAGTTCGAACCCGGGAATTTCAAGTGGGGGACTATGTGCTCCGGAGGAGGGAAGCCAGCCAACCAACCGAGGGAGGAAAAATGGCACCAAAATTCGAAGGCCCCTACATCATAGCAGCCATCACAAATCCCGGGACCTACAAACTCAAACGCCCCAATGGGAAAGAAGTCCCTAGGCACTGGAATGTACACCATTTAGTTAAATTTTATCAATAATGTAAGAGCGGCCAAGCCCTCATAACTAGTGAATGTACTATCCAATGGCCAAAGGCCTCCAATTTCGAAGAATGAAGATACATCCAAGACATCAAGCCCTCATACTGACTACAGGCCCCATGCCTCACCACAAGAAGAACCCCCTCCGGTACCCAGTGCCGAGGGCGGACACCATCAACACCTACAACAAACAGTAGAAACACCACGTGTTTTCAGTCAAGACCCCTCGGCACCCAGTGCCGAGGGTACTTCCCCACCTTCAACATCAAAAAAGAAAAGATTAGAACACCAAGTGTTCCCACAGAAGACCCTTCGGCACCCAGTGCCGAGGGTACACCTCCCTCATCAAATATCGAAACGAAGAAAAAACACCAAGTGTTTCAAAGAAGACCCCTCGGCACCCAGTGCCAGGGATATGCTCTCCTAACAGCTTCCAAACATCTATTGGGGAACACCAAGTGTTTCATTTGAAGACCCTTCGGTACCAAGTACCGAGGGTAGACGCCTACATCAACTACAACAAGAGAACACCAAGTGTTCCTACAGAAGACCCCTCGGTACCAAGTACCGGGGGGCTACACATCGAAACTAACACCAAGTGTTGTTTCTAAAAGCCGTACCCCACGAGGACGCATATACTGAAGGCGCCACCATCGGTGCCGGCGGCACGTAGTGCCCCCGGCCATTTGCAACTAGTGTGCAAATGAAAACCCTTCCTTGAAATGCTTTCCGCGTCACTACCCCCAGGGTATGACAGGCATGAGAAATGCCCAGGATTCGACTTTCAAAAACGGAACGCTATCCGCGTCATTACCCCCAGGGTATGACAGGCATGAGAAATGCCCAGGATTCGACTTCCAAACCGAAACGCTCCCCGCGCCACCACCCCAAGGGTGTGGCAGGCCACAGACTATGTCTAGCGCCGAGGGGACGACTTTCAAAAATGAGGCGCTTTCCGCGCCATCCCCCAAGGGGAGGCAGGTTACGGACCACCATATCTTGTGCCCAGGAAACGTCCCTCGATCCCCTCGGCACTCGGAAGGTTAACCCGAGGGAGGAGAGCCATTGGTGTATTCTGATGGTCTCCTAATAGGCCCAGCCTTACCAAGAAACCAAGTTTCTTGATTCCTTCCCTTCACCACCAACCAAAAAAAAAAAAAAAAAAAAGGGTGAAGGGGAGTAGACTCAGCGAGAAATCAAAGAGTACACTCCAACAAAATCACAATATGCCGAGGGCTCCCCACGGGAACACCTCCGGCAATTGAAGACTCCTATTTCCCGAAGGATACTACTCAAGGAAATATCATCAGGGAACGGCTAAGTCCACTACCTGGTCACCTCCGGCCACAAAGACACCGAAGGCTTCAACAACACAAAGGGACTGGACTGTCCAAGGTCCACTAAACGGTACTTCAAACAAACATCGAAGGCATCCGTTATGCACAAATACCGAGGGCCCTTTCCCCATGACAAGGATCAAATTCTACAACTTTTAAAGTGTATGCCGAGGGCACACACTCCTCATTGGCTTTCTTCACAGCAACAAGATTCAACATCAATTTATGCTTAGAAAAATCCTAAGTCCGAAGGCTACACATGGAAGCAACACTACAAAAAATTATAAGTCCTAAAGATGGAGCCCCCGGCCCAATCAGTATTACAGCCAAGGGAATATGGTGGCCGAAGGCCATGCAATACAACAACACTTAAAAAAAAGGGTATTCCGTCCTGAATGAGTAGCCCCCGGGCATCTCGCAAAGTGATGTGGAATCAGAGGGCACCTATCACCCGAAGGCTCCCAAGGGAAACTCTACACTTAGAAGATTTTCTAAGTCCTACATATTTCACCCTCATCTCAAGGGACCTAATTGCCGAAGGCTACCTATCAATCGAGGGCTACAGTTCACAAGGAATCAACACTCAAGAAAATCTTCTAAGTCCTAAAAGAATTAGCCCCCGGCCTATTCAATATTACAGGTGGGGCTCCACAGTAGCCGAAGACTACATGGCATACTACACTTGCAAAAAAAAAAAAAAAAAAAAAAATCTAAGTCCTATACATTGGGCCCTCGGCCCAATATTTACACATCAGAGGGGACACCGTATCCCGAAGGCTCACAAGGGAAATCTGCACTTAGAAATTTTTCTAAGTCCTAGGATTGGGGTTACTGTAGACACCCGAAGGCCCTATGGTGTGCTACACTTAGAAAAATTTTCTAAGTTCTAATTGCTGCTGAACCCTCGGTTGCATATCCAGCAAAGGGTACCCAACTACCGAAGGATCCTAAGGGATAGCTACAATCAGATAGTATTCTAAGTCCTAAGACATACATTCAAAGGAACAAACACATACACTCGAAAAATGCCGAAGGCATACACTCAAGGAAAACGGAGGCATACATCCAAGAATAAAGGAATCGAAGGGAACAAGTCATATATACAAAGCCCGAAGGCGATCATTCAATCATCAAAAAGAAAGCAAGTGTAATTGCGATGTTACTATTACAAACGGGCCGAAGCCGAAGGATCAATGTTGGTTGTTACAAAAAATATTCAGACATTACAAATTATGAAGTCACTCTACAACTACAGCAGCATCATCCCCGGGGGCACCCTCCCCCGATGGCTTCGAGGTAACCTCCGTCCCGGTGGCGTCCTCGGCATCATCATCGGCGCCCATCATCATGGAATCGTGAATCACCGGGCGCTCTTCTCCCTCGGGAAGGGGGACCCGAACATCTGGCTGCAACGGGGGGAGGCCGTACACCGAGGGATTGAACTCATCTAGGGAGGTGCCAAAATGCCGGGCGAGCCTCCGGTAAACCAGGTGCTGGGTGAAGAACTCGCCAGCTTGATAGTAGGTGTCGCCCCTCTCATTCATCCAGTCCAGCCCGGGGCCCCTCACCCACTCCTCAATCGAGGCCTTCACCACAGAGGCCACCCATTCGCTCTGGCCCTCGGCTTTCCAGCCCTCGGAGGTGAACCCAGCAATGGCCTCTTCCCGGGCTTTTGCGGCAGCTTCAGCTTTGGCCTTCTCGGCGTCCTCAGCAGCTTGTTTCCTCTCCTCGGGCGCAACCCTCTCGGCTTCAGCCCTGCCCTCGGCCTTCCCGTCTTCTCTGGCCTCCTTCAGCCGCAGCTCCGCTTGCCGAAGGGCATCCTCCAACTTACACACCTCCCGAAGGGCAGCGTCCTTGTCGCGAATCAGCTCCTCCACGGACCTCTCTAGCTCGGCCTTATGACGGCACCACTCCTCTCGCCTTCGGGCCTGCTCACCGAAGGTTATGCATGCCTGTTGAACAACGGACAGAGGGTTCAGACGGGCATTGGGGTTATGATAAAATATTGAGATCAAGCCAAAGTAGAAACACTCACAGTCAGAGCTGATCGGAGGCCCTGGCTTCGAGGGCGTCATCGTTATAAGTAGAGAGGGCTTCTTTGTCCATCATCGAGGTTATCCCCCTCAGGAAAGACAACGGTTCAGCCGAGCCATGCAATACGGATGCCCCCGGAGCGAGGGAGAGCCGAATAATCTCCCGAGGCATCTTCCCTGAGGGAAGGTCCGTCTGAGCCATCGGAGTATCAATTGCCGGGGGATCAGCGGAGGGCTGATCATCGAGCATTATGAGGGGGGGCGCCTTCTCAACGACGTCCCCGGCAACCTTCTGCTTCTTGATAGGGGGCTCCACCCCCTTGCCCCCCTTCTTCTTCTTGGCTGCCACGTCAGCCTTCGGCCCCCCGGCCGCAGTAACGGGAGCAGCAGAGGCTGAAGGCTCTGCGGTCTCCTTCGGGAAAACCTCATCAATGGGCTTTTGACCCGAGGGCTCCGTCTTCTCCTTCTTCTGGGCTTGCGCCCTCTCCTTGTTCTTCTTCATTGCGAAGAGAGCCTCCATACCTGCAAAACAAAGCAAAGAGAATGTTAACCCGAAGGGTTCGTACCAAAATCAACTATCGGGATGCAAAATGAAAAATGCCTAAGTAGGAGACTAGGGGCCCTCGTAGCCTACCTCCTGCTCCCCCGAAGGCCTCAGTGAAGACAGGGTACTTCTCATCTACTTCCCCGATGAACCGGTACCGTCGGAACCCGAGGGCATGCAAGTCTTCCTCAAAGGTGCATTCTTTGATCGTCACGACCTTCGTCTTGCCCTCCGGAATCTTGGCGAGTTTCAGGCCATCCTTCTCTAGGGCAGCACTCCCCACCCTCTCGTGGCGCCGAAAGCGGCCCCGCAGCTCCTTCGGGAAGGGATTCTCAGCCAGCCGGACGTAGCACCATCTGTCTTTCCAGCCCTTATTGGACGAGGGCGCTTCGGTGAACAGCTTGAACTTTGCTACCTGCTGTAAATTGGCGAAACCCTCGGCATTCGCGTGCCCCCCCCCGGCACAAGTTGAAGCTTTGGAAGAAGAGGTCCAAGCTTGGGGTAACACCCCTCGTCCGGCACAGGTGCAGGAAGCCAGCAATGTATGAATGGCTATTGGGGGTAAGTTGGCAGGGGAGGAGTCCAACAAACCGGAGGTACTCCCGGAGGAATGGATGCAGGGGGAACCGGAGGCCCATGGACACTGACAGAACGTGGACGGCAATGCATCCCTCCGGAGGCCGGGACAGCAGATCATCAACGCTTGGCTCCACCACTACGGCCGAGGGCCCAACGTGCAGCTGTGTGACATACAAGTCAGCCCTGTCCGCCTTCGACTTAATATCGAGGGCCTCGGTGTTTAGCCAGGTATACCCCTCTGACATTTCAACGGGCCCCCCAGCAATAGCAGCCACACTCTTCTTCTTAGGGGCAGCCCTCTGCGACTTTGTCTTCTTTTTACCGGGGGCTATCCTCAGAGGCGTCGGGTCCAACGGTCTGGAGGTACTAGGCTCACCACAGTCATTCCGAGGGGGTGGCACAGCAACAGTAACCCTCATCGCCTCCTTTTGGGCTTCATCCTCCGCCACCTGACACGCGAGGGCTAGTTCTTCATCTTCACACTCCTGCTCGAAGCCTTCGGCTTCCACCTCAGCAGCAAGAGCCTTCTGCAACTCCAAGGCCACGACTTCGTCATCGGCAACCGAGGGCGCACTGCTGCTTGACTCAACATCTGAAGCAACCTCATCCTCAACCGAGGGCTCCCTCGATATATTCTGGGAATCACTCTCGGACGACATTCTTTGCAAAAAAAAAAAAAATATGCCTAAAGTTTCGAAGGATTTCTACGGAACCCTAACCCTAAACTAAGGCCAGAGGGTGGAACTTGCAAAGAGTGTTGAGGAGCGAAGGGAGAACTAACCTCTGAAAGCACAGTGACCGAGGGCTCGAGTTCTCTCTCTGGAATTTTTGGCAGAGCTTCGCTAAGGATTTTTGAACGCGTAAGGAAGGAATGGCTCTGGCTCCGGGGTATTTATAGACCCCAGAGTCTGGGCTTGGGCCCGAAAACCGGGCCTCCGGGTGGACGCCATCATTACACACCGCATCTTCACCCAACCCGCGATGCCGCCCACGGACAGCCAGCCATCACTCGCCACGTGTGCCACCCCCCCCCCAACGGCTACATCCCGTCGTTACATATTCCAACGGCTATATTTCCAACGGCTGTATTTTGGAAGCCCCCGGGTTTTCTACTTCACTCCACTTCATCAAAGATAGCCTCCGGGTGCACTCACCCAGAAGTGCCCCCGGGTTGTGCCCACACAACACATTACACACGCCTTCGGGATCACCCCTTCAGATCCCTAGGGCTGCATATCAGGGCACCCCTCGGGGTTTCCCCCTCAGCACTGCAAAACCGGGTAGCCCCCGGGGTGTGCCCCATTGACGGATGGCCCATGGCACACAGGTAATGGGAGCCCTCGGGTATCTTCATCACCAACTCATCAACAGACAGTGGACCCCCCGGTAACAACTTCACTGTTGCCCTCATCTGGCAGGCCCCCGATCCCTGGATTGAGGGGCTCCCCTTCGGCACCACCAGGACAGCAACGGCGAGCCTTCGGCTAATCAACACAGGAGCCCTCAGAGGAGAGAGCCTTCGGCATTCCCGTCATTCCCCACTTTGTACCAAGGTTTGACATTTTCGATTCATCATTGGGGGATTCGGTGCACTCTTTTTCCCTCATTAGGATTTTTTCCCAAAGGGTTTTTCCTAATGAGGTTTTTAACGAGGCATCCCCCCGAAATGAAACGAAAAGCGTCAGCCTTCGCCCCACAACGGCAACGTAACTACTTTACTCCTTTCCACCACTTTACAAGTGCCTCAAGGAGTGGGGGACTGGAGGACCCCTTCGGGAAAAACATTAAATTACAAAATCTGTGAAATTCCAACAAACAACAAACCAAGCCCTCAAGTCCCGACATGTGGGTAACTGAGGGACTGCCTTCGGCAGGGACATAAAAGCAACAACTCCTCACCAACCTCAGAGATCACAACGGGACAACATCAAAGGGCAAGTACAAATTACTCATTTTCCCTCAAGTACCTTTCGGCAAAAGGAGTGAGGGACTCCTGATGGAGTATATGGCCCGAGAACCCCCGGCCCACAGACTCCTACTACTCCAGCGAAGGCCCAGCAGGCCCAACAGGCCCAAATCACAGCGCCCAGAGTGCCAAGCAGCCCGCACTACGCGCCAGGGGTGCCTTCGGCCCCCTGGCCGAAGGCTCTAAATTCTCACACGACGGGTTTCTCAAGCAAACTAAGAAACTGGGAGAAAACGGCGAAAACAGTAGCCCTCGGCACTATGAGCCCTCGGCACCCGGGGTAGCCATCGGGTGGAAGAGCCCTCGGCTGCTGCTCTATGGCCGAAGGCATCTCACTCGACAAGATATCCGCCTCACATGCGTACAGATCACCGTACCCCGCACAGACGTCCCATCCAACAGCCGCATTAAATGCGGCCACATGCGGCTGCCAGCGCCAACCAGTTGAGGCGACCCCTCGGCCAATAAGCGCTTGACACGTGTCCCTGCCCGGCATTTATTGCTACTATAAATAGCACCCCATTTCCCCATTTGTAACCACGCTGAAAACGCTCCACATTTACAATACACTCTCTCCCTCTATATTTACTTACTCTGACTTCTCTCTAGATTACTCCCCGCAATAACCCTTCGGATAAATACCCCCGGGTAGACTATCCATCAGATACTTTTATATAGGGACGGAGGGAGTATTTAACAGTCAAAAAAAATTTGAACTAAACTAAAATGTCTTTTTAAAAGGAAATGTTTTTCTTTTGCTTTTATTATGACTAAATGGCTCATATAAGCATGCATGCTTACTTAATAAATTATACATTTCGGCCGTTTAACCGGTTTGGACCTGTAATTGTAAGTTATTACATTTTTAAGAATTTAAATAAATATCGTTAAGGTTTGAAAAAATATAAATAAAAATAGTAAATAATTTAAGAATGTCATACTCTATTTCATGCGTCTTTGGAATGACTTATATATTCTACATCTTTTTAAGTGTTCACATTAATTATAGAGTTATATTATTTACGTTTTTACATATTATTCGTTTTTCCATTTCATGTTTTTTTATCTTAACATTTTAAAATTATTTATCAATCTTATAATTTTACGATTTTATATTAGTATTATACTATATTATTTATCTATTTTATTAATTTTATAAGATTTATCAATTGTGCTGATTTTTGTCAGAAAAATCAATTGTCCTGATTTATTTCTTCAAAAATAACCTGCTATAGCGGATAAAAATGACATGAAGGATTGCATTTTCAAATTACGTGTATTGATATTTTTAAATGAACAGAGGTGATGAATTTAAAATATTAGAAGAGTAATGAATTTGGAGGTCCCGGTTCAAAATGTAAAATCGGGGCCCTACATTAATTAATATAATTTTTTTAAAATAAAATCTCAATCCAAATACTTATACTCAAATTAATGGAATACTCTATAAAAGAGAACTAAGAGTAAAAGGATCAACCAAAAAAATGATGAAATAATTACATAAATATGACCAAAATAAAGATGATTTACAAAAATATGACTAATGACTAGAGTAGTAATGAAATCATAGTAATTCATGTTCAAATTTTGAGCTTAAATTACCATAATACCACATTGTAGTAATGAATAGTCATATTTATGTAAATATGTTTTATTTTAGTAATATTCTTGTAAAAAACTCTAAAATGATTCCTCTACATTTTTCTTCCTTAGGCCGATTGCAATCCTTGGGTTGAAAAGACTATTTTGAGCTTTTCACCCTTAAAATCTCTACAACTCATGTAGAAGGAAGGGCTAAAGTGGGCATATGGCACCACCATGAGTGGGAATTAGCAGCCAGATTCACCCCACCCCATTGACTCTTCGTGGCAAAAGGAGAAGAAATTAGCTGCGAATGAAAGGATAAAATGGGTCTCATTCAAAATATAAATCCCAAATTTATTTAAAGTGCTATAACTTTTTTATTTATACTCCAATTTTTATAAAAGATATATCAAATTTCTTAGCTTTTTATTATCTTTCATATGACACCAATATTGATATATGAAGTTATAAGGGAAAATATGAAATTTAAACTGATTAAGGTTTTCAAATCCATAATTTTTCTTGGTCCAAAAGGTGGAATCTCCCACCCCAGGAGCCCCCACCCTGATCCGACATGACTCAGTCAGCAAAACGTCAGTAGGCCTTATACACGTCCGCAACAGAGGTCCACCCTTATTTCAGGTTCTATAAATAGATTCGGGTGCTAAAATTAAGATGTCATAATAAAAGTAATTGTTTTACATATTTCAATTGTTTTTATTTAAAAATAGCTCTGAATTAACAAAAATAAATTTAACTCTGAATTTATTTATTTTTACATCGAAATGTTTTACTTTTTATATCATAATTGTTTGCTAAAAAACTCGCGGGAAAAAGTTAATGTATAATAATAAATGTAAGATTTTAATTAAAAAACTTTGCAGAGTGAATATATTGACGGTGTTGGATTGCAGTAAAAACTGAATTGATTGATTGAATACGTATAAATTGGTGAGAAATTTGATATATTGACGGAGTAGGGTTGCGGTCAGCCTTACTAGCTAACTGTATTTTACTGATTAGTATTAATATACGGAGTATAATATAACTATATAATACTAATGAGGTTTTAAAATTTTGGGAGCCCTTAAATTCGAGGGCCTTGTTCGGGATAACTTATTAAACCCTCTAAAAAACGACCCTGATCCTTAGGTCCCTTTTCCTATTTCGGCCCATGTCACAACTCACAACCCTTCGGAATTTTGATATTGTCGTATAAATAAATGTCAAATGATTCTAGTACTTTTCTTAAAAACTACACCACTTTCTCCCATCCCAATATTAGGGAGACGGAGGTTGTAATACATACTCCGTATTACATAATGAAGTTAAGTGATTAATTATACAGAGTAATATATTATCAAATGTGACGATTCTGTCACTCATGCATGCATGTTAATGTGTGTATTTATTGATGTGTACAAACACAATATTACTTATCATATATTTGTGCAAAATATTGATAAAAATATACTTTCATCCCGTAAAACTTTGTCATCTTTCCTTTTTGTGATGTCCTAAAAACTTTGTTACTTTTCCTTTTAATCAACTAATTTGTGATTCCAATTATTTCTGTTTATCCTCTGCACAGACTTTCAGCACATAGTTTTTACATTTTTATTCTATGGTCAAACATGACAAAGTTTTAAAGGCGGAGAGAGTCATCATTTTTGATAGGGGACCCACACCATGATCATGGATCGATTTTCCTTTGATATCATGTTAAGATTTGAAATCCATCATAAAATGTTAATGTGATATACTCCATATAAAAGAAGTAACTCAAGATCTTAATATATCACTTTATTATTTCTTAATTTACGGATATGAGATTCCACCAAATGTGAACTCCCTCGCGAGTTTTAAGATTAGCATCGTTATGGAAAAATGTATTGAAGAAACTACATATCTAAATCAAGACTATTAATAATCAATTTTGATGTTCTACACAAGTGCTCCGTACATAGTAATATCAATTCTCATGTAGTCATGTTTCTGTGCCGGGAAATATGCCGAAGCTTTAAAAACCAGTATACCTCAAGGCAAGACCTGGTAGCAATTAGTAAGTTGTAAGATATATGGGGTTTTTGGATCTGATTTTTAAAATCGTTTGTCCTCTTTCGGGGAGCAGAGACAGAAGTTGTAGTGTTTGGATGAAAGTGCAGAAGTACTTCTGATGATTTAATTTACTCCTTGAATCAATTTTTTAGAAGCTATGGAAGACCTCAGACAAATTTTCGGAAACTGATCTTGATTCTGTTTCTGCTATAAAAAAGAAACAGAAGAAGAATCAGTTCCAAACACACCATAATAGGTCATTGATTGTACCATCTTTCAACTTTTCCCCTCTATAGGCATAAGGCAGTGGGGTAAATTATCGTCGCTCTATGCTCTTTGCTGATTATGACTCATTGAATATCAATAATTAACAATCTCAAAAGAGTTTCAACTTTCATTTCTGGGCGTCTCAAAAAAATTCCACTTTCCTATTTTGAAAAATAATATGTGGTTCATATCAAATTTTACACATTTTTTTCTCATTTGCACAACACTCCATCTCACAATATTGACTAACTTTATCTCCGTGCCTGTACAAGTAGCTCAATTGATAAAATAGTGAGAAGCTTGGACAGATAACTAAATATCAAATTATACGACAACATGAAAATATGGAATCAATTTCTAATACGCACGAGTATACGATCTATCACTACAAAAACTGATTGATTTACGTAATTTACAACCTCTCATATATGCCGTTATGTGACGTTGTTTAGTAGGCGTCGCTTGGGATGGAAGATTCAACCTATATCGGACGAATAAAGAAGCGTAAACAAAGGAGAAGGACGTATATGGGGTGCCGCATGTGCAGGCTGTCACACCCCGTCGGTGCAAATTTGTGATTTAGCAAACACAGCATAGCCTGTCAGTGTCTTTTCAGTAAATCATGCCATAATAATTTTCTCTTTCTTCCCCCCATTCCGTCACCACTCAAATTATATCATTGTTGTCGGCTGTTGCATTTTCCACAATGAAAACGTAAACCTCAAATTTAAAAGGCATGGGTTTGAAAACGCATGGGTTGACACATGGTAGGTTTGGAAGTCTAATCTACACAACTGCGATAAAAGATTACTATATTAAAATGCGTAGAATCTCCGTAAATATCAGGATCAGAGTCTCACTCTCTAGGCTTTATTCATCAGCCTATGATTAAAATCTAATTTACATCATCTCATCTAATTATGTGATCCGTGTTAGGGACATCAGGGACGGAGTTTCTTTTTTTTTTTCAAATTTAAAATGCCCGTCCATCCTACTCCTATAGAAGAGTCAATCTTTCGGTTGGAAATTACAAGCGGAATAAAGCATTAAAATGAATTAACAATCTTAAATTTTCTTTACTATATTCAAATTCTTATCCATTACTCCCTCCGTCCCAAAAACAACTCCACAGTCACGATTCATTGGTCAACTTGAATCACTCCTAATCTTTTATTTTATATATCAAATTTTTAACAAATTTAAATTTTCTTGATCAGGCTTTTTAATGGTTTTAATGTAGTTTCTGAATATGTAAATTTTATTTACTAAAAGTAATCTGAGTATGAACAGGGATTGAGTTGCTTTATCGTCGGTCAAACATCGTAATTCGAACGGGAAGTTAATTTTGGGACGGAGGTAGTATTAAACTTTATATATCTAAAAGCTACGTTAAACATTAGGCTTCCTCCATCATAAAATGAATATGATATAGCGACTTTGGGGCAAGTGTCAAGAAAACAAAAGATTATTGTTTTACTACTTTAACTTCTAAAAATAAGACAAGTGAACAAAAATTAAAAGATGAATGAAAAGATAATTATAAGTATAAAGTTTTTTTTTTGCAAAAGATAACTTAAATATTATTAAAACTGAGAACCAGATACAAGGTTGCCATGACAAAGGCTACACTGGGGTGAGACTCGGAGCTGGTATCACGCTTACTAGCGGTCCATCTCGCTAACCCCGCAATTTGATAGACTCCATACACAGCACTGCTGCACCTGCTACTAAAAGGGAATTTCAAAAACATAACAAAGTTTTGAAAAAATGAAAAATCAAAAGAGAAACATAATCCAGTTTCTCCAGCCACTGGCAAGTAAATAGCAGTTTGACCAGCCTCGGCTAAGGGTACGTCATTCCTGTCCTTGCATTCTCCTGCTACTGGTGATGTTGCCCGGACAGCACCGCCACTTCCAAGTTTTTTGGATTTTCTTCATCCACATCCATACTAGCCTGTGCCCCCGCCATGATATCTTTCTCAGTGACCCTACGGTTTCTTGGTGCATCCAGGGTTGTAGCAATCTCCTTCCCCTTTGACATAAGCCCTTCCACCATATAGCTTTCATGTTCTTTTGTCACTTTATCAGACTCAGCTTTCTCATCTCGTCTCTCATCACGCTTGTTCCTGCTAGGAATAAGCCACCGGTTACCCGGGTGCGTTCCTCCTCGCCTCATATCAGCCCGTAACCATGACCCATAAGGTTTCTCCCTGATTCCTATACCATCATGTGGATTGGAATGGCAATAACGGTCAGCATGACCAAGAACCCCACATAGAAAACAGAAATTCGGGAGTCTCTCACATCGAAAATTTGCCCAGATCCAGCTATCTCCCTCCTGCCTAACCTGTAAGCGTCTAGTCAAAGCCATAGTAATGTTAAGCGTGACACTAATGCGCAGGACCAACTTTGCTTACCACCAAAAGAGTTCTCATCTATCTGCACAAGCGATCCGATACTACTAGCTATTCCACGAGCTGCTCTTGCCGTCATATAACTTAAGAGTAAGTTGTGAACCTGAACCCAGAAATCAGCATAATCCATTGGAACTTCCAGAGGTTTATCAGTCCGCCCCAAACATTTGATCACCACCAGATTCTGCTCAAAGGACCAAGGCCCTTCATCAACAACTCTATTTAGATCTCCTTCATGATAAAATTGTAAGAGGAATTTAGAATTCTCAATTTCATCGATAGAAACTCCCTTGACTGGATGCCAAACCATAGCCATTGTTTGGCAAAAGGAAACGGCCTGAACAGGTTTGTCAGACACAACCCTAGCCACAGCGGCTAGATTGAATCCCTCTGTAATCCCATCCGCATCCTCCGCCGGGTCAGCTGCTAGCACCAACCCCCTATTTTCTTCTTCTACAATTGAAAGCATACTAACGTTTCTCGAAATTATCTCCATCACAGCTCAATCAAATCTCAAAAAACACAAAGCAACTAAAATACTGAAAATATGTAGCTAGAATTCAATTGAAAACACTGCTCTCCACACAACAAGAAACAAGCACCAGTCGAGTGTTCAACCAGGGGAACCACAACAAATAGCCTCGGCCAAATTTAACCGGAAACAAAAACACGGAACGAAAACGCCCGGAGAAGACAACAAAACGTCGAAGCACGAAGAAAATAAAATCACAACCTGAAACCCGCGGAATTAAAACTCCAGGACCCCCTATTAGCGTCGTCGCCTTTAGCAACTTGAAACAACCTTGCGAAGCCGTTCATATTTCCGCTCCGGAGGGCCGTCGAAGTCCCCACGTAGCTAGGGTTTTCCGTTGCGGCGCATTCTAATTATAAGTATAAAGTTAAAAACTAAAAAATCAATGAAATTTAATTTAGAATAGTATTCATACGTTTTCAACAACAATCCAAAAATGAAAGTAAATATAACAAAATGAGATCGAGAGAATATTAAAATGCTACTTTTGAGTTGAAATTGAACTATTCAATTAATTAAAAGTTTTAATATGAGAAATTCAAAAGAAAAACTAATATGAGAACGTTTATCTTGAATAAAAATGAAATTATTCAAAACAAGAGTGAAATATAGACAAAGTTCTAAAATAGAATCAATGATGTCTCTTTTCAAAATAATAATATTAAATATTTCTGCTTAATAAATTTTATTCTTTTACTCATATAAAGAATTTCCTATAAATGCTCAAAAGTCAACCTGATACATAAGTTAATACATATGTTTTTACTCGATTTCAGTCTCAGATCAGACTAAATCAAATTTAAATAAACTATATCAGATCGACTTTAGCAAACTGTACCTGATCCGATCAGAATTTTGCGGTTTAAAAATACACAAAGACCAGCATCTGCCAATCAGATCAGACCAATTCAAACCAGTTCAGAAAAAACCAAATTAAAAAAGAACAGATCAGACAAAAAAAATTAGTCTAATTAAAAACATCCCAAGTGGTCTATAGTTATTTTTGCTTTCAAAAGGATGTGTTTAAAGTTGATTTTTTTAAATCGTAAAACCAACAATTATATTAAATCAACAAAATGTTCGTCATTTGGTTGACAATACAATCAGGGATAAAACAGGAAACAAAATGACGAAAACTCTTTTGTCTGTCGTTCACGCTTGAACCAGATTTAGAAATTATCACCTTCGTAGAACAATAAGATTCGTTGATCCTGTAATGAGTTTAACTGAACCAACGACAAACAAACCATACTTCTTATCAACTGAGTTAAATTCTAAAATCTTTCTGATATGAAATAAGAACACACGCAAAACAACATGCAATTCGAAAGAAAAACACAAACAAAATAAAACGGAATTAAAATAGAGTTCACTCATTGATGGAGTATATTCTCGTATACCCTAGTGATATCATAATCACCGATGAGAAAGCATCACGGGGCCACACCGGAGTGCGTGAAAAGACCAAGTCCACAATCGGACCGACGTTGACCCCGACCGACCAAGGTCAGGAATGAGCGTCAGACAGCAAAATGACCAAGGGCCGAAAGGTCACCCGACCCCGACATCGAGGTCGGGAAAACACCAGGCTCAAGAATGGGCCAAACTCGGCAAGTTATGAGCCCGACCTCGAATGCCCGAGCCCGACACCAAGCCTGACCTCCGAAGTCAAGCATATGGGCAACCAAAGTCAGAGTGTCAAGCGGCCAACCACCACAAAGGCAGAACAATAGACAGGAGGTGAATCCCCTCACAATGAGCCCGAGTCTCCAATCACTGACCCCGGTAGAGCTCAAGGTCAGGCCAAAGCATTATGTACTTAGACAAATCCGCAAGGACCAGCACCGTAAGGAAGTACTGTCACGCCATCACCAGCAGCGGATAATATTCCTAAATGCACACATTTAACCACACGGGTATTCTGGTAACAACTTGTTAGAGATGATTCCAATCAACCAGCTGTCCAAGACTATCTCTCCAATCACCTTTACACGTGACTGCTCCCCATCGAATTAGGCTGATAGTTTGTTAGAATAGCTTTACATGTGTCTCATTCCCATTTGATCAGTATCTTTTTACTTGGGCACCAAGAATTGCCTTTTATCTCTTAGTATAAATATCACCTTCCAACTTGTGGAAAGGGATCACATTCTACATTCTCTTACTGTGATACTGCCGGATTGTCTATCTGTGTTTTCCGATCAGTTCACTCTCTCATTCTGTTTGGATTCCGACTACCCCAGTTCGGTAATCCATCACTCATCTTCTTCCAAAACCTAGACTCTCTTGCACTCCATGGTGGAGGCTCAGAAAGAGGATGATCCCCCGGAAACGTATGCTCCATGCGGTCCGCAGCGTCCTCCTCATCAAGCACGAGTACGTCATCCTCAGTCGTGATCTCCCAACTGTCGCACTGCCGAATCAATTTTAATTTTCCAAACTATCTGGCGTCGAAACTACCTCATCCACATCCAACCACAACCCGCCTGCCTTGACCATGTTCATGATCTCCGCCATATAGATGTTGTCAGGCTTCTGAAGAAGAAAGCCGCACAAGAACGGTGGAAGAAAACGCTAGAATTCTAGGGACACGACCGCTTTGCAATACCGTGTTCCGTGTTTAAAGTTGATTTATGGGGCTTTCCCCTTAATATTACGAATTTATAGCTAATTTCTAAAAATGTGATCATAATTTCTTTTGGACAAAACGTGACTAAGATAGTTACATACTTCCTCCGTCTCTTTTTAGTTGCAACAGTCAACATTTCACATTTGCCAACGCACAACTTTGACCGTCATTATATTTAATTCTGTAGTAGTAAAAATAAAATAAAAATCAGAATATAAAACTTAGTAATGAGACGAATTTAACAATATTTTTCAAAAAAAAATAATTCACATACATTAATAAATAAAATGTAGTCAAAGTAAAGTACATGAATAGTGTATATATTCCAATGTTGCAATTAATGTGCTACAGAGGATAGTATTTGGAAAAATATAAAGTGGTGACCAAATATTCATGTCACTGTCATTTCACGTCACTATCGGATGTCAATACGCCTGTGTCACTACCATTTCCGTCTATGTCTTTGCCGCGGCCATCGGTCACCGCCGCAAGCCACAGTGACACTATTACAGGATATCACTGTTACCACACTGAAACTACCACCCTGCCGGTAATGTCACCGACCATCACCGCTGTCGCATCCCCGCGCGGTCGCACGCTCAGTCCCTGCAAAATCGCTGCCCCTGCAAAATCGCTGCAAAATCGCACCCCACCACCACAACCAGCCCCATCCCCTTCAACTGCCACATCCCTCCACCACAACCAGTCCACCACCACGCCCACCTCCTCATCCCCATCCACTTCCCCATCCCCAACCCCAACCTCCCCATCCCTAGCTAGCCCCCTGCTCTGGCCCCAGCCACCCTCCCTAACTCGAGATCTAACCAAACTCAACCCAGCCCCTGCCTAGCCCCACTTCCAGTTCCCCAACCCCAGCCGCCTCCCCTGCTCCCCCGCTCCCTGTCATTCGGTCCTCCACCAAGCCATTCTCCGGCAGTTCCCCCAAACATTAGCCATAACGCCACCGCACCACCATGAACCCTTGTCGCACCGCACCAGCAACGACGCCCCAAACCGGAGTCATCTTACATGGGGGATGGCAAATCTGACATCGATGGCCCTAAATCAGAAACGTCACCCAGTGAGGAAGATGGATCTGGAACCGGAGGCTTCAGTTCGGAGCCGTCGTCCACCGGAGGCGCGATTAGTGAAAACATGAGAGAAGCTAGACAAAGCTGATGGCGGAGGTGCAAGAGACTACCGTAATGCTCGATTGCGACGGAGTTGCAAGTCGTTCGTGAGAGGGAGAGAGTTTCCCTTTCTTTTGACCGAGATAGCTCTCAAGCTCTGCTATCTGCAAGTCATGAGAGCGAGAAGGAAGAGAGGCGTTCGCGGAAGGGGGCGAGAGTTAAAAAAAATCACTTTTCTATCTTTTTATAAAATGATTATATTTTTGTCCAACAGAAGTTGAGCCGTAATATTCATGACATTATTTCTTGATTTATCTACAGCTTCTATCTTTTGAATTTTATACTGTACTATACCCTTGTTGAGAAGTTTGTTTCACGTTAATCAAATATAAAATAAAATGCTAACATCATAATATACCAAATTGATCTTTTGTGATGAAAAAATTATATATTATGAATTAAATTATGACAGTTATCATTATATATTAAACACTTATTTCACACAGGATTTTAAAAAGAAGGCTTCAAAAAAAGGATTGTAGTTTTATTGACAGAAGGATTGTAGTTTTATTGATGTCTGTTCATTTCTCTATAACAATATTCTTGCCATTTTTGTCTACTCGTATAGTCGTACTTGTGAATATTTATTTATTATGGTCATTTTTGTTCTAATGAGAGTTAATTTTCATATTATTTTAATTTGTAGGTGGTTCAAATATTGGATGCACTGCACGATTCTTATGAGACGCTTTTGCTGTATAATACTCCCTCCGTTCCTATTTTATCTTCCAAATAGATTTGACACACAATTTAAGATAGTGGGTATTGTGTGGTGGAGAGTTGTGCAGAGGAGAGAGAAATGTGTAAGAAATGTTGTGAACCACAAATTCTTTACTAAAAAGGGATAGTGGAAGTTTTAATTGAAACAGATGAAAAAGGAAAGTTGGAAGTTTTAATAGGAACGGAGGGAGTATACTACGAAATGGTCTTTGTGTTATCTGTCTTTTACTTTGTAAACAAAATAGTCTTATTGAATACAATATTTAATTCAAAGATATGTTGAAACAATCATGTCATCAATAAGTAACACACAACTATTCTATTACAAGTTTACAACTGCTCCCTCCTCCGTCTCTAAAAATACTTCCAACTTTCCTTTTTGGGTGTCCCAAAAAAAACTTCCACTTTCCTTTTTTGGTGAAAAATTTGTGGTTCTCAACAATTCTTATATATTTTTCTCTCCTCTGTACAACTCTCCATCACACAATTCTCACTTTCTTAATCCGTGTGTCATTTGTACTACGGAAGAACATTTAGGGACGGAGGGAGTATTATTTTAATTAAATATGAATAAAAATAATGTAAAATTTTGAAATAAGAGAAGTATATTTCCGCTAAATAGAAATAAATACGTACAATTATATTTGTTAAGCAATACGAATTATGACATTAATATTTTTCATGTTCTTTTTACTATTCCAATTAACTACAAGCATTTTACCCCTACTTTAAATTTCACATTGTTTTTATTCATTTCTCAGAAAATAATGAGTTCTTCGAAAAAGATAAAATTGGATTGAGAGACTTCTGATTAGAAGTAATAGTACATCAATCAGAAAATATTAGTCAAAGTTTGGATTAAATTAAGAAACCATTATTCGAATAGAACAGCCCTAGTCTGTTCGCTATTGCCGAACAAAAAGCAAATTGACGTTTCGTCAAGATTTCATGAGAAAGTAGTGGTTAGTTAGCACATAATGCGTTTCTAAATTTTTAATGAAATTTTATCAATAAGAAATTTAAAAATTTAAAATATATCGATATATATCTTAAATAATTGAAATTATCAATTTATAAGACTTAAAATTCCTAGATCACAATGATATTTTTCTATCATACGGGATATATATACCGACACGCTTATCTTTCATGTTCTGGATTGATATAATTTCAAAATCAAATTTCTTATACTGAGTACCTTTATTTTTTCAATGCAATTCTAGCTAGTTCTATATTTTATTCAAAGAAGAAGACTTAATTATTATTAATCTAACAATATCGCTTAACTAAACAAAAATGCTTTGAATAAAAATAACAAAATAATTCAAGCGTCCCGTTTTTACCAGCCAACCGAAAGGGAGAAGAGTTTGTTCATTCACCTCCAAAGGAAGCAGCCCGATTTTAGAAGTAATTACTACCATTTTTGGGCAGTACCAGACTCTTAACAATATAGTATTTTTAAATTTGACAGTAATTACTCCTATTTAAGAAATAAAAGCATGACAATTATATTTTGGAAAACGATTTCACTCCTATTTCAAAACATTTCAATATTGCTTTTCTTTTCGTTTATCCAAATGCAATCTTTTTTCAGGAGAAATTAATGTGAGAAATTGAATATCCATATCCAGGATTAGCTAACTTGGTGCGTCAAGATCCGAATTCATTGCCGGAAACCCATCTTTACGAATGGGCAGTTTAAACTTGAAGTTACCATAATGAAAATCATATTATCTTCTTAATAAAGTTATAATTATCCGCCTTAATTAATTGCTTTCTTTTTTACTTTTTCTTTCCAAGTGATGGACTGTAAACGAGCAAATATTCCGTAAAAAGTAAATAATCCCTTGACCGCAGTCGTATTCGGGATGCTGGCACTGCCATGCTGGCACTGTACTTATGCGTGGGACCCACACGTGAATGCCTAAGCGCCAACAACTGTAGGCCATCTTTAACGACGCGGTGACGTGCTTTTGGTACCAACGGAACGTGGAGTATGTGAGACTTGCACGTTACTTCGAGTAAAAGAAAAGGGAAATGGTGAAAATTGCTATAACGCTCAAATTGGTAAAATCTGTAGAAAAATGTGGGGTCTACACAAAATGTGTACAATCTTTTGTGTACACTCGTCTATCACTGACAAATAAGTTGTCTGTTCATATACAACTCTACAAAATTGTCTGTGGATAGATAATTTATTTGTCGGGGACAGATGAATCTACACAAAAGGTGAACATATTTCGTGTACACCAAGCAAAATCCAAGTCTGTAACATGTTTTATTGTTGGAAACTTGGAAAGAGAAAGATGACATGATTTTTTTTTTAAAAAAATATTTAATCATTAAACTAGAGATAGGAGGTGTGAGAAGAAGCACTAAGTTTATGAAAGGTTACTCCTCAAACATGGTTAGGGTGAGAACATTACTCTCGTTTGTGATTAAAGTTCAATTTTCCCAGTTAACTAGCTTCCGGGCAGTAGTAATGGGCAACGGGATGGGTGTCCTTTTTAATCTTATTGACTTATCTTCCTTATACGTGTATGGGTGTGTGGGTGTGAGATGGCAAAAGTTTGTTCAATGAACTATTTTTAGTAATTTAAACCATAGCGAGTGGTGCTATCTTTTAAATAGTTACTCCCTCCTTATCCATTTGTCGCATTTTTTTATTAAGACGTACTCCCTCCGTCCCACAATGAACTTAACAGTTTGATCTACACATATATTAAGGAAATAAATTTACCATTGGGTAAATTTTACTTTTTTGTCACCGTTTCGACACTGTTTGGTATTGTTTCGCACTGTTTCGACACTGTTTGGCACTGATTGACACTGTTTTGATGTAGATTAACTTGCCATTTAAGAAAATGAGAACTTGTTTCCGGGACATTCAAAAAAGGAAAGTGAAAAGTTCATTGCGGGACAGAGGAAGTATCAAATTAATTGTCTTATTTTTTTGTGGAAAAGAATTCACCCTAAAAGGAGCTATGACACAACTACAATATCAATAGAATCTTACTTTTTATAAAGTGTACACTGTAAGGTAATAATTTTAAATTAAGTAATTAATTTTTGACTCATACGAGAGTAATTAAGTAAAATTGTGTGATTCAAATTTTTAGGTAAAGAGAAACAATTAATACAGAGTAAAAATCACAAACTAAACTAATTGATTGCAAAAAAATGTATTACGCCCTCCGTCTCTAAAAATACTTCCAACTTTTCTTTTTCGGCGTCCCAAAATAAACTTCCATTTTCCTTTTTTGGCAAAAAGTTTGTGATTCACAACAATCCTTACACATTTCTTTCTCCTTTTCACAACTCTCCACCACACAATACCCATTATCTTAATCCTCCTAATATTTGTACTATAAAAGTAAATTTAGGGACAAGTAATCCAAATTTGAAATAACAAAAGATGAAAAAATGACAAAGTTATAAGAAAATGGACCGTCACTTCATTTCAGTACGGGCCACATTTAATGGCGGATGAGTGGAAAGTTGGAAACATGGAACGTGACATACTAATGTATGTGTTTCAATTTTATCCATCCGTACGCTCTATCCTTTTCCGGACGAAATCAAGGCTTTCTGTGTGAAGCTTCAAATTAATCAGTCTATGGATGCGTTTGTATATCAGCGGATCCGCCAAAATTCAGAGGGTTTGACTGTGTTGGCGTTTTGGATGGGTCAAATCGCTGGAATTTCGCGTTTGGTAAACAGAGGGTAAGGATAGCGATTCCTATGAAACCGCCGAAAACCAAAACGCCAGAAATCGGAGCGTTTAGGTTTTGGCGGTTTGGAATAATTACTAAATTCACTAGTTTGCCCTCCCATCTTTTTGGTTTCGCCGCTTGAAGCATATGTTCGGACTGCGCTTTGTTCACAGAGTTATTTCTTCCACTGATTCCTTCTTACTGATACGTCCGGACTTCATTTGTCCTCCCATCGTTCAGTGCTTGCTCCTCTTCAAAGGTATGTATTAATCATCTTCTATAGAACACTCCGTTGGGATCTTGTTTTGATTTCTATGGGTATTGCTATTTGTAAATTCATAGATATGTAACTCTTGGTAGTCTGCCACGTTTGTGTTGCCCTGCATTTTTGTAGGATTGTGATCATCATATAAATTGCTTTGTGTTTATAGTCTCATATATGGAAAATTTTTAAAATGTCCTTTTTTGTCTTTTTACATATTATCTGCTACAACCAAACAGCTAAGTTACCAAACATCTCTCTGCAACCCGCCAAGCAAATCCGCTGGTCAAATCCGCTGATTCAATCCGCCATTCACTACCCGCTAACCAAATCCGCTAACCGCTAACCGCTGAGTGCCAAACAGGGCCTATGTATAAAATAGCGTGTTCATTTTTTTCGACAGAACAAATGAGAGAGATTTTCAAAATAGGAGTAAATGAAGTATGAAATTTCGAAATTGGATTATCATATTTTTATTCTCGAAATATGACTAACATGATAGTATTTACTGTCATCTTGTAGGCATCACTGTCAAATAATTGCAGTACAATGCATTTAAAATAATAGTATTTATTATAATTATTGACAGTATTTTTCAATCATGACACTATTTTTCATACATGACAGTAAAAACTCTTATTTCCGGAAGAAAAACACAGTAGTCTTATTTTGGAATTATAAACCTCATTTACTCCTATTTAGGACAATTTCTCAACAAATAATCTGTTCTAATGGTTGAAGTTACAATTACATGTGAATTATGTGAATCATTTAAATTCTAAAAGATTGTCATAATTGGGTATATCAATTATGGTTAAAGGACTTAACGGCATCCTATTATTTCATTATTTGTCTTAAATAGGATTAAACGAGTTTGTGTATTTCAAAATAAAACTAACATCTTTTTATTCCTTACAAAATAATTATTGTCATGTTTTGACAGAACAACACTTTAAACATGAAAGCATTTTTCAAAATTGATAGTAATTAGTTTTTGTTAGGGAATAAATACACGATAATCTTATTTCTGAGTAATATAATCCTACGTCTGATTTGATTTGATATGATTTATCTATTTAAATTTAGTCTATTAATTAATGAAATCAATCCAATTGTGACTTTCCATTTGATTGGGAAACAACAAGTTTAAGTGCGGATTACTGAGATGCGAATAACTTCTGTGCGTTCCTCTATTTCCCCACAATTAAGTCACATATTTTACTCCATTCTTCCACAAATTTCTACCTACTTTTATTTTTGTCTGTCCTGGTAAAAGCATTTATTTAATGTTAATTTCATTTAAAGAAAAATAATATGTGATTTAATGTTTTCTTAAACATCTAACTATATAAATATCCCCGATAAAAACGAAGTTTCCTAAAAGTACTAAAAGACAAGTTTAAATCCAACTTTTTTCAAACCCTCACCATTTCGATGAAATTAATCTTTACACCCTTTTCTTTAAACAATTGGTTTGTGCACCTCAATACCTCATCAATTCAAAAACTGGTGAAGAAATATGGTGTAATATAATTAAAAGGAACACACGTTTGCAAGAGTTAAGTTGTAATTATATGATACACCCGGTTGTACACATACATCCGGTATATTTGTAATTTTATGCAACTTCAAGTCTTTTGATTCTGTTATCCCTGATTTATGTTCATTGCTTTTCTTCCTTCTGCCGTCATTCTCACTCCCCATTCCTTTTATTTCTTTTTCAGCCGCCCCGTTCCCATTCTTTCTTTTCCAGCCGCCATTCCCTTTGGTCTTTAGTGCTAGTTGTTTTACATTTAATGTTTTATACTATCTATTTTTTATTTTATTTTATTTGTGTTTTATTTCGTTACTCTTGGGTCAGTTAGTTTACTTTCTTTTCTTTTGTCTTTTTTTTATTCTTTTTCGTTTCTTTCTTTTCTTGTTTCCTTCTTTCTTCTTCTTTATATATTAATACCGAGCACATTAGAAATGAGCTTTACTTTGAACTCAAATAAGTAAAGCGTCTAAAAGTGGTCTCGATTTTACGTTTGGAATGGGACCTCCAAATTCACTTGGCGGCTCTCGACTTCTTTATTATGAAACAACAATCAATTCATGCAAAATTTTGACGTGATTATCATCATGGATCATCCGGAAACAAACTTTTCTTACTTTAGTATAAGAGTATAATGTTGTGTACATTCGATTCTCGTTTACTCTCGTGGGAGTCTTTTGGACACCGGAGTAATTAATGTTGTTGGTGTATATCTGAAGTTTCATATTTGATCGATATACAATGAAACAAACCTAAAGATGAAATAATTAATTGCTTTTCTATTTTCCAAAAATGAAAAGTGAAAATTAGTAAATTGCCCGGATTCTTTTTTATTTTTTGAATTTATTTATTTGAGAGATGAGTGGCCTAGCTAGCTACTGGTTTAGGGTCGTATCGAAGTCAAACCGAAAATATGATATGAGATGTGCCCCCATACGTATATGAGTATTGCCATGTGCTTTTGCTCTAAGTTTCAAGCCATGATCTCATTTATTTTTGTTTTATATACAAGTATTTTTCTGTATATGATTTCCCAGTCTTGCCTTCTTTCCAATAATAGTGCACATTCTCACACGTCCATAGGTGCCTAAATTAAATTAATAAAGCAAATCTTAACTTCTCCCAATCACTACAAATTTTGCCAAAAGGAGCGTTTTTTACTCAGTTTTTAGTCAACTACCCGTTAGTGAACCTGTGATCCTGTGACCACTGAATGCCAAATAAGTTGAGTGATAAAAAAAATTGCATTTTTAGATGAAATAGCTATGTATAGCTATGTATCCGCACGGGTAGCTCAGTTGGTCGAGTGGTGGGAAAATTAGACCAAGTGACTAAGGTTCGAAACCCGCAGCGGCCGTGTGGAGGTTACAGAACCTGAAATAAGGCTGGACCTCTGGTGCGCACGTGTATAAGGCCTACCGCCGCTTTGCTGACTGAGTCACCGTGATTATCCTCCCCACCATCCTGTCGAGTCGGGATGGGGGGCCTTGGGGTTGGGCATTCAACCTTTTTGGACCAAACTATGTAGCTATGCACATGGTCGGAGGCGGAACCATGTGGGGGTTAGGGTGGTCAATCGACCATCAGATTGTCCGAGAATATAGGCCACTAAAATACCTTTGATTTGAATGTTATAACTCGCATAAGTTCATAACTATAACGAGTAAAAAGTTATGATTCCTGACAAATCAGGACTATATAAACTTGAAAGCATGGGTGGATCTATGTAGGGGTTGGGGTAGGTTCTAGCCCAGTCCAGTCCAATTTTTTATTAGTATAGGTATAGGTTTAATGTCTAATCCATTCCAAAATTAATGTCCAGCCCATTCCAAAATTAATGTCCAGTCTAGCCCAAGCATAGTAGGCTACTAAGATACTCGTAAGTTTTAGAATTAGGGAGTGTTTCAGATTGAGTCTACTTTGAAAAAGTGATTTTTTAAAGTAATTTTGGAGATGTTTAATAGTAAAAGTGCCTAGTGGGAGGTTTCGAGTTCGAAACCCGCTAGGCACAAAAAAGGTTTGAAACTCAATGGAGTGAATTTCAGTCCTGATTACTCCAGCCCCCAGTCCACCTTTCCCAGACCTCCTGGAGAAAAAAATTAAAAATCCAATTCAATTTTGAAATTGGGAGATACTTATTAGTTTATTTACAACGATTGTTTTTACTTATTCGTTTTATACTTTTATATGAAGTGTATTACTACGTAATTTATACCAATAAATACCAGAAACTTGAATAGTAATTAATAAATTTATTAAACCACACTAAAAAAGTTTGAAATTTAAAAGTGGCCACTTTTTGAATAATTGGTTCAAAATTAGTACTACCTCCGTCCCTCTTATATTGGGTCGGAAGAGAGTGGCACGATTATTAAGAAAAGTGGGGTTGTGGGGTTGATATTAATCGATAAAGTAAGAATAAAGTAAAAATGATTTAGAACCACAGAAACTTTACCAAATATGTATGAGACAATTTTAGTGAGACTTCCCGGAAAGGTAAAACGGGACAATATAAGAGGGCCGGAAAGTACAAACCCCTTTTTCATTTCTTTAATTTCACGTTTCGTGAAGTAATCCTTCACCGAAATATTTTGCTTTCTCCTGCTCTTACATTACCTTCCTAAAATTATACACATTTTGCAAGCAAATTTAATATTCCGCCAACCAAATCACCGAATGCTTCCATGTGACATGCCGGTCTAAAAGCACTTTTATGGTGTTCGAATTGCATATTACATTTTTCCGTACAAGACTTATAAAACGGCATTAATGATCATTACATGCTCCCGTATGTCAATTGTCTCCGTCATTAGGTTCCCTTTTAGCTTAATTATTCATTAATTTAACTTTGAAGTGAAGGCAATGGATTGCAAACCTCTATCTATTACGACTTAATTAATTATGTTTCCTTAATGTACTGAGCCTGACCTGTTTGTATAGGGTTTGTATAGCTTACTTAGATCATGACTCTTGTACTATATATATTCCTTAATCATTAATAATACAATCAACTTCTCATCTCAATGTGGTATCTAGAGCCACACTTTAAACAACCAAAACAATAATTTTTTTTTTCTTCGGCCATCAGCCATGTTCGTTCCCAAGAGCCGCAGCCTAGGGTTCAGCGCCGCCGCCGTCGACAGTTCCTATCACACAGCCATGGTTCTCACGTCGGATTCCACCGTGATCACTATCACGACCTCTACGCACTTTCCAATTAAACTCACTTCCTCCAATTACCCAGTTTGGAAAACCCAGGTTTATGCCGCTCTCATTGGACTTGACCTGGAAGATTATGTGGATGGTACCCTTACCACCCCCCACCCTCATCTTGATATTGACAAATCTACTCCGAATCCGCTCTATCAAACCTGGTACCGTCAGGATAAAAGTATTCTCAGTGCTCTGTTGGGCAGTTGCTCAGACACTATTCAGCCTCTTCTTTCTTCGGCTAGTACGGCCAAGGAGGCGTGGGATCGCCTCTCTCAAACGTATGCTGGCCTATCGCGTGGACGTATCATGTCGCTCAAGTCTACCTTTGCTAAAACAGTTAAAGGTACAAAATCTATCACGGAATATCTTGCGGAGATGCAAGGACTTGCTGAAGCATTGGCCCTGTCTCAAAACCATGTGCCCGAAGAGGATATTGTCATTGGCATCCTCAATGGCCTCCCCCCTGTTTATTCCGAAATTATTGCTGCTGTTCGGGTCCGTGATACAGCGATGCCGTTAACAGCTCTTCAGGATATTTTGCTGGAGCATGAAGCCAAGCAGATCGCCATTCATTCGCAACCCTCGCAGCCAATTATACCGCTGGACAACGCGGTTTTCGTGAACAATCTGCCCAGCGAGATGGTGACAACAACAGCGACCGTCGCGGTGGATTCTCTGGCCACCGTGGTCGTGGCCGCGGTTCGTACGGTTCTGGGGGTGGTCGCGGAACCTCCAGGCAGCTTCAGTGCCATTTTTGTGAAAATATTGGACATGAGGTCAAGCACTGCCGCAAGCTTCAGCGGTTCCTTCGGAACCATAATGTTCTTCCGCAGCCGGGTCCACATGCCAATTATGTGTCTGCTCCTTCTCCCATGCAAAATCAGCCCTGGCTTTTTGATAGCGGAGCATCTCATCATGTTACGTCCGATGTGTCTCATTTACCCACTTACGCTAAGTACGGGGGTCCTGAAGAGGTTAAGTTAGGGGATGGTAAGTCACTTAATATTACTCATAAAGGTACCACTGTTTTATCTACCCCTACCCGTCATCTCTCCCTGTCAAATGTTTTATGCGTACCTAAATTAAAGAAGAATCTTATTTCTGTGGCCAAGCTCTGCAAAACTAATCATGTCTCTGTTGAATTTTCCCCTGATTTTTTTATTGTGAAGGATCGCATCACGGGGGCGCCACTGCTGTGCGGGGTGAATCAGCATGATGTTTACTATGCCCCAGTGTTCACACCTGCTACTGTCAATGTCACTCAATCTACCTGCCACCATACTTTGGGTCACCCTTCGCGTCGTGTCATGCAGTTTTTATCTTCTGGTTCAAACATAAAGTTTTCTCCCATTCCTCATTGTATGTCTTGTTCAATCAATAAAAGTCATAAACTCCCTTTCTTTAATAATACGATGTCTGATTCCCAACCATTGGAATTAATTTATTCTGATGTATGGAGTTCTAGTGTTTCCTCAATTGATGGTTATTGCTATTATGTCATCTTTGTTGATTATTTTACTCGTTATATCTGGCTCTACCCTTTAAAAAGAAAATCTGATGTTGCCATAATTTTTCCTCAGTTTCATCGCCTTGTTGAAAAATATTTTAATTCTCGAATAATTAAATTTTTTCTGACAACGGCGGTGAATTTATTAAATTGTGCCCCTATCTCAATGCTCATGGTATTTCTCACTTCACCACACCACCTCATACCCCTGAGCATAATGGCTTAGCTGAGCGTAGGCATCGTCATATTGTTGAAACTGGCTTGGCCTTACTACACTATGCTGGCATGCCTCCTCAGTATTGGTCTTATGCTTTTCTTACTGCTGTTTATCTCATCAATAGACTACCTACCCCTACTCTTCATGGTGCCTCCCCCTACTCCAAATTACATAACCTCACTCCTAATTACTCCAAACTTCAACCGTTTGGATGTTTGTGTTATCCCTGGCTTCGGCCGTACAACTCCACCAAACTCCAACCCCGATCCATTCCGTGTGTCTTTCTTGGTTATTCTCTTACCCAATCTGCCTTTTACTGTCTTGATCATCACTCCGTTCGTGTCTACGTCTCGCGTCATGTTGTATTTGTTCCTCACACTTTTCCTTTTCTATCTTCTAATCAGTCCTCTTCCGTGCCTAGCAAATCTCTCTCGCGGTCCTTCTCAAGCTCGGTGGCTCCCCGTGTTTTCTTCCCTAACGCCCAGGCCCCACCCAACTGGAACGCATCAGCCAACATTTCTCCTGCTGCCTGTCCGCAAACTATGCCCGACACCAACATCCAACCCACTCCACCTCCAGGTCCCTTGGTCCCTGTGCCTCCATCCCTCCCTTCTTACCCTTCGTCACAGCCTACTACCGAGCCGAACATTTCATCTCGCCCTGCCCGACACCGCAAACCTAACCCTAGATATTATAGTGGTGCTTTTGTGAATAATACTAACGTGCATCCCATTTCCCCTACACTTGAACCATCTTCTTTAAAAGTGGCTTTACAGGATTCCAGGTGGAAGAAAGCAATGGATGAAGAATATCAAGCCTTATTACGCAATCATACGTGGGACCTTGTTCCTCCTGCTCATCACTCTCCTATTACTTGTCGATGGATTTTTCGTGTCAAGCGCCACTCCGATGGCAGTATTGCTCGGTTCAAGGCACGTTTGGTGGCTCGTGGCTTTCTCCAGCAGCCCGGACGTGATTATTCTGAGACTTTTAGTCCTGTTTTTAAGCCATCCACCTTACGCATCGTCCTTACTATTGCTTTGTCTCGCGCATGGCCAATCCGACAGCTAGATGTTAATAATGCTTTCTTGCATGGCACCTTGGAGGAGGAGGTATATATGGTTCAGCCACCTGGATTTGAAGACCCAGCTCATCCTACGCATTTGTGCCGCCTTAAGAAGGCCTTATATGGTCTTAAGCAAGCGCCACGGGCTTGGTATCTGGCACTTTCCAGATTTTTACTTAGCATGGGTTTTCGGCGGTCCCAGACGGATCATTCCCTATTTGTTTATAATCATGCGGGTGTACTTATTTATTTCCTAGTCTATGTGGATGATATTGTGTTAACAGGTAGCTCAGACACTGTTCTTGCTCGGTTCATATCTCAACTCACCAAGGAATTTTCTGTCAAAGATTTGGGACCGCTTCATCACTTCCTTGGGATTGAGGTTGTACCTCACCCCACTGGCCTGCTTTTATCTCAACGGCAGTATATTCTTACAATTCTCAAGAATCACGGTATGCTGGGAATTAAACCGGCTGTCACACCTATGAGGGCTGGTAACCCTGGGTCGAGCACTTCGGCAGCTGCATTTTCTGATATCACAGGCTATCGGCGAGCACTGGGCATGTTGCAGTACCTATCTTTCACTCGGCCTGACATTTCTTTTGCAGTTAATCGGCTTTCTCAATACATGCATTGCCCTTCGGTTGATCATTGGACATCTGTCAAACGCATTTTTCGCTACCTTAAAGGTACCTTGGATTTTGGATTGTATTTACATAAATCTCAGGGTCTTCAGCTTACTGCATTTTCTGATTCTGATTGGGGTGGTACAACTGATGATGGGAGATCTACCACTGCTTATGTTCTCTATCTTGGTCCTAATATTATTTCTTGGAAGTCTACCAAGCAAAAGAGTGTTTCTCGCTCCTCGACTGAGGCCGAATACCGTGCGGTCGCAAATGCCGGTGCCGAGATCCTATGGGTCAAAAACGTGTTGCATGAGTTGGGTATCACCTTATCTTCTGTTCCTATGCTTTACTGTGACAATCAAGGCGCCACCTATGTTTGTGTTAATCCAGTATTTCACTCGCGAATGAAGCATCTTGCCTTGGATTTTTTCTTTGTTCGAGAACTCATTAAGCGTGGTCAACTACATGTTTCACATATCTCCACCAAATTACAGATTGCAGATGCTCTTACCAAACCCTTGGGACAGTCTTTATTTGAGCATTTTCGGTCCAAGCTTGGAGTTTCCGACGGAACCTCCATCTTGCGGGGGCGTATTACGACTTAATTAATTATGTTTCCTTAATGTACTAGGCATGGCCTGTTTGTATAGGGTTTGTATAGCTTACTTAGATCATGACTCTTGTACTATATATATTCCTTAATCATTAATAATACAATCAACTTCTCATCTCAATACTATCTACCTCGTCATTCTTAACTTGTAGATAAAATTCAATTTATGGTAAACACTAAATTAACTAATTCACCAGTTTCAAATTTATATACTACATACAATTTATACTTTTTAAGATTGTCTAATGATAAAAGTAAATCTTTTCATCTTAAATTTAACTAATTATGGATGGATTATAATTAATTATTGAAGTTTATATTGAAGAATTAAATTAAATTAGAATATGAAGAAAATCCAAATCAAGAAACAAAAACATTGTGTCTTGATATATGCTAGTACAATGATATCATATATTCACCATGCGCTGCTGCTTGGAGAGAAGAGAAAATGGAGTGACACATACTCTATCCGTAACAAAAAGATCTTATCACTTTCATTTTTTACCGTAATTAAATACTCTTTTTATTTGTAAATCTCTCTCATCATAGCTTCAACAATTTTGAAAAAAATATACTATTCATCTATTTTTTGGATTTATCCTTCATATCATCACACTATTTCATTATCTTCTGATCATAACTCAATATTTTATATCTCCTTTCACTCTTCATAATCTCACACACTTTCAAAGTGGTAAGATCTTTATGTAAAAAATATATAATTTCAATTGTTAGAGGTTTTCAGACTCAATTTTTGTAAACAGATCCAAGTGTTAAACATCCCAAAAAAAGATTCAGATGTTAAAAATAAGATCTAATTATCACATTTTTTTAATTTCAGTTATTTTTCAAAAATAGGTCTGAAGTAACAACAATAAAATTAAACTCCAAATTTTTTACTTTACAATCGAAATATTTGCCTTTTGATTGAAAAGCTTTGTTTTGTTGGGGATATATTAACGGTGTTGAATTGTAGGAAAAACTGAATTGACTGAGTTAATGTGTATAAACTATTGGGGAATTTAATATATTGACTAGGGGATTTGCGGTGCATTTGTTTCAGCTACTCGAGATAGGGATATACAAAAGAGAGATTTTCGTCGTTTGTGGATCACTCGACTGGTTTTTTACTATTCTACTATATGGAATTCAAAATAGGTTTTATATGAAATGAAGTTTATTGGACGTTTCACAATTTGAAAACTAAACTTTTTGTATATCCTATATTTTCAGCACAAATTGGCCAGCCCTTTTAAACCACTTAAAGCATGATCATGAACAAGGACATAAATATACTCCTGAAATCCGCCTTTTATAAACTCGCCTCCAATTTGAAGAAGCATTTGAAAACGTGATTTAAAAAAATTGTTATTCCGATGTAAAAAAATCCTATAAATTTTGAGCCCAAACGTTGTAAAAAATCGTGTACAAGAAACAGATTAGGAACACCTTTTGCTGCTCAAACCGCAGTAATAACTGCTCTTCATAAAGTAGTGAATCGAGGTATGGAAAACATCTTATCCCGATCATGAATATTATTTCATTTTTAGATTTAAAATAAAAGTGTAGCTTTTGTTTAAATTCAACTATTTGAATTATACATTATACTCTATACTAAAATATTAAAGTTATCAAATCTATAAAAAATGTTAGAGCTTACTTATAAATACTCTAAACTAAAATATTAGCTCTCGAAGGATTTGAGGTTGCTCATATTTTACAGGAGATGTTTACTTTTAAATCGGATCATATTAGAGCTCGTCATCAAGTACTTGGTACTACGATCTTTGGAGGTACAATACCTCATTCAAAAAATGCTCCAGAATCTTTTAGATTGCTCGTTCGAGAACTATGATCTTTAGCTCTGGAAGTGAATTATATCCTGGTATCTGAAAAGAAGTTCCAAATTCATAGGAAGGAAGTCCAAAAATTCCCGGGCCCGAGCCAAATAATTCTAAAAATAGTTTTACAAAAAGTTCTTGGCGGACCAAAAAATGAATGAGCTTCAACTTCGTTAATTTGAATCAGGAATATAATAGCAATAACATTCATAAGAATGGACTACATAAGAAGTCATATTTAACTTTAGTAAAAATTGGATCTCAAGCGTTATGTATATTGGCCGTTACCGAGGTTGTGAGCGTTTATCTATATTCATTCATTCAACCAAAAACTCATGCACTTTACATTTATTCCTATATTTGAAATCTTGAACTTTATTCCTATATTTACTATATTTTCATGTGAATCGATCCAATATTTTACAAGTATTTATTACTACAATCAGTACTTGTATACTTACAAGTTTAGCGTGATTATACATTTAATGGATATATTTCAATAGTCCATCAAGGATGATCTCAAGCTTAAGTGTTTCCCTTACACTTTGAAGATTGGTGCAAGATGGTGGCTTTTGAAGGAGCCACCAGCAATCTGCATGGGTTGGAAAGGTAATTTATATTGTCTTCATCAACAATGACACATGAATTGTGACAATGAATCTTCAACTTTAAACACAAAGTTGGAGAGCTATTTCAAGACGCATGGAGGCATTTTATGTCTTTGTTGGGGAAATGTCCACATTATCAAATCCCTCTTGATCTCCAAATTAACCCGTCCTATAATAATTTGAATCGCTCTTGTCAAGTCACTATAAGTAATTGAGTATAAGACTATAGAGAGGAACATAAATGAAGTTTATGCCTTTCGAATTCATGATTTCATTGCCTCAAATCGTCAACGTGAAGGGGAAGACCTTAAAGTCTCGGCACAAACAAGATTTTTATCGCCGATGACTAGACAATCGGTTTTCTGAATTTTAACAAACCATGCAACAAAATCTACAAGCTTCTATTTAAATAGATTTGCATGCCGTTATCAGAGGACCCAAACAAGTGGTGAATGTGGAGAGCGTTACAATCCTGTAGAAAGAATTATCTCAACGTCTTGAAGATGTACATGAATTTTTATGACAATTGGGGGAGAATCAACAAGGCAACAACCGTTAACAAAAGTCGAAGAAAAAAAATTGGAGAGTGAAAGATAACTTCTCAAGTCCTTGTTCTGGGTTTCTAAAGGAAAAATGGCCCGTAAATTACTAATACATATTTGGATTTGAAAACTGTTACCTCTTTTTAGTTTTCCAAAAAAGTGACCTTATCTCAGTAATTGCACCCTAACCTAATTTTAAATACAGCTGCCTAATTACGGCCCGCCTTCTTTCCACCTTCTCTCTCTCTCTCTCGCATTTATTACATTCCTTCTTAGAGAAAAATTCCTCAGTTACTACCATCTCTTAGCTCATAGTCTCAATGGCTCCTATGGTCACCAAAATCATTTGTCCTTCTACCACCGAAGCTACATCTCTCGCTCGTCTTGTCGCTGGAACTGATTCTTGGTCGTTTGTTAGTTGCTCGCTCTAACTGGTAAAAACTCTGGTAAGTTTTCTTCAAACTTCATTTTTTAACGTTTTCTACTTCTATTTTTCGATTTCAATGTCTTTCATATTTAGAATACCTAATGTAGAACTCCTCTATTGTCCGATCAATGCGAATTTGAAAATCAATTTATATTTGAATACTTGTGCGCCTTGGATTTCATTGCATTGCACATTGTTATTTTCAATTTGTTTTGAATCGTTTACTTCTGGTTTTGTTCTTCGAGGAATGAACGTTGTTCAAATGTTGAACATAATTGATTTCAAATTAAGAAACTAGACATTTTGCATGCACTTATATGTACGGATTCGAAAATTAGCCTACGCATACTTCATTACTAGACACTTGTATATATGGATTCTTTGTTCAAGCATTCTCTGTTCAATTTGTTGTTTGCTTTGAAATCTCCATTATTTATTCATGTATTGACTCTAAGTATTCCCTGTTTTCTATCATATCTGGTCTTGGATTGATCCTAGTCTATTGTTACTAGTCACTATGGAGTAGTGACTGTTGTACTCTAAGTATTCTTTGTTATACTTGTTCTCTTGTAATTAATATTGTATTACTACTGGATTAAATGATATTGCTCTTTCATAATTGCATCTTCTCATAATATATTTTTTGCAGCAATGTCGGACATTGACTTTGTTTCCCCACTGCCCTGACCACTCATCCCTTCTTCTGTTCAGCTAAAAGATACGCACTCAACATCCAATTTGGTAAGTTTTTTTATCATTTCCTTTCAAAGAATGATACACTTGCTTGCTATTGACATGTACTATGTACTTTGTTAACTATTTTTTATTTCACTATGTTATCAAACATTGGAAAGATATGTGAGTAAGGTGTTGTAAATCGGGGTGTGAAGAGGAAGCTGAACACTTTCTCTAGGTTGTATGAGTCTATAAATCTAGTTAGGTCTAAGTTACTCTCTCAGCTGTTAGTTCTTTTCAGTCAAACAGCTTTTGGTAAATTCCTAGACTCTAAGGAATTGTTCCGTTTTGTCCTGCCACTTAACTTTCTCCTCGGCAATAATCTAATATGCTGAAATCTGAAGAGAGTGACAAAATGTTCCCAGAGATTTTGTTTTTCAAATTCAGGGTAAACTTTCTACTTTCTCTATATCCCACTTAGCTGCCATCTTTGATTTTAATATTACTGATCACATTCTTTGTTCAAATAATGAACTCACTAATACGAGTCGTATATGGGGAAAATAATTCTCGTCTTATTCTAAATCTATCAGGCGCAATGACATTAAGAAAGTGTTGCAGTCTATACAAATAGGTAAAGAGTCTGATGATGATATTGTTAAGTTGTCACTGTTATACTCCCTCCGTCCCGAAAAGGTTGGCCAAAGTTGACTCTCACGTGGATTAATAAAGTAAAAACTGTATGGTTGAAATTTGTGTAGAGGGGAGAGAATTAATTTTAGCCACATATTCCTTACTTTAAATGGAAATGGCAAATCTTTTTGGGACATCCAAAAAAGGAAATTTGACCAACCTTTTCGGAACGGAGGGAGTATGTCTTAACACACTCCTTTTTTGCTGCTGAAGGTCAAGTTTCTATGAACGGTTTCTTTGTTACTCTTGTTGATAGCTTATAAAGTTTTAATAACTATCCATGGGGTCGTGTTGTATGGGCTTGCATGGATTCTTATTTGAGATCTTGTGCTGCCAACCTGAAGAGTAATCAGGACCACTACAATCTCTATGGTTGTGCCCTGGCACTTCAATTCTGAGCTTTTGAGTCTTTTCTATCCCTTAGGAAAATAGGTCTAGCTCTTTATGTTGACCCGAATGTTGTTCCATTCTGTCTAAAATGGTTTTCAACATCCAAAACCAATGTTGATATTTTGAAGACCATAATATTTTGTAACAAGGACGTAAGTTGTGGTTTTAATCTGTCACTCATGTCTTAAATTACCATTCATTATGACACTGATTTAACCACTTTTAAAATTTCTCTTTTTTTGCAGTTCGTTTACACCCAATGCATCCCCACAATGAGGTCACTATCCAAATCAAAAGTTTGAAAAAAGGCCAAAGAAACACACTCTACCCAATGCCCCCTCAAATATCTCGTCTTCATCGCCCACAAAACACCCCAGTTGCTCTACTGGTTCTACGCTTCCTTCACCACCCTCAAGTCCTACTACAAACACCCATGCCACCTCCTAAGCATAATCGCCTTCGATTACCTCCACAAAAAACCGTCCAGGACACGATCTTATCTCTTCCTGCCCCCCCCCCCCCCCCCCCCCCACTCAACCCCCCATTCATACCAGGTCATCCTCCAAATCACCCGTAAAACAAGCAATCAGTCTTCCATCCACCAACAACTTCACTTCTTGTTCTGCTACATGTGAGGCTGTCCATGAAGAGAGTTAAAAGGCAGAATTTTAGGAGTTGAAAAACAAATAGAGACATTGAAGAATGACTTTCTTTTGTATGAGAAGAAGTTCAAAGCTCAGAAAGACGATATTACCAAACTGAATTCATGTGTTCAGCAGTTGGCTAAACCCGTACAGTCTACCAGTCACACATCTCCAAAAGCCATTGATCATGTACCTTTACACCTTAGAGATGCATGCACCGAAAAGTCCATGATGGTTTCTCCAGTTGACGGGCTTGATTTTCATATTTCACTTACAAGTTTAGCATCAAACGAGGGAAATGACGGGGATGATGAGATTGGTTTGACCCTAGTGATTAACATGGCTTATGAAAAGCTTGAGGGCAGTGTAAGTCCTTTACATCTTAGTTTTCTTTTTCATTTATCATTTCGTTCCCTAATTTTTCACATAACATTAATTGAGGATATTCATCACACAATAGGCGTCACTTCTATCTCAGCAAATAATACTGCCCAAATGAATGTATTAAGCTTAGTATCAACTAATACATTGTCACGACTAAGTTACTCTGTATTTTTTCTTTCTATTCGTTGTACCATACTCAGATTAGTCTGGCCTACACTACTAAAATAACTATACCATCACTAATTAGTCACTGTAAAAAACATGCTCAAGTCACTAAATAGTGACAGTTTTGTCACTACACAGTGACAACGTTGTCACTACACAATGATAAAATTAGCCACCACACAGTGACAAAATTAGTCACTACATAACACTACATGTTCACAACCTGCCTTCACACTCATTTTTTCTTTACTACTTACACATTCACAATGTTGTACCTATATCAATCTTTTGAATATGTTTCACCGATAAATCAAGATACTTTTCCTCACCCCCTTCATTTAATGATGTTGCTAACCACTGCCTTTGTATCAGGTCTCCAACTCCGAACCTCTACTACCCAATTCCAGGAATAATGCCTCTAATGACTTTGTACATGCTGTAACTTTTTAATATGCTTTGTTCATTTTTTGTCTTCAACACTCTAACATGTGTTCTATTGAACTTGTATCTTTTTAGGCTACCAAGTTGTCTACTGATGTTGCACATCTACCAGCGGATCCCATGCCCCAAAATGAGCGCCCTAAATTACACTACTACATTTTAGGGTCTAAGATAATGATAAAATCATAACATTTGTTTAAAATGTTACAAAAAACTAGTATATTGTAACACTTTTGAGTGCACTGTTACAATTTTTTCACAACTGTTACTTGTTTAATCCTAATGTAATGTTTCTACAAATTTACATACGTTGTTACATTAGTTTAGTTAATGTTAACGTTATATTTTGTGGCATCTAATGTAATACGTAGTGCTTTTATACGTACAGTACATATATGAAGAAGAACAAAACGCGGGCAATCGAAATTTTCTCTCAATTCAAAATTTCCGCCACTCTTCAATTAAATGCTCCCTCTAAACTAAAGTGATTGACCATTGCAAGTAGAAGGATAAATGAAATGCCACCAATAAACGAATGGTTAAACAAATTATACGGGTTCATGGCTTCAAACCCATTTAAGAGAACCAATTCCTTAGATCTAGGGTTCTCATACACTCAAAGCAAGGGATGCAGTTAGGCTGTGAACTCCTTACGTTGATGTCGCCGTTTCTAGGACCGATCGATGCTTCACTTGTACACCTGTTGATTTACCTCGCTCTGTCCAAATACTCATCATGTATGTTTGATTATTTGTATAATGAATAAACAATATGAATACCTATGGATGATTCAAAACAATTTGTGGATGAGGAATGTTATAAACTTCGTATTTGTGATTCATTTGATATATGATATTTATAGATCAGATTACGTTTTTGAGTCGGATGCTACCGATCTCGATCTACCTTGCTCCCCTAGACTATTCTTCCAAACAATAGTCATTATCTTGTACGACAATGGGATGGATTAACATGAGAATATTTTTTATTTCTACTTAATTACCTCATAAGAGAGCAGCTGGTACAACTCAATTCATGTGTTCGATTAATTCGACAATGAGATAAATAATAGTGATAAAAATCTTAAGTTTTATATTACATATAAAGTGTTTGTAAAAACGTCTTAGAGAGGCTTTTAATTCAAATCAATATTCTTATTGTTAACGAAAGTGTGAAAACTAATCCTAAATTCTTCTTGAACAGATTTTGGCCAAAGAGAGTTGGGAATTGCTAGTTAGAATCGAGACTCTAAAATATCTAAAGGCTTGTCTCTTCCTCTTACTCAAACTTTTGTATGTTTAAACTTGGTGTCTGACTCTGTTGTAAACTAAATAGAAATAAACTAATAAGTTTAAAGTTATATGGATTAATAGTGACAATGAATTGTTGAAGATATTCCTTGTTAATATTTTCTTCCTTACATATTTATTTTATATATTATTATTAATTGATTATCTTTTGATTATTGAATTGTTTATTTGAGTAGGTTTGTTGCAGCTAGTAATGGAATGAAGAAGAGAGATATTTTTTCAAGGTTTGGAGGAAGTTCTTGCATGGCTAGTACATACCTTTATTTGTTTAATTATCATGTTATAACTTGTTTTAAGATAAGGGATTTATATATTTTAAGATGAATATGGAATGGAACCAAATGATGACCACATGCTTTCTCAATTGAATATAATGCATCTAATACTTGGGGTTCTGATAAAGACCTAGGGTTTCTCTTAACGAGTTCTTGACGGTTTAATATATTGTGTGATTGTAATATCTAGACAATTGTTTTGTATTTTGTTTGTTTCAGCTTTTGTAAGTTAAGCTCATGTCTTTAGACTTGATAGATTGATGTGTAAAACATTTTTTAAATTTAATGAATATGACATTTATTGAGTGTCTTTGTATACATTTTCTAATGCTTGCGCAAATCATTAAGGTTATATGTTTGTGTGTATATACATGTATATACATTAAGTATTACATTAGATAATAATTTGATATTTGTTACATATTGTTCCTATATACATGTATATACATTAACTTGTGTTCAATTAATGGTAACGACTTTGGTAACACTTTTAGTGTTCTGAGAAACACGTTACCATTGTTTCTAAATAATGTTACATACCGTTACATTAGGGAAAAGGCAACGCGAGCGAATGTAGCGACACAAAACTGTTACGTTAAGTAGAATGCAACAGACTTTTTGACCAATGGTAAAAAAAATTGACTGTTACAAAAAGTCTCCAAATGTAGTAGTGACGCAAAGTAGTGCAACCTGAAAGATGCACATCTGGGTCTGAACTGATTAAAAAGGTCAAGAAAACTGATGTTCCTGCCCCCATGACAAACTCATTAACTGGCCTGCCCTTTTTGCTTATGAATAACGCTTCCAAGCTTCAACTCTTCCACAAGTTTATGATGAAAGGACTACTCAGAGCTAACCGCCAAGCAAATGTTCAAGTTGTTTACACGCCAGACCTAGATAAAGACTTTCTTATTGAGCTTGATCCTAACCTTTGTATTGAATCATAGACCTGGCTTTCCAAACTATACCAGACGGGTCAGTGGCTAGATGCAACAGTAAGTGCCTGAATACATACTAATTTCTGCTCTTCCTTTAGTATGATTTTAAAATTTTCATTGCTAATCTCACTTCACTGATGTTCTGACCATTCTTTCAAGCATGTTTGCTCGATATGTTTCTACCTACACATGAAAGGACAAATGTGGGTTTGGCCTCACAAGTGCTCTACTGCTGAAACACACTTTCCACAACATTTAAACCGTCTGTATCAAACTTATACCGAAGTTCGTTCCTCCCCAAGCAAGTCAGCCTCAGATGGTTTCTTCACTGACAATGCACTTGGTGATCCAACTCAGTATTTGCTCCCATGGCTTGAAGCGAACTACATTTACTTTCCAATCACTCTGTCTTCCAAGCATTGTGTTCTTGTAGTTCTTGATGCATGTGCTCGGATTCTGCGAGTTTATGACACCAACAATTGTCGGGCTGCAGTGACACATAACATTCAGGTAGAAATGTAAGGACTCATTCACTTTTTTTCAAATTAAAATTTAATTAAGAATTGATATCCAATTTTTTTACAAGAGATTTGAAAATACATTTAATGAAACTGAAAGAACAAGAAAAAAAACATGAAAAATACATCAACAATTGAAATTTTTTGAGGGGATCCCAATTGATGCTGAAATAGTTGTGTTAAACTTGTTATGAAACCTGATTGATTTCTTAAGATACGGTCTAAATGTTTGTTCCTTCGGATGAGATAACCTAAAACGTTGTAGAGCTACCGCCAGTTTGTGCGGTGAATCGAACCTCTCATCAACTGGGTAGAGAAAGTAGTCAGTTTCATTTTGGGGTCTTTTGGAGTGGCTTCTGGTGATCATTGGATGAGAGTTGTATCCCATGTCGTGGTACAATTGTGTAAGGTCTCATTCATTATTTGCCATTGTTGTTGGCAAAGTTGCAGTCGAAATTAGTTCCTCAATATCTAATAGTGACTACTCCATTTGATAGTGTCATGATATGGTTTCTGGAGTCCTACAACAGATTAGCGGGTACATCTTACTGTTTTTACACTTCTTGTATTTGATTGTTTTGCCAAAAAAATTGTCCACCTACTAACCTATGTGTTAGAATCTCACACCGGAAAAGTTTGAATCAACAAAGTGCTATATTAAGACATGGGCTACTCCTACTATCAGGTTAACCTTTTAGGATGGAATCCCTGGTCTTAACATGGTATCAGAGCCAAACCAATCCATAACAATGGTGTGAGCATCCTTATGAAATATGACGACACGATTAAAAAATGACAATGACAAACCGAAGGAAAAATGACTGACGGTACGATCCAGACGAAGTGTCTGGTCGTGAGGAGGGGTGTTAGAATCTCACACCGGAAAAGTTTGAAACAATAAAGTGCTATATTAAGACATGTGTTACTCCTCCTATCAGGTTGACCTTTTAGGATGGAACCTCAGGTCTTAACATGATATCAGAGCCAAACCGATCCATAACCATGGTGTGGGCATCCCTATGAAAAGGACAACCTGATAGGAGGAGTAGCCTATGTCTTAATATAACACTTTGTTGATTCAAACTTTTCCGCCGTGAGATTCTAACACTATGGCATACCAAATTATTTTTTTGGAGCGTTGATTGTGGTTTCCTTTTTTTTACTCCAGGGGGCGTCTGGATAAGGGGGATTGTGGTTTCCTCATGTTAAAGATTGATGATGAAGTGATGCAGATAGGATTTCCAATCACTATCATTTGTCCCATTAAGACTCCTGAATACAGTGCAAAGTGGGCCCATAGTCTTTATGGGTAAAAGGGCTAAAAAAAATTCAGTTCTAGTATTTGTTTCATCATTTTCAAACAACTTCTGAAGTTGTTTCCTTATGCACGACACTCACTACCGTTTTGCCACTATATTTGGTTTTAGCTTTGAAATTTCTTATTAGTTATTGATGTCTTGACTCTAAGGATTCTCTGTTTTAAGACATATTTCGTAAATATTATATAACAATTTGTTTTGCTTTATGTAAGATTCACCTATGTACTTCATCCATATTTGTATACACTTCTCACAAACTGTTGTAAACAGACCACTGCACCTTTAAATTGAGAATGACCCAAGAAGGTTTACTGCTCCATTATATGCTTCCAACCATGCACTAGTGTAGTAGTACTTTGACACGAACTCATAAATGATAGACCCCCTCGTGAACCTATTGCCGCTATAGCATGAACACATACAAAGTCTTCCGATTCAAACTCTCTACACGAGCAAGTCCTTGTCTCCAAATGTACCACATACCCTCTGCACGATCTGTCAATCACTTCAAATGTGTAACCCGTGTTTAGCTTGTCCTGGAATTAGTGAAGATTATTAGTCACTTTTCCCTATCATAACTACTCCCAAATTGTTTGGAATATCATATTTCTGTCACTCAAGTAAGCATACCTTACAAACACATTAATCTGATAATTTCATAAATAATATTAGACTAATGTAATTATAAAAAGTTCTACCAATTTCAGAATAAAGAACACTCACAATCCTTACTGACGAGTCACTAAGAAGATTGGGTAAAACCTCCTTTGCTGCTGGTGACAATCTTTACTTGTGCTCGTGTGCCTCTTTCCTCCTGTCATGGAACCATATCTGTAATTTTGTTCTCAGAAACTCTACTAGCACTGAAATCGGGTACTCCCTCGCAGTTCCGTCAATAGAATTCAATGTTTCTGCATTATTCGAAGTCGCTATTGAGTATCGCCTCCTGCTCACATGGCTCCTGCCCATTTTGTCTCACCGATTTCAACCGAGTATTGATGTATCTTAGGATCTTCAGCATCGAGCAACTTCATGTAATAGTCCCATATATGAACTGTGGGAGCACACGCTGCTGCATTGAAAAAACAAGTCACTCTATTTTTTTCCACCACACTTTGCCGCACTTTGATATAATATTTCCCAAAATAAGTTGCACACAATGGCCACGGTCAACACCGAGGAAAATATCAGCGTGCAACTCTTATTAGTCCTTCATTACGATCTGATACCATGCACATATCAGGCCTCTCCCCTATTGCCTCCTTCAATTTTGAAAAAAAACCATGCTCATGTATTCTTATTTTCTCTATCACATAAACCAAACGCCAGGGGGAATATTTGCCTATTTGCATAAAAAATTATTGGCGCAGTCATTGATTGCATTTTTCTATGTATAATTTGGTGCATCACTGACTGCGTTTTTCTATGTATAATTTGGCGCAATCAACTTCAAAAAATTATTTGACTGCCTTCCTGTTCGAATTTTGAGCTGAAATTTTTTGTGGATAAACTAGACTTGATTAAGAACATTCCATAAAACTTTCATAAAAAATTTGACCGGAAACCTCCCCAAGTGGCGGTGTTTGGACGGGTTCTCCTGTCCGAACGCTCAGACAGAAGAATTTCTCTTTGTCTCTCTCTCTCTCTCTCTCTCTATATATATATATATATATATATATATATATATATATATATATATGGAAGAGTTCAAATAAAAAGACATCATCCCGTGCAAAGTGCGATGATATGCACTTTTGCATATCGTGATTTTGGTCGAATTTTGTGCATTTTTGGCTCATTTTGAGCCATTAGATGTGGAAATGAAGGCACAAGATTCATTCTCACTTTGCATGGGAAGAGGTCTTTGTATTTGAACCATTCTCTCTCTCTCTCTCTATATATATATATATATATATATATATATATATGACTGACTTATGTGATATGATTTATCTATGCTCAGCTTATGTGCAGGGGCGGAGTCAAGGGGGTCAGGGTGGTCAGCTGACCTCGTTGAAAGTTCGAGAGCATAGAGCTCTGCATTATCTTCGCTTTGATATATTATAGTCCCCGTAACTAATTACGAGTAAAAAGTTATGACTTCTGGAAAATTAGCACTATCTAAACGTAAAATCAGTAAAATTTGATGCATACGATAGATTATTTTCCCAAATTTTAAAAATATGATATAATTCACTCAACTACTAACGTGACACGACTCGGAAACAGAGTAAAGACGATCTATCTTATTGCTACGAGTGCCTATTTATCTAAACTGCATATGAAATATTGAACTCAGACATTGTTTAAAAACGATCTATCATATTCGACCCCGCTGAGCCATTTTTCTGGTTGCCACTGTTTATGTGAATTGATTTTGTTGCCCGATTCACATATGATTTCGGGATCCGGCGTCTCTGCCTGGACTACGCAGACTTGGAGGGTGCCTGACAATTTTAAGCCCTCAGATCAAAAAAGGGATAATAGGTGATGAAGGGTCCCATTTTTTACACAAATCTCGAGGGGTGGGTTTTAATCCCTGCCATTCATTTTAGCAAGGCACTCTGCCTTAAGGCAGAGGATCTCGATCGATGATTTCGTGCCAATTTTTATTGAGCATGCAGTTATTCTTTCTACAGGCAGTGAATGTTATCTAGTAGAAGTCACCAAGTCAGGCAAAGAGTCAAGAGTCAGGGAAACTTTCTCCCTATATCTTGTTTTTATTTGAGCTTTGATATGCTTTAAAAATAAATATACTTCTTGATTGGAAGGGTTGTGACCAACAAGTAGAATATATTTTATTTGTTTGGTGTTACTTACATATTCAGTTAAATCATTTGATTCGAAAATTATTTTTTACTTAAATCAAATATAACTCTTTTAATTTATTCCATATTCAGTTATTTACCTTATTTGGAATCCAAAATCCGCTTATGTGTATCTCATTTGCAATTTGGTTCGGGTTAACCAAAGCCCTCTTGATCAGGTGGGTGTTACAAGATGAACAAGGAGGATAAGGAGAATTGGTACTAATGGCTTACCATTCACTTCCCATCATTTCAGTAAATTCGGTAGTCGTGACTCAAAAAAGGATCGATGCTTTCGAGGTTTGTAGGTCGTCAGCGACGGCACCGCTAGGGCTATTTTTGTCATTGTCATTAAGAGACGTGAGAAAAAGACTAGATCAAAAGAGGATAACATAAAGTATTTTGCGGTGCCGATAAGATTATTGATGACATATTTATTTATTTATTTATTTTTATTTATTTATTTATATACTTATTTATTTATTCATTTATTTAATAATTTTCTTAAATGGTTTTAAGTAAGTACTCCCTATATCCCACAAAACATGGTCAAATTGACTTTTCTAGGTAACTGCTAATAAACTTTGGACAATAATTTTAGTTATATATTTGAGTGAAATTTAAAACTTTTATACATTTAGGAAATTGTTTCTTCAAAGAACTTTTCCATTTGATTTTCATATTTTAAATACTTTTATGTAAGAGTATTATTTAAATTGATGATATAGTTTTTAGGAAATGATTATATTATTTCTATTAGTTTTTAGGAAATGATTATATTATTTTTATTTGTTTGTGGTATTGTCTCACTCCTTTTAAACCATATCTTAAGCATACAATTATGTATTTATGTTAAACCAAAATTGAAAAAAGTTCGACATTAAAACAAAAATGTTATTTAAGGACGAACCAACAAATAGAGTAACTCATTAGTGTTATCGCTAACATGTTTTACTTTTCTTTTTCTATTTTGAAAATAAAAAATAAGATCATGGAAAAAGAAGATATAGCATTGTTTCATGAAAAATGACATATACTACGTATATTACTAACATAACTTCACTAGACAAATTTATGATTAATTATATTTTTGGGCAAAAATCTGACTAATCAATATGTACCAGTAGCTAGACAAGAGTTAGTATAATGTAGTTTAGAGTGGAAGGTCTCTCATATACGATAAGCCATTGGGAACTAGTCATCGTATGTTTGTATGTCACTTTTCTGAGTTTTTTTTCTTCAAATAAGTCATATTTATATCCTTTGAATTCAATTTAATAATATTAATGCAAAAACACCTTTTTATGTCACTTTTATTATTAATTATATCGTATTTTTTATGGTATTAGTTACTTAGTATTTGATTAGTATAAATACAATTATAGGATTATTCAACTCAAAATACTTTACTCACATTGATTAAAATTTTAATTGAGATCTTTATGTTCTCCGGTTATGATCCATTACAACTTATTGATCATAACTTAAAAATCATAAGTAAAATATCGCTTATCAAATAACCGGCATTACTTATGTTATGTTATCGGCATTAGCATAAACATTAGGCGAAGGGCATAATTAACCCTCCTTTGCACAAAATATGTGAAGTGGTATTTAAGGGGGTGGCTACAAGATTGCGGTGAATTGTTTTTGTATATAGAAATTCATTAAAATTCGTGCAAATAAGTAACAACAGAAATCCACGGAACATTTGAGAATATTCTTATTTTCATGGATTCCACAGAAATCCAAACAAGAGACACCTGAATTCTGACGAAATTCTAAACTCCTTTAAAATCCTCTAATCGGGGACAGCCCCTAATCCGTATTTTCCTTAAAGGGAAAGAAAGCAAGAAGGAAGAATAATAATTAAAAAAAGCTAAGAGAACCGGAGGTTTTATAACTTTGGCTAGGCATGAGTGTGCATGTGCGTGTATACAGACGTATATATGTGCGTATAAATCCCATAAATAAATACCGTCAACCTACAAATTAATGTGAAACACGGAATCCTTCATCCGATATGTTTAGGACATACGGAGTATCAAATTTTCTTTTAGTAATAAATCACCGGTGGACGCATAAATTCTCGATAAGAGGAACGACAGTGTAACAAAAATACATAAAAATGCATATATTTTAAAATTTTGTGGTAGATAATAATGACCTTTTCTTATATAAAACTTAGATACTTTGTATTTTAAAGAAGGGGGATTTATCTAGATAAGACTAAAACATATTCCAATCCTTTAAAAACAATTGTCTTGTTTATTTAAGCACATGTTTTAAGAAAGTGGTTAAAAAGTATGAATTCATGTTTTGATATGAGTAGAAAATAGATGAATTGATATGAATCACATATTATTGTCAAAAGATCAAACAAAAAAATAATTTTAGGACATCACAAAAAGGAAAATAAGACAAATATTTTGTGACTCGATAGAGTAGAGTTTTTCCTAAACTAAGACCAACTAGTTTAAATGCCATAAGTATGGTCTTTAATTTATGATTCGACAAAAATACATTCATAGGGTTGGACGATTGCAACCATCACATTGCGAAACACCCGCTCAGCTGTCGTGACTAACATACTAACCTTAGTTATACAAGGGAACTATGAGTCAATTAATTAGGTTAATTAATTAAATAAATTACGGGTAGAACTAAAATGATTAGTCCTATTTAAGGAAAACCAAACATATGATCATATTTTTAGAAAAATGCTAAACTCTAAACCCTAACTCATTTGAATTTGCTTAAGTTGTTAAAATTATACTCATAGTCTCTTTAGCAAAAATGGCGATGAGCTCGGGGGCGTGCTTCAGCGATCCAGTGAAGATGAGCCCCTATTTGACAACCGAAGATGAGCCCCTATTTGACAACCGACGATGACAAATTTGGTTCTTGGATGAAGAATCGCTGACATTTTTTTTGCCGTGAGAGGTAAGGGTGTTTGTTGGTTCGGTTTGGTCACTTCCGGTTTTACAAAAGGTGCAATCGTAAACCGAACCGCACTCTTTGATTTCGGGCTCAGTTCGGTTTTGATTCGGTTAATTTCGATATGTTTGAGTCGGTTTGCAGTCACTTTTAGCATGTTTTTGTCGGTTTTTGTTAGTCGGTTTCGGTTCTGTCGGTTTTTTAACCAAAAAGGTGAAACTGTAAACCGAACTGTCAATGATTAATCGGTTTTAGTCGGTTTCGGTTTGAGTTGGTTTCGGTTTTGGTCGATTCAGTTTCGGTCAGTTTGTCAGTCGGTTTCGGTTTTTCGATTTTTTGTTCTATCTTAATGGGGGGGGGGGGGGTAGGGGTCATGTTAATGGTACGAGGTTGGGGTTGGTGTAGTTGTGGTTGGATGGGTCTGCGGGGTGAGACGCGAAGATTGCAACAGTGAGACAATGGTATGTGTGGGCAGGGGGTAGCGGTTAAGAAGGGGTTTTGGAGGGATGGGCTAGGGCAGGGCTTGTGAGGTGGTAGAATGATCGGGAGAGTGACCAGTAGCAGAGTGCAATTGTAACGAGTAACGTTGGTCACCAACCGGGGCAACAGTAGGGGGTGAGGCCACTCGTCGAGCAGTGGGCTAGTGACCAAGGTAGCCGTTCAATGCACATTGAGGCAGCTGGTCACTAGACGCCGAGATGTGACTAGGGCATCGGGTGAGGTCACTATAGTGATGAGTCATAAGGCGACAGTTCAGGTCACTAGGGTGGTGGTCGTTGGGGCCGTTGCCACTAGGGGCCGCGGCCTGCGTATGGTGATCATTGAGACACCGGGTCAAAGTGGGGGGCATAGCCATTATTCTAAAATTCGCTATGTGTTAGGCCGACTTTTTGACCAAGTAGGCCGATTTTTCAGTTGATCAGGCCAATTTTTTGGCTGACTAGACCGGTTAGTGCTCTATAGTCAGGCTCGACTAGTCCGACTAGGCCGATTTTTGAACATTGGGCGTAGCTCACCTGGTAGGAAAGGAGTGTCACAAGATCACACGAGTTAAACTCCAAGCAATGACTTGAGATGAAACTCCGCTCTTTTTTCATTAGAGTAAGATCAAATTTAATTTACATTCTCCCAAATAACTATGCGATCGGTTATGAGAGACCCTCAGAAATGAAGTGTCATCCTTTTTCAGACACCTGGTCAAGTTTGTGCCAAATGATGTCAATGTATAGTAGGAGAACTAATTTAGTAATATCGAATTAAGAGTTTCAAAATAAAAATAAAAGTATGGAATTATATTAATTATTTCTCTTCTGGTCCAATATATTTAAAAATTATATACGAAGTATAATGATCCAAAGTGGTCTGGTTTAGAAGGGAAATAAATAAACCCACCCAACCATAGCCTAATCATCATTCAACAACGAACGAAAAGCATATCTAACCTTATTTTCCTCCTTGAATGACTCATCTAACGTGTAAATTAAGAGTGCAATTGTTGATTAAAAAGCTCCACTGAGTTCCTAAGACAGAATGGTTGGGTGGGCCAGGGGGCTGTGGGATCGCGTTCCCTAATCAGAGAGAGAGGTGTAAAGAAGACTTAAATGACAGCTAGCAGTGAGTGAAGGGAGATCCCAACCTACCATACCCCACACTCATCTTCCCTTTTTTAGCCCTTCTCTTCCTCATTCATACCCTCCATTCCCCTCTTCCTCCTCCATCTCAAACTCCCCTTCCCTTCTCCTCCACTCTCCTCCTACACACTTCTAAGGTACTTTCTTCCTCAGCTTCAGATGGGTCTGATTTGATTTCTGGTTTCTGGGTTCTTTTTCTCCCTTGGAATTCTTTCTGTTTGGGAGATTTCTTTCAGATTTTGGGATTTTCTGCCTCTCTGCTCTGGTTCTGATGTGTTTTTTGGGGCAAAAGATTCATTCTTTGACCTCGCATTTCGTTTTTCTGGTTTTTCATGTCGATTTGCAGCTGCAAAGGCTGTTTCTTTTTCGTTTTATCTCATTTCTCTAGCCTTCAAATTTAAAATTAAGCTACTTGTTCTGTTTCTTGAAAAGAGGATTTCAGAACATGTTTCGGACAAAAAAAACCAGTTTCTTGGTTGAAATGGGAAATTTAGGGAATTAGAGCTCCTGAACCGTAATTATTCCACTACTTGGGAGCAAAATTCGAAATTCCCTTTATCCGGAAAATTATGGGTGTGCACCCCAATTTTTCTTTTAAAGCTGAGTTTGCACCTCATTTTACAAATTATTAATATTTACACCCTTATCAGTATTATTAATTACAAATATCTGTCCAAGGACTTTCGTAACGGCACGCTGCAGATATTTATTAATTGAGATATGGGGTGTAAAATTAAATTTGAATAAAAGTGGGTGCAAACCAAAATTTAACCTTCTCCCCTCTGCTCAGCCACACTTCATTTGCTAAGGAATTTCTTTCTAATAATTGTTTTTGTGGAAGTATACATATAATTATATATATATATATAGTGAGAGAGAAAGCTCATGGTCAATTCCGTTTTTGCTGATAGGATTCCATTCAAATCCAATTTCATATTTAATTACCGTTTAATCAATTCAATTATTAATTGTTTTTTTGCTGATTAATATAACTCCGTAACTTTTATATTTCAAAAAATTGTCAGATTTTAAAATTTGTGGGAAGACAAAGACTCTGAGCTATCTTCTCCGCTTTTAAAATTCAAGTAATTGTAAAGAATAATTGGTCATTCACATTAGATTAAGCTTAAATTTTCGAGTGAAATAAAAGTTAAAATTAAAACTTTGAAGGAAAGAATTTAATATCACGGAGGAGAATTGAATATTTTCCCATTTACAGACGAAGTAAATCCGTTTCGGTTAAGAGTTTTTGGGGTTGGGATTTTTTCAAAATACAGAGTACTTACTTTTCTTTCCCTTCGGTTAAAACTGATTGTTTTCATTTATGGCAGGTGAGAAGTTTTTGTAGGTAAAATGAATTCGAATTACGTTGATGAAATGGACTGCAGCAGCTTCTTTGATCACATTGATGACTTGATCGACTTTCCGCCGGAGAACGAGTGCGCCGGTTTGGGCTCCGGCGAGGGAGTTAATTTTCCGAGCATGTGGAAAGAGCCGTTGCCGGAGTCTGACCCTATTTTCTCCGGCACCGCCGCCGGTTCTGCTTCTGCTCTCTCCGCTGAGCTTTCTGTACCGGTGAGCTTAACTTTTCCGGTTGCCGTCCGCTTTGTTATTTTTCATTTTATTTAGAGAAATTCACTGAATATTATTTCTTGAAAAAATTTACACATATTTTTTTACACTAAAAATATAAGCTTTTTTTAAACGCATAAAAATTACTAAAGGAATTAACCCTAATATTAATTAAGGGGCGATTTGGCAACACTAAAATTGGATAATCAACTGATTCTGTTGAAATTTATGAAAAAAATATTTAAAATATACTCGGTATTTATTAGCAAAAAATATAAAAAAGATATGATAAAATAGTTAAAATGATCATCTACAATAACTTTAACAAATACACTCTGCGTAAACAAAAATTAAAAGTTGTGTAATAAGATTTAAAAGTCAAAAAACATGGGGTGGGCTCTAATACTCCTCAACCAATCACTAATATGGAGTATAAATGTATAATAACGTCATCAAATAGGAACAAAATATGTTGAAAAGTCGGAGCATTATGCTTTTTCCTTGATAAGATGTCAAGCAATCAAGCTTTGAAAATATCATTAATTTACATTAATACCATCATACCCGGAGTATTAATTTTTTGTAATAATGTCAAATTTTGATGATATATTTTCCGGATAAAGACAATTTACTTTTATTTTGGCAGAAAACATGATACTTATGTTCTGTATTTTAAATGAGACATTTTCAAATATATAATCTTATCGACATTTATGTCTTAAAATAAAAATGGTCATTTTTTCGTATGAACATTTACAGAAATTTTTAGATAAGTTTAAAGCAATTTTCTTTTTCAAAAGTAGAAATTATGCTGTTAAGAAAATCAAACTGGCTATAGTGTTTGCATATGTAGCCATTTATGAATCATATGTTTCGTCTAATGGTTGGTTGGAAATTATGATGGTCGCATGTGGTATTGTCTCCCTCATAGTCACACCCCCACTAGTCCAAACTTAAATTTGGGGAGGCATATAATAAAAAAATAAAATAAAAATAACACCCACTCCAAAATGTGTTTTTTTATTTTTCTTTTAGGTCCTCAAAATGTTGTACCTAATTTCATTTTAACTTGTCCATTTTTTATTTAAATAATTGTTTGGTTACTGCTCCCTCCGTCCCGAATTAATTGTCTTGTTTGCCTTTGCACAAGTTTTAAGAAAGTGGTTGAAAAGGTAAAAGTTATGGTTGAGATTTGAGTAGAAAAAGATGAATTGATATGAGCCACCCATTATTGCCAAAAGATGAAACAAGACAATTATTTTGGAACGGACCGAAAAGGAAAACAGGACATTTATTTCGGGACGGGGGAGTATTATTTTTGAAAAAAAAAATCTACATGATGTTATTCTTCCTTTTAAAAAACAATTACTTATAAAGGAAGAACTTATTGGAGTAGAGGGTTTATTCCTTCTTTTTTTTCTAGGTATTCTTTTTATTTGTCGTTGTGAAAATTATTTTCATCTTTGTAAATTAAAGTCATACATGCGTGGTTTACAGTTTACTCCTCCGGCTGAATACCCAGTGATAGTATTGCAAGCCAACTCATTTTATAATAATTGTGTGGGTCCCCATATGAAAATTTAACGGTCCAAACAAAATCTCAAACTTTCAAATCATGTAAGAAGTAAACTTACATAAACTGAATATAAAATAGTAAATAGATATTTAAAATATGTACTATTGCTCTATTTCATTTCAGGATCAAACCAAGTAGTAAGTCATTATAATATACTTATTTGATTTATCATTTCATCATCTTCTTTTTTTTGTAAGATTCATATGGCTTTTCTTTTAAAAAGGTCAAAATTGTTAAACAATGATCAACATCTGTATTTTTTTAAAAATGGTGGCATACCTTGATAATTTTTTTTTGAAGGAGTACATTTGTAATAAATACTTATAACAAAATAATTGTACTTCGGAAACAGTTTTTGTACTCAATTTGGATGAGTTGGTCCCCGGATGGACCGTGCTTATACCAATGATTTCACCTAAATAAGCAAACTTGTGGAGTAATGCATTTATATGCAATCAAAAACCCATCTAATCTCAAGTACGGGGTAAATGTTATTTTATACTCTCTCCGTCCCATAAAATTCTTCCCACTTTCCTTTTTGGGCCGTCCCAAAAAATTCTTCTCACTTACCATTTTTGGACAATTTGTGTGGTTCACGTTCATTTCACCTTTTTCTTACCCAACCACAACCATACATTTCTACTTTCTTAATCTCCGTGTGAAGTCAAACTGGGAAGAATTTTATGGGACGGAGGTCGTACATTACTACAAGCATGATCTTGTTATAGGTTAGTTTTGTCAAATGTTTATGTTACATATCAATACTCCTTTGTGTATGGGTAATACTTTTGCATGGTTTGAATTATCAAGTTGAGAATATAGTAAACTTCTTTTTGTTCTTTCCATTCAACACGTAATCAACTTGTCTGTTTGGTCACGCTTTTATCCTAACTTGTTCTTCATTTTGTTTTGTAGTACGAGGATATCATACAGCTCGAATGGCTTTCAACATTCGTGGAGGAGTCGTTTTCGGGTGGAGGACTCACCCTTGGCAAGGAGAACTGTCGCCTGAACCCTTATCTCCCTCCATCGTCTCATGGTAATAACAAATTGCAGGCTGCCATCTCTAGTCCGATTTCGGTCCTTGAGAGCAGCAGCAGCACCAGTAGCAGCAGCTCCTCCTCCTCTAGCTCGGGAGGTATTATGGTAGCACCCCTGAGCCCGAACCAGCGTGGCCCGCAGCGTGCACGCAGTAAACGCCCCCGGCCTGTGTCATTTAACCCTCGGTCCGTGATGCAACTGATCGAGTCCCCACCGCAACTCCAAAGTTTTGCAGGCCCAGAAGAGAAGAAGCTCCACTCTAAGCCTCCCGCACCTGAGCAGCAGAAGAAGAAAAGGAAGATTAAATTCTCCATGCCATCAGGATTGCCACCTCAGCAGAAGGAGGATCGTGAGGCGGGGGTGAGAAAATGTATGCATTGTGAGATAACTAAGACGCCCCAGTGGCGGGCGGGTCCCATGGGACCGAAGACGCTATGCAATGCTTGTGGGGTCCGCTACAAGTCGGGGAGACTCTTTCCGGAGTACAGGCCTGCTGCTAGTCCTACGTTCGTTCCATCGGTGCATTCTAATTCTCACAAGAAGGTAGTCGAGATGAGGAACCGGTCAGTACCTGCTGTTGTGATCACTCCAACCATTGCCCAGCCCGAGGTCAAATGAAAATCCGGAGGAAAAGAAGCAGAGAACAGTTTTCCTAGGCAGGAAATTTTCCTAGCTGCAGTTGAAATTGTTGTTATTTGGTGTTTAAGGTTGTCCCATATTTCATTGGTTCATTGTACAGAACTGTTTGAGGGTAGAAAAACATTACTAGCTTTTATTATCATATATTAGCGAAAATCGAAAAGGGAAGGATTTAGGGGATAGGAAACAGTTTTTTTTTTAAATCTAGTGTTTGTTTAGGTCTTCGAAGGTTTGAGAGTAATAGGTTGTGTCTTTGTCAGTCTCAATTCTTTTTTTAGACTATGCTCATCTTTTATATTCTTTTTCCTCTTTTGGTTTGATTTTCATGTGTAGAATATGTTCTTTTTTTGTACCAATGATACCGGGAATTATTTTTTTGGAGTTATGAATCTGTTATTAGGAAAATCTTAAATTATTTATGGGCCAAATTTGAAATCAAGTCTCATTTGTGATTTGCAGACTGTATTATTATTTGGTTGATATTAACAGGGGAAATTTTATTTACAGTTATCTATTTTCTAAATATACTCGCCTATTTTATGTAATATGTAAAATTCTTTTATAATTCCTACTATATCCTTGTGTACTTATAACTGAGAAATCAGTCTTGAGTACACTTCCTGTCCATTTTTGTCCAACCTGCAATTCGAAAGCAGTAAATAGAGCATTGGGTAAACTTTAAACTCTTTCATATACTCGAATATAAACCCTTTAAATTTCATTTAAAAATATCCATAGATTTATCCTATCAGAATCCTATCAGATTAATTGTCATTCTTTGCTTTCTGCTTCACTATGGTGGAAACTGGAAAATACCCTTCTATTGAGCACCCGTTTATTACCAGTTTGTATATCGTGGGAGCATCCCACGGTGAGCACCGTGCTCCACTCCCAAAACGACGTAGTTTTGCACTTTTTAAAAAAAAATCGCATGAACACTACACGTGTGTACAGTAACTTTTTTTTTCTCGTCCCAGCAGCATGAACTATGTAACTTGTGTATAATTATATGTAACTCGTCTTGCTACAAATGTAACTTCAATTAACAACAAATGTAACTTATGCCCTGAAATGTAACTCATGTTTAATACAAAAAAGGAGTCTACTTGTTCAATTATTTTACATAAGAAGTGCATATGTTTTATTTTTAATATTAGGTCCTTTAAAAATAATTTTTAATAAGAAAATCATTTTGATTGAATAATTTTCAATCATTTTGTAACTTGCGTTATCTCAAATGTAAATCGTGTGTTACAAAATGTAACTTCAGCATGTTTAAATGTAAATGAGCTTTAGGGGAGATGTAAACACACCAGATAACCAGGGATAGCCAGGGTCTTCGTCTTCTTCACGCAGCGGCTCTTTCTTCTGGGAATCGAGGCACGTCGGTGATGAGCGGACGAAAACGGAGCTTGGCAGCAGCTTTCTCTTCTTCTTTCCTCTGCTCTCATCTCTTCTTGTTCGTTTAGGTCTGGTGGGGTTGGGCGGCGGCGTAGGAGTTCGAGGAGTGATTTTCAATTCGACGGTGTTGATTTCCAGTGACGTGGCGGCGACGTAGCTCGGCGGCTTCGGATTCTGCAACTCGCCGGCAACGGGAGTGCACTCCATAGATGCCAGAGGTAGGAGGAGGTTTTGAATTTTTTTAACAAAACGATGCCGTTTTGAGATGAGTACACCTTGAGGAAGGTGCACCGATCACACGGTATAATTTGCGTTTATTATACAATTTGTTTACTAGGTTAAGTTGGAAGCTCAAAAATTTCTCTCTTCATGAAAAGTTCAAACGTGATAGATTAATATTTAATTAATCATTATTTGTAATTATCTCTTTAATATTTACTTGTACTTATCTATACCTTTGTACTTGTATTCCTTGTAAATAGGAGAGCTAAACATGCTCCCTAATTTAATATAAATATGTGGCTATAGCTATCAAAAGGCTAAGAGCATCTTTAACGGGGCTTTGGATTCTAAAATATGCACTGCCACGTTAACAAAATTGAGGAGGAAGTAAAAATTTCTTCTCCAACATGAATGTCGATATCAAATGTGGTTATGAGCTGGAAGGCACACCGTCAACACGAGTGTCTATTTTCAGAAGGCCTCCTAGAAGGTTGACTCAGCAAATTATGATTTTAATTCATTTTTTAAATCAAAAATTTTTATAAAAACATTTTAACGCGTCACTATACTTCTCCAATTGAAATCAAATAGCATTGAAATTAGAAAATTTATCTTGTTCCCATCCGGCAACTCATTTCTGGCTGCAATCGAGCCAACGCGACAACCACCATCCCACAAGTCGCAGCTCCTTGTGATTCGGCAGCACTCGTCTTCTAGGCGGCAGCGGCAACGGCGGGCAACCCCTTTATTTTATCCGGTGATCTTCTTTCTCGGATCTATTTATCCTCACTCTCCCAACTTCCAAAACCTTCATGCCGGAGACTTTTACCAAGATGGTTTCTGGTATCCAGAAAAAGAGCACATAGCCCAAGCAAGCATTGTGTATGTCAATTTTTAGATATTTTAAGAACTCAGAAGGGATTGGAAAGTTTTATTTTTCAGATTAAACAATTAATTCTTCTCCCTGGCCAAGGCTTATTGTTATGTTCCAAGCTGTCTTTGCATATGTTTTTTCTTCAATTGCACTTCTACCCATTTCACCGTTCTATTCCGGCGTGTGCATATGTATATATTGGTATAGTGCGTATTATATTCCGCCTAGCTAGTCGTGAGTTTGTAACGTAACGTTGTATTAAAAATGAGGACCATTGGAGATGATAAATGATTTCAACCCTCTATACATCCACGTTAGCTTCACAAGCCGTTTACACGGATGATGTGTCCACTTTTTAGGAGGTGCAATCCACATCTCTATTGGAGATGCTCTAAGCCTTATTTCCCAAATATCTTCATGGTATCACAACCCTCAATCATTTAGATTGATTCGATCCTATTTTTTTTTTTTTGCTTTCGGCAGCCTAGCAATTCATCAACATGTCTTCTCCATCTCCGTCCAGTAACCTTATTCCTTCTGATACAGTTCCACAACTAATCTCCCTAAATGCTTCCTCCCAAATTCCCACCAAACTCTCCAAAGATGGCTCTAATTATTCATCATGGAAATCCCAGTTAACCATGTTGATGGCACCACTCCGTGTCCGGCCTCCACTGATCCAAACTACAATTTTTGGAAACGACAAGTTTCCTCGTGCATGGTACCGTGAACTTCGGACTTATCTTCTACAATCTGGTTTTCACAACAGTAAAAGTGACACCTCACTTTTCATCTTTCATATGGATGGTTGCTTTCTCCTGCTCTTGGTTTATGTGGACGACATTATCATCACCGCCAACAAACCTGCCATTTTATCTTCATTTATTACTAAATTGGCATCCCAGTTTTCTTTAAAGGATCTAGATGCCTTATCCTACTTTCTTGGTCTTGAAGCACTCCGCACTCCATCAGGCCTTCTTCTCACTCAACAGAAGTATATACGTGACCTTCTCACCTGTGCGCATATGGTTGATGCTAGTCCTACACCTACTCAACTTTCTCCTAATGATGTTCTCACCCTTCATGATGGGACTCCTCCACATGACGCAACTGAATATTGTAGCATTGTTGGTGCACTTCAATATTTGTCCTTCACACGGCCAAATATCAATTTTATTGTCAACAAACTAGCACAATTTATGCATTGTCCTTCTTCCGGACATTGGCAGGCCATCAAACGTGTTCTCCGTTATCTCAAAGGCACTCCCCACTTTGGCATTTTTTTGGCGGCTGACACTCCTTTCTCCTTACATGCCTTTGCAGATGCTGACTGGGCCGGTGACACTTACACTCGTCACTCAACGTCTGCATATGTGCTCTTCTTAGGCCGCAATCCTATTAGTTGGAGCTCAAAAAAATAGACCACTGTTGCTCGCTCATCCATCGAGGCCGAATACCGTGCCATAGCTTCTGCCACCGCCGAACTTATGTGGATTCGCCATCTTCTCCAAGAGCTTCACATTCCAGCCCAACAACCACCCACAGTTTATTGTGATAATTTGAGTGCCACTTATGTTTGTGCTAATCCTGTTTTCCACTCTCGTATGAGCACGTGGCTATTGACTTTCATTTTGTGCGTGAACAAATTGCCAATGATCACCTTCGTGTAAGTCACGTTAATACACACGATCAACTTGCTGATTCTCTCACCAAGCCACTTGCTCGTCACCATTTTTTATCCCATCGGTCCAAGCTTGGTGTCCGTTCCGGCCCACTCTCTCTTGCGGGGGCATGATAGATTAATATTATTTAATCATTATTTGTAATTATCTCTTTAATATTTACTTGTACTTATCTATACTTTTGTACTAGTATTCCTTGTAAATAGGAGAGCTAAACATGCTCCCTAATTTAATATAAATACGTGGCTATAGCTATCAAAAGGCTAAGCCTTATTTCCCAAATATCTTCAAAACGCTGGTCGGTAATAAGAGGATTCTGTTGGAAATATGTTGAAATAATTAATAACGGTACTTCCTCCGTCCCTTAAAACTTTGTCATCTTTCCTTTTTGGGACGTCCCAAAAAACTTTGACACTTTCATTTTTAATCAATTATTTTGTGGTTTCTGTTATTTCTCTCTTCTCTGCACAAATCTCAACCACACAGTTTTTACTTTAATATTCTCCGTGCCGGTCAATTTTGGCAAAGTTTTAAGGGACAGAGGTAGTATAATATAGGGAATATACCCAAAAGAGGAGCAAATGACACTTGGAATTCTAAAAATAGGACTAATATGTTTTTCTTCCTGAAATATGAGTTATTAGTGTCATGTATGAAAAATAATGTCATGATTGAAAAATATTGTCATTAATTATAATAAATACTGTCATGTTAAATGCACTGTACTGCAACTATTTGACAGTCACGGCTACAAGATGACAGTAAATACTGTCATGTTAGTCTCATTTCGGGAATAAAAACAAAGTAATCCTATTTTGGAATTTCAAACTTCATTTACTCCTATTTTGGGAATTCTCTTTATAATATATGAATTGGATGTTTCCTCATGGATCACTTGGAACGCCAATTATGTTGTTTTAAAGGAGAAACGCCAGTTTTGACGTTTTGTAGTACCAAGCAGTTAAGGTGATTTAGAGATTTGAGTTACTTTTATTTAGTTTTATTTAATTATTAAGTGGTTGTGGATAACAATTTGAAGACTTTAAATAGAATTACCCAAGTAATAGATAGGACTGAATTAGTCATCATCCAAGCCCAGTTCACATCTGCTCTAGTTACATTGTTACCCAGTTAGACTAATGAAATAGGTGAAATTAGGCATGAACCGGGACCGGAACGGGGCGTGCTCCGGGTCCAAAAAATTCAGGCCTTGTACCGGTCCGAGTTAGTACCAGGACCGGGTCGGGATCCATATGATTTTTTTTTTATATTTTCGAATAAATTCCAACCCCCCCATCCCCCATCCCCCATCCCCAAACCACCCCAACCCCACCCACCTCGCAGGCAGCCCAATGCCAAAAAGTTAAAAAAAAAGCCGGTCTGGTCTCGATCGGGCCGGGCCAGGTCCCAGGTCGGGCCGACCCGTCCCAATCCACCCCTAGGTGAAATTGCTTTACAATAATAATAAGAGTTTTGCCACTTTTAGTCCCTCGACTATTGTGTCAGTGACACTTTTGGTACTCGACTTTTATTTTTTCCACTTTTAGTCCTCGACTATTGTGCGAGAGACACTTTTGGTATCCGTCTTTGAAAATTTCCGTATTTAGTCCTTCGATTTTTGTAGAAGTGACACATTTGATCCTTCAACTATTGCTATAGAGACATTTTTAGTCCTCCACTTATTGTGTCAAAATCATAGTAGAAGGACTAAAAATGTCAATTTGACAATACTCAAAGGACTAAATGTGGGAAACTTGAAAGTAGAGGACTAAAAGTGTCTCACGAACAATAGTCGAGGACTAAAAATGAAAAAATTAAAAGTCGTGTACCAAAAGTGTCACTGACACAATACTCGGGGGACCAAAAGTGGCAAAAACTCTAATAATAAATTAGTAGTAGTCCGGGGCGGAGCTGCGGAGGTGGAGGGGTGGCCAACCGGGCCACGCCTCAGCCCAAATTTTAAAATTGCTTACGTTTTTAATGTAAAAATTTATCTGTAAAAATTCTTTGTACCGATCCAGCCCAACTCTTACTCCTGGCTACATCCCTGGTAGTAGTAGTTATAACAGTAATAATATTATTTATTCCTTAGCTTCAAAAATCAACACAAAATACACTTGGTCAAGGTTAATATATACCATCAAAAAAAAAGGTTAATAGACAACAATTATTCAAAAAAAAGGTTAGTATATAACAATATAAACTGAATTATACGGCGTAGTAATTAACTTTACAACATGACCACATATTGGAAGCAATATGCTTCAGTTATAACAAAGAAACCAAACACTATTTCTACGAATATTCCAATTTGGAGAGGATAACCATTACAATATAACTCTTGCACTTCCAAGATGCTGTCCCTTGTATTTACACATATAAATTACTTTTCTAATTACTACATCTGACTTTAGTGTTTAAAGAAGCTTCATCATGAAACTGAATTGAACATCTGAAGAGATCCTTGGTTGAGGCCAGTTAGCTCCATCTGGAACTTTAATGAATTTATACCCCTGACCAGTGTATAGTTTTGTGGCTCCAGGGTTAGTGGCATCACAATGTAATGCAATGGCACGGCATCCCCAGCTACGGGCCTTAGCCTCAGCTTCTGCAATGAGCATTTTTGCTATGCCCTTCCTACGGAAGCTCTCCCGAACAGCAACATTTGATATGTACGCTATCCCTCTTCTACAGATGATTAAAATGTTAAACTACTCAAGTATTAGAAGCATGACATTTTTTTAGGAGGCAATATAACTAAGGCAGAGAAAGGCTGGTATATTTTTGTCTGTGCGAACGTAGTACTGTATATTCGTTTCCAGTCCTTGTAAAAAATCGTTATTCATCGTTTTTGTTCACATCGTTTTCTATTTAGTCTCTTCCCTGCAAATTTTGGCATTCCAAATTTCAAACAACTCCTCTCTGGCTTTCTAGAAATAAAATATCAAGCACTTTGAAAAAATAGTAAAGTCAAATGTTATGGAGGGTTTATAAAGAGAACATTGTAAATAGCATTAATAAAAAATAAAAATCATATAGATAACATAGACTAAGAACGAAAAACACTATTTTCAACGAAAAAAACATGTTTATGCAATAGAATTAATGCTACTCTTGAACAATGACACAAACTCTTTTTTTTACTCGAGCGGGTCTGGGGGAGGGGGGCCGGGGGCCTGGAGTAATCAGGGCTGAAACTCACTCCATTGAGTTTCAAATCCTTATGTGCCTAGCGGGTTTCGAACTCGAAACCTCTCAGTCTCTCACTAGGCACGGTAACCTCACAACCAGCTGGGCTGGAATGCTTAGTTACAATGACACAAACTCCTTTATCTTATTTCATAGATACATTTTCCGTTTTGGACTGTCCCAACAATATGAACACTTTCTTATATTAACTCCTAACTATTTACTTATTTATTTCTTTATCTATCATTTTACCTTTTACTTTTTAGGGACTCATTCTATTTTTTCTTATGGACATTGGAATTGTAAAACAGCATCTTTATTTTCTTAATGCACACACCAGATTTGTATTTATCTTATACATGGAATGGAGGGAGTAAAAAATAAAAAAAATGAGTTAATGACAAACATATGACTACAATAAAACACATTACTGTAGTGACCATGGGGAAGTGTAGTGGCCAATGTGGTACTTTCGCAGTGACTGTCCTGACTATGTAGGTATACCTTTGCCTTTGAGGAGATTATTTCAGTAATGTTTTTGGCTAAAAAAATCAAATATATATAGGAAAAGAGAGATGCTTGAAAGAGAACAACTATGGATTTTCTAATAAAATACTACTGAAATAAACCATCATGGTCATTGTAAAGTTGAAGATATTTGTGATCACTATGTATAAAAATCACATTTTTGTTCACCATCTTTGTTTGGTCATATTGATCATTACTTTGCAGTTTATTAGTATATGTAAAATCACCTTCTCTGCCACGATGGTCCTTTTCGGGGAAGAAAATCAGCGACAGTGTCCACAGTCAATATCCCGGACACATAACCTTTATCCATGAGACTCATTCCTCCATTAAGGCCCCCAATTGTGAATTCTTCATTACTTCCAAATAAGAAGGAACCTTCTTCCTCTGAGCTTCCTCTGGTGACAGCAACTAGACACGTTCTCTCACAGCCATTAGGTATGGAGAATCCAAAAAGCATTCCTATCAGCCTGTCTAACCTTAACACAAAATCTAGAGGAAAAGAGTATTCTGGGAAGAAGGAGCTGCAATGGGTCTCGGCCACTTCCCACCAGTCTTCCAACCTCACCTCTCTAATAACTATATCAGGCGACACCGTTGGGAAGAGTTCAGCTATTTGACTAGCCCTACAATGACCTAAACAACAAGGCAGAAATAGTGTACTAAGAAGTCAATATATTTATTGATTGACACCAACGATGATATGAATATATGATATGTTAACATGCTTTCTATTAGGGCTAGTTTGGTTGGGGATTTTGGAGTGGAGGACTAAGTTTTCTTTTATTTATTTCTCTTCATTAGTAACAATACAAAAGAATAAATTTTAAATTAATTTCTGTATCTTCAATTTTTCTTTTAACAATACGATATAAGAATAAATTTTAAATTAAATATCATTCTTCTCGTTCACTTCCCATCAAAATCCTCCAACCAAATAAGGGTTAGATCCACAGTCCAAATGAAGTGTCGTACGATAGAACCATTCCATTTTCCTTCCTCCAACACAAAAGGCTACTAATTATGTTACTTTCTAATGAATATCCGAACGCAGTTTCTTTGTTTCCAAGCCTTGCAAAAATAATGTGTTTTATGGACAAAGGTTAATTGAGAAGTTAGTCAATGTTATAGTACAAATATAGGAAAATTTGAATCTAATAAATCAACTGTTTCCTAGTCTACCCATAACAGTCCTAACTTTCATTTTCTTGAGAACAATCCAACTTTTGTTTGCTTCCTTCTTATACCAGTCGGCCTATTACCATTTTCATGCAGGATTGTGATTATATGTTACAATAAGTTCACTGTAAAAATGGCCAGTTATATAAAGAAGTTTGGACTTTGGAGAGGTTTAATATTTTCAAGAAAGCGAAAGGTGGGACTGGTATGAGCGGACAAGAAACAGGTTGGGTTATTAGAATCAAAATTTCCATCCAAAGAAACATACTCCGTACATGTAATTGTAAACATACTATTCCACTAGACAAATTGGTATTTCAGATCAATTGGTATTTCAAGCAGCAAACATCAGCTTTTATGAAATCAGTTGAGGCTTCAAATGGATAAAGGCTAAGACTTGGAGAGAATACATGGAGCATTCTCTAACTGTTGTTGATCAATGCTAACTTGTATCACTATAATAGAATTTTCTACTAGACTACATGTCTACAACACATATTATCATCATCATTACATCATACAACCATATCGATAAAGGGTGAAATAATGGAAATATTCCACAAAAGTCAATTCTTTAAAAAAACAAAAAGACAATTGAAGTTCATCCCTCGGATAACTCCTGTAGAAGATAAAATGTTGCATCTGGTATAACCATGCATGTACACTGTAAGTCAAATGTCCCACATTGGAACTGTAAAAACTTATCCATAAATATTAGAATACATATATGTTGTGAGTGGTCGGGAAATGATAAGTGCAAATAAAAAAGACAAGAAAGAGGCAAAATTGGACCTGATCTGGGGAGATGGGAGAGAAAACCAGGAGAAGAGTAAGCACTGAAAGTGGGAAAAGACTGGAATTGGGTTTTGTTGAAGCCCAGATTCACAGATAGGTTGAGAGCGATTAAATTGGCAGCAACTGATGATGATGATGATGATGAAAGAGAGGCAGCTGCACCAACACCTTCTGCTACAAATGGAAAAGCCCACATTTTTGGGACCAATCAGATCCGACTCTGAGTCGATTCTCAGATACACACAGATGCAAACATTCTAACACTATGTTATGCCTCTTTCAGTCTTTCTTGACTTTCTTCCCAGAGAGGAAATGGCCAAAAGTGGTAAAGGAAGACGACACAAAACTAGGAGGTTCTATGCGGCGTTGCCAATGGGGGCATCTTCTTAATTAATTATAGTTTAGGCGTATCAAATTTCACCTAAAAATTAAATCGGAAACGTTTTCAAATGATTTTTTGAAATGTACTGTGTTGTTTAACTGCGCAGTTATCTTCAAAAAATCATTTGACTGCTTTCCTGGTTGAATTTTTAGCAGAAATTTGGTATGGGTAAACTAGACTTAATGAAGAAGATGCTCCAAAAATGTCATCAAAAAATTCCACCGTGAACCACCCCAATTGGTGACGGCCGAACAGAACCTCCTATATAAGGGGCTAATTGAACACTTTAAGTTAGTTCATGTATCTATTTGACCCTTTAGCCAAACTAGAATGTAGACAAATAACCTAGATGCACACATTGTGTGTACATTTATTTATTGTTCATTAAGGACTCATTTCATGATCGCGCTTTTCAACTTATATAGCCTTATCAACTACTCTCTGCGGTGCTAAATAAATTTCACATTTTGACTTCACACAAATTAAGGAAATAAATTTGACTTTACTGTAGAGTACACTGTTGTGACACTGTTTGGCACTGTTTTGCACTATTTTAGTGTAGATAATTTGCCAAATAAGGAAGAGTGAAGAAGTGTGAAGTTTATTTTGGACCTACCCAAAAAGGAAAGTGTGAAGTTTATTTAGAACCGGAGGGAGTAATCTTTTCATTAAATGCGTAACTTTTGATTTCGTGCACAGAGTTGTGTAATAATTAAAATAAGTAAGGATGAAACTACTTTTCTAGTTGCATTGGCCATTGACGAAAGTTATGGTAGACTTGTAGAGAACTATTTTAGTTATTTATCATACAATTTTTTCTTTATTTTATAAACAAAAATTATATTAAATAGAATCAATCACTCGGCTAGAACTTCATAAATTTCAGCAGAATCAACTGATTCAGCCAATTTCAATGTTACCAAACAGGCCCTAGATATAAATATACATCTCATGTAGATATATACTCCCTTCGTCCCATAAAATTCTTCCCACTTTCCTTTTTAGGCCGTCCCAAAATATTCTTCTCACTTACCATTTTTGGACAATTTGTGTGGTTCACATTCATTTCACCTTTTTCTTACACAACTACAACCACACATTTCCGCTTTATTCCACTTTCTTAATCTCCGTGCCAAGTCAAAGTGGGAAGAATTTTCTGGGATGGAGGGAGTAATTAATAAAGGGAAAAGGTGCAAATAAGCTCCCGAACTAACCGAAAAAGTGTAAATCACCCCTTTTATAGGAGGCTTTTTCCGGCCGTCGCTATTTGGGGAGGTTCCCGGTGGAATTTTTTGATGAATTGTTTTGAGCATCTTCTTCATTAAGTCTAGTTTACCCATACCAAATTTCAGCTAAAAATTCAACGGGGAAGACAGTCAAATGATCATCTGAAATATACTGCGTTGTTTAACTGCGCAGTTATCTTCAAACATTTATTTGACTGCCTTCCCGATTGAAGTTTTAGCTGAAATTTGGTATGGGTAAACAATTCCACCGGTAACCGCCCCAAATGGCGACGCCCGGACAGAACCTCCTATAAAATTGATGATTTGCACTTTTTCGTTTAGTTCGAGTGCCTTATTTGCCCATTTTCCCATTAATAAATGTTCATATATTATTATTAGTAAGGATATGAAGGTAAATGAGTCAAAATGGGTACATAGAATAATAAACGCACATACATTCTTTTGATAGTTTTACCACTCTTTCATCAAAATGGTAAGAAGAAATTAATTTAAATTTCACAAACTTTAAAGGAGTGTGAGGTAAGCACCCAAACTTACATATGTAATGTATATACTCCTAACTTTACATAAAAAATTATGTTAGCACCATTATTTTGTATTTTTTATTAAAAAATGTAAACTTATGGTGTTAAGCACATGGTTTAAAATACGTAAACATTTATAGAGGTGCATTTAAAGCATCATAAATTTACATTGTGAAAGAAAAAAATATATGTTCATAGTATTAATATTACTTTTTATATAAAGTTCGGGGTATAAATATTACATATGAAAGTTTAGGATGCTTACATCACACATGTTCAAAGTTTGGAGTATTTAAATTATTTTCCGAAATGGTAAAACATTCTTATTTCTTAACTATACTCTAGAGTTAATAAGCGTAAAAAGTATAAGAATGTATAGGATGTTGTAGAGAAAAGATTGAAACGTGGAACCATTTCTTTGAGCTTACAAATGACTGAATGAGTCAAATCTATTGAGTTTTAAATCTTGATTTTATTTTTTAACGGATGCATAACAATTGCTTCTATCACTAAGACATAAAAAGAATACATAATAAAAAAATAGTTAGGGAGCTCCATTTGACTTGAATTGAGTTTAATGGCAAGCTAGAAATTTTAATTATCAAGATTGAAATATGTTCAAATCAAATTTATTTGTGTCGCGCTTGGGTCCACCTCTATCAGAAAAATATCACAATCGACACCCAATGACATCCAAGTATATAGCTAATACTCCGTAATATTCCCTCTGTCCCGAAATAGATGTCCCAAAATGTTTGTCCTACTTTTTCAACTTCCTTATTTGGTAAACATATCTACACCAAATAGTGTCAAACATTGTTGCTACAGTGTGAAACAGTGTCGCTACAGTGTAAAGTCAAATTCATCTCCTTAAAACTTGTGAAGTCAAACTATGACAAACTTTGATGGACGGAGGGAGTAGTTTGTAATATATGGAGTACATCATACGAGAGTATACTTTTTTTTACCCCGGGGTAAGCCACCAAAATCAGTGGGATAAATACCGGGGAACATTTACCGGATTTTATTAAAAAGAGAGAAAAATGCAAATTTGAGGGGGACCAAAACCAAAACCTCTCAATAAAACAGAAAATTAAATAAGTCATCTAATAAAAGGAATATTAAATAAATCAAAATTAAATTCAATACGAACTGGGTTGGGCAGCAAGGTAATAAAAGGATTTTGTGGACCTTCCGGTATTTTTCTTTTAATTTTTCGGGCACTTTTGAAAATCGGAGTTACTTTTAACGGTCTTTTTCAGACGTTTTTAACGGCGTCACCATCTTGTGATAACGGAATTCAAACACATGAACCACTTTGATAAAGAATGAAACACATGACCCTATCTAAAAACGGGTTCAAGCACAAGTACCTTTTCCGTACTTTTCCCAAAAATATACACTAATTTGTACAAATGTTTAAACCTTTGATCTTTCCTATTATATAGAATATTTTCTATAGTATTTTCTAAAATACTATAGAAGGCCTTTGGGGTATTTATAGGCTCTCCATTTCGGGCCTGGGCCGAGAATTGAGCCCCCGGATACAAAAATCATCATTACAAACCGCCGCTTCAGTCAACCGGTGACACCCGCCCGCAGGCAGCCAACGAGCACGCGCCACGTGGACCCCACCTCCAACGGTCATATCCTAACAGTCATATCCCAACGGTCATGTCCCCAACGGCTATTTTTCAGATTAAAGAGTCACCCTCTGCTGGCACCATTCAACCAACAACACAGCGAGCCCCCGGGCCGGCAAATTCAAACCCCCTCATCAAGAGGTAAGTCCCTGGCATGAATACCAGGGAACCCCTCGGGAACTTTTAGCCCTCAATATATTGAGAACCAGGGAACCCCTCGGCAACACAAGAACAATCATTTGCATTCGTCACACCCTCAGCCCTTAATGACTGGGGGACTCCCCTCGGCATTCCCGGAATATCCTCAAGGTGCCTCCGGCCAATCAATGAGAGAGCCCCCAGATCACGGATAGCTCTCGGCGTTAACATTGCTCTTCATCTCAAACCATGGGCTCACCTTTTTTATTCATCATTGGGGGAATTCGGTGCACTCTTTTTCCCTCATTAGGTTTTTTCCCATAGGGTTTTTTTCCTTTCTAATGAGGTTTTTAACGAGGCATCCCCCCAAAATGAAACGAAAAGCGTCAGCCCTCGGTCCTATACTGAAGGCAGACACTGTTCTACTCCTTTTCACCACATTACATGTGCCTCAAGGAGTTGGGGATTGGAGAATCACGAAATGTTAAAATCTTATCAATATGATCCTCAAGGAGGGAGGGACTGCCCCCGGCAGATCATGCAGATGCAAACCTTCTACAAATTTACAAACTACAGCGAAACAAACACCAGCATCAGTGGATAAACGCTATTACTCCTTTTCCCTCAAGTACCTTTCGGCAAAAGGAGTGAGGGACTCCTGATGGATTATATGGCCCAGAGACCCCCGACCCACATACTTCCAAAACTACAATCAGGCCCAACAGGACCAAACGGGCCAAGCCCAGCAAAATGAAGTTCTAAGCAGCCCACAATACGCAAGGGGGTGCCTTCGGCCCCATGACCGAAGGCTACCATTGACAGAGTTGAGCTCAGAAACATCACAGGAGAACAAGGCTTGAAAACCAAGCCTTCGGCATATACAGCCCTCGGTATTGGGAGGCCCCCGGTTAGAAGAGCCTTCGACCAACACCCTTCAGCCGAAGGCACTCCCCTCGACAGAATATCCTCTCCACATGCGCCTGAATCACTGTACCAAGTACAACATCACATCCAACCACCGCATTTAATGCGGCCACATGCAAATGCCGATGCCACCCCGATTGAGGTGACTCGTCGACCACCAGATTATTGACACGTGTCCCTATCTAGCATTCATTGCTGCTATAAATAGCATCCCATTCTCCATTGTAAAGCAACACAACTTTCATATTCGAATACACACTCTCTCTCTTACTTATTTGCTCTGACTTCTCTCTAGTTATTCTCCGCAATAACCCTCGGATAAGCTACCCCCGGGTACACTATCCATCAAGGGTCTTTAGGGATTCTTCTTCGGATTTATTAAACTAAATCGTAATGTGGGCGACAACTAATGTAATATGTATATTAGACTAATGTATATATACAAATAAATAAATACTAACGGGTCGGGTCTCAAACGGGTCGGAACTACATGTACCATATCTGACCCATTAAATAACGGGTCCGAATCCGGGTCCGAGTAACGGAATTAAATGTAGACCCATACCCATTAAAAAAAGACGGATCCAGGTTTTGTTTGGGTCTGGACCCGACCCATTGACAGGCCTATGAGACTCCTCATTCCTTAGGAAGGCCTTGGGTGAGAGCCTTTAGAGAGAGGGAGAGCCTTATGAGAGCCTCCTCAAGTGATGAGAGAGAGAGAGCCTTGAGGAGAGCCCTTTAGTGAGTGAGTGTCTCCTTAAGAGAGAAGAGTACGTGTGAGTGAAGTAGTACTCTCATATACAAAAAGTGAATTGAGCTACCCGTTTACTTGTAAAATATCTCTTGTACATTTCAATTGTATAATACAAAGTATTATTGTGAGATGGAGCCTTTGTATTACGAGTGTGTGAGTGAGTGTACAAGAGTCCTATGAGCACGTGATCCTGGAAGAGGTCGGAGGTCGTGTTTTCCCCACCACAAAGTTCTATATTCAATCAACTATAGGTGTACGAAATCAGTCAAGTGCAGTAAAATTTATTCCAACTAAATCCAATGGAATTAATACAGTCCGACCTGACAGTAGAAGCTTGTAATAAGTAAGGAATGAAACACTAATGGAAACAACACGACTATGCATCTAAGATCATAAGCAAGCTTAGCTTCTTACTGGCTTCCAACAAATAAATTTAAATGTCAATAGTATAGATGATCGAGGTGCCAAAGTTTGGAAGATGATGTTTCAAGAAAATCGACATGAAGGAGTTTGGAGCTTTTATTAGTTATTTTATTTCTTAGGCGAAATTGACAGTAATAATCCATACTTTTACACATTTTACAAAAATAATTCCTACTCATAAATATCACGAAAATTATCCCTACTAGTTATTTGTTTCACAAAAAATAATCCGATTTTGACGGTGTTAACTTTTCCGTTTATTTTTTTAAGTTTTGAATATATCAAAACAAAAATATGTATAAAAATTAATAATATTATATTAGAGTTTCATCTTTTCCTACGATAAACTAATATATTTGAGTTTAATTCAATACTCTACATAATTGTATTAATATTTAATGTATTATTACTAAAACTACTTCGGATTCTCTATTATAATGAATAACAGAAATGAATCTTAATAAATATGGATAGGGAATGAAAGAGTAGAGAATTTGAAGAGTATTATGTTTTATTAAAAAAATTCTATTATGTTTTATGGAAATATTGAATATTAAATTATTTTTTTAGTAGAAACAAGATTAAACTCAAATATAGTAGTGTCGATGTTTAGATATATTTTCGATTCAATATATTTAAAATAAAAAAATTACGGAAAACTTAACCCCGTATGCACTCGGTTTATTTTTGTGAAACAGTTAAATAGTAGGGATTATTGCTGTGAACTTTTCAAGTAGGGATTATTTTTGTAAAATGTGTAAAAGTGGAGATTCTTGGTGTCAATTTCGCCTATTTCTTATGGTCTTATTTTCACGTTATATATGTTTTACATTGCTCTACTTTTTGTTGATGTTTTTCCTTTTAGGCCTACAATAATGGAAAACTTAACACCGTATGCACTCGGTTTATTTTTGTGAAACAGTTAAATAGTAGGGATTATTGCTGTGAACTTTTCAAGTAGGGATTATTTTTGTAAAATGTGTAAAAGTGGAGATTATTGGTGTCAATTTCGCCTATTTCTTATGGTCTTATTTTCACGTTATATATGTTTTACATTGCTCTACTTTTTGTTGATGTTTTTCCTTTTAGGCCTACAATAATGATTGAAAATTATGCTAGCTATTTATGTCGTGAGAAGGATATATATGGCAAGTGATTGTTGTGCCACGCCCGTTTGGCGTTAGCGACTCGTATTGCTCTTTCAGGGGTGATCGTTTCTAATTAAGTCTAGTCATAGGGTTGATAGTGATAGTTGGTTACAAATAGTTATTGTCAGTGTTGATCTCTTTGAGTTTGATATAACAATCCGAAACTTAATGATATTAATATATGCAGTTTTTCATTTAAGTGGTTACCTTTTTTCTATAAGTGGTTACGATTAGTTTTTTATATAAGTGGTGTTTGGTGGTACCTTTTTTCAATAAAAGAGCGCATTTTTATATATTAATATTGAAACAGCATACAAGACAATCTCCTTACAATTATTACAGCTTTAAGAATAATCTGACTCGCTAGACACAAAATGGACAACTTTAAGCCTAAAACGACTGGAACTGAAACACTGCCTAACGAAAATACTCCAAATATTGCATTAGAGAATCTGTGTTAGTTTTTAAAGGATGAAAATAGTTTTTTTTATCTGTGAATAGGTGCTATGCATGAATTTGAACACATGTCTTTCTCCTTTTTCAAACTAACTTTATGCATTTTCTTCTACATCTCAAATTCCAGTATTTGATGTGAGTAATGATATTGTTTTAGTCTATGTGTTCAGTGTTTGTAATCCTGGCAACCAATAAACAAATCTCAATGAAGCGGGAAATGATCCAAGTTCAGGTTACTTTTCCCTCAATAATAGTTACTCTCTCCGGTCCGTATTAAAGTTCTCACTTTCCTTTTTGTTGGGATGTCCCTTATTTAAGTTCACACTTCCATTGTAGGAAACAAAACAGTGCAAAACAGTGTCAAACAGTGTCCAAACAATGCCAAACAGTGCACTCCACAGTAAAGTCAAATTTATTTTCTTAATCTGTGTGAAGTCAAACTGAGAACTTTAATAGGGACCGGAGGGAGTACTATATAATAGGGGTGGGCATAAAACCCAAACCGAACCAGTACCGAACTGTTCCGTAATGGTACCGAACCGAATATCGGGTATTTAAACGGTTCTATAGATTTTTATCCCGTACCGAAACCGTACTGTTTGAAACGTGTACGGGACCGGTCCTAGATTTTGAGAACCAAAAAATATCGGACCGAACCGTTCGAACATAATGCATTTGAATTTTTTATATGTTTTCTATACCAATAGATCTCTTTTATAGACCAACAATTTTATAGCCCAAGTATGTATTCATGTGTTCCTAAGATATTTAAACGTGTGTTTATTTATATATATATATATATATATATATATATATATATATATATATATATATATATATATTGTTATTTTTTCTTTTTAGATAATTTATGTTATACTTTGGTATGTATTGAAAGAATATTACAATTTTAGAAATCATTAATGACTATTCATTTCTTGTAATGTAATGTCCATGACTTTTTGTTGTATCATGTTTGTGCAATTTTTACAACTTAATTAGTATGGTTTAAATCTTAGCTCTCAAGGTTCAACTATAAATTAAATTAGACCTACGGAGTAATATTTAACCTAGAACGAAGAAGAAGAACGTTGAAGATCATATTCAACAATTTGATGATATTCGTTTTTATATTTTCACATGAACTTAGTAAACTAAAGATGATATTTATCTCGTGCGTCATCGTTTTGCTATATTTTTTCTTAGTTATGTTGCACTATTTGTGTATTTGTGAATATTAGTACTACGTATGCAATTTCTTGTATTTATATCAACATTTCACGCGAGTTGGTTGGTGTGATGATATCTACTGATTGCAAGTTTTGTTCAAATTTTTTAGCATACGTTTGGCATTGTACCGAACCGTTTTGTACCGTTCCGAAACGACATGGTACCGAACGGTTCTATCCTTGGAACCGGACCATACCGGACCGTTAAAAACCTCACGGATACATAACGGGTTTTACCATTTTACCGGACCATTCCGGACCGTGCCCACCCCTACTATATAATTTCTTCCCTTTTTACTTCCCCATTTACGGGTTCAATGCAACTTATGCATTGTTTTACTAAATGTATTGGACTAACATCCATCCTTTTTGGCTTTGGACTAACATTCAGATTATTTAGTTTGTTATCCCTATTTTTTATACATTAAATATGATAAAAGGTAAATCCCTGATTGGTTGGATTTTTTTTATGCTATTTATTTTTTGGTCTAGTCTATTTAAGTTTAATCTGAATTGGTTTGGTCAGTAGTTATGTATTTTATTCAATGTATTTTTACTATTTGAAAGGTAGATCCACGATTAAGGATTTTTTAATTTGATTTCATTTTTTTGGTCTAGTCTATTTAAGTATGATTTGAACCGGTAGGCCGTTAAATGTATGTTCAAATGTATTTGTACCACTTGAAAGGTAAATCCTTAATTAAGGATTTTTAATGGATTCATATTTTTGGTCTAGTCTATTTAAGTTTGATCTGAACCGATTTGGTACGTAGATATGTCTATTCAATGTGTTTTTACACTTGAAAGGTAGATCCTTGATTAAAGTTGTTTTTAAATATCTCGCTTAGTAAAAGGTAAATAATAGATGAGGTCTGATGCGCTTATGAAGAGAATGAATTACTTCGTTAAAGCCTAAAATACAAATTGGACAGTACTGAAATTTAAGAGTACTAAAATACATATTGGACAGACATCCGTGGTCTAGTCCAATTCAGATCAGACACTAACAAACCAGACAAAAAAAATAAATATGATTAGAAACATCCTTAATCAAGGATCTACCTTTGAAGTTATAAAAAACACATTCAACAAAGAGCAAATCAGACTTAAATAGACTACACAAAAAATATTAAATCCAATTGATAAAATCCATAATCAAAGAATTTATCTTTCAAGTTAAAAAATACATTGAATAAATCAACTCAAGTCAAATTTAAGTAGATTAGAACAAAAAGAATAAATCCAATCAAAACATCCTTAAATTAGGATCTACCATTTTTAAATTATTTTTTACTATTTTAAAAAATTTTAATGAATATGTAATGAACGTCCTTCACTCAACCCGATCATAGAGGAGATATCCTATAAGAATTTAGGAATTTACTATATGTTCGGTTGAAGTAGAGTACGGTCCTCATATATTCAATAGTAGTTTCATAGCTCACATTCGATATGCACAGGTGATTGACAATTTCATGACTTTAGATTTACTTATAACCTTTAATATTGACGGTGTGGGAAGCCTTGCGCCCTTTGTTGAGTTGTATCACGGAAAATTTAACTAACAAACTAGACAAAAAAATAAATTCAATTAAAAACATCTTTAATCAAGAACTACCTTTGAAGTTGTAATAACACATTCAACAGACAACCACTGAGCAGATCAAACTTAAATAGACTAGACAAAAACATAAATAAATCCAATTAAAAAGTCTTTAATCAAGGGATTTATCTTTCAAGTTAAAAAACACATTAAACAGACATATGTCAACCAAACCAATTCAAGTCAGATTTAAATAGATTACAGCAAAAAGTATGAATCTAATAAAAACGTTCTTAAATTAGGATCTACCTTTTTTAAAATAATTTTTTTCTATTTAAAAGTATTAATACCTACAAAATATTAGTGGATATATGTTGACTGTCCTCTACTCCAACCTAGTGGTGCAAATAGCCGAGCTGCTCGTGAGCCGCTCGGTTAAAGCTCGAATCGATTTCGGTCAAATTCGAGCTCGAGCCAGCTCGTTAAGCGGTCGAGCCATAAACAAGCCTACTAATTTCAGGCTCGCGAGCCCAGTTTTATGTGTGTATATTTATATTAATATATATAGTATATTATCATTCAATATAAATTAATATATAATATATATTAGGAAAACATATTAAAATACCCCAAACTTTCATATATAATTTAAATACCACAAACTTTATATAAAATGTTATTTTAGCACCATGATCATATCTTATTTCTTTCAAAAATGTAAATATATGGTGTTAATTGCATAATTTAAAATAGCAAATTAAATTTGTTGCAATTATATATAGTGGGGTAGTATTATTTATTTTACAATGGAGGTTTAGAATGTTAATTGTATCTTGATGAATGCTAAAATATTTTAAAGTTTGGGGTATTTTAGTTATTTTGGAGTGCTTACCTCACACTCCTTCAAAGTTTGGGGTATTTTAATCATTTCATTCTATACATTAGTATATATAATTTATATGATAATATATACTTCATCCGTTCTTAAATAAATGCAACGGTCAATATTTCACACTTGCCGAGACACAACTTTGACCATTAATATAAATGATTTTGTATTAGTAAAAAAATTAAAAAAAAATAGATTATGAAAATTAACAATGACACAAGTTTAACAATATTTTTTTCATAAAATAATATTATTATATTAATAAATCAAACATAGTCAAAGTACAACATGTGAATAGTGTAAAAGTCAAAGTGTTGCATTTATTTAAGAACGGAGGTAGTATATATATATATATATATATATATATATATATATATATATATATATATATATATATATATATATATATATATATATATATATATATATATTGTTATTTATTCAAAATATTGTTAAACTTGTGTCAGTGTAAAAGTCAAACTATACTTTGACTATTCACATTTTATTTATTAATATATATACTACATCCGTTCTTAAATAAATGCAACACTTTGACTAGTATTCATAGTCTAGTTTTTTGATAAAAAATTTTATCCTATATATATATAGGCTATATATATATATATGCGCTAAAAGTGTTCAATTAGCCCCTTTTAGCCTATATATATATATATATATATATATATATGTGTGTGTGTGTGTGTGTGTGTGTGTGTGTGTGTGTGTGTGTGTGTGTGTGTGTGTGTGTGTGTGTGTGTGTGTGTGTGTGTGTGTGTGTGCGCTAAAAGTGTTCAATTAGCCCCTTTTAGCCTATATATATATATATATATATATATATATATATATATATATATATATATATATATATATATATATATATATATATATATATATATATATATATATATATATATATATATATATATAGGCTAAAAGGTCAAATAGGTACATGAACTAACTTAAAGTGTTCAATTAGCCCCTTATATAGGAGGTTCTGCCCGGTCGTCGCCAATTGGGGAAGTTCCCGGTGAAATTTTTTGATGAAATTTTTTGAGCATCTTTTTCATTAAGTATAGTTTACTCATACCAACGCAGTCAAACTAGACTTGATGAAAAAGATGCTCAAAAAAGTTTATCAAAAAATTTTACCAGGAACCGCCCCAATTGGTGACGGTCGGACAGAACCTCCTATATAAGGGGCTAATTGAACACTTTAAGTTGGTTCATGTACCTATATGGGGTTATAGGACTAGGCCCAGAGCCTAATCGGTCCAGGCTCCAAACTTGAACCAGCAGGTCCAAGGCCGACGATCTAGAGCTCGAGTCGGTCCAATCGATCAGGCCCATCAAGGAGTGGAAGCCTAAGACAGTCTGCCTCCAGCCCAGCTAGGAGCCTGCCTTGCAGCCTGGCCAGCAACCTGCCTACAGCCCAGCAGAGGAAGCCTACCGACCAACCCAGTTGGGAGCCTGCCTTGCAGCCCAGCCAGGAGCCTGCGGTCCAACCCAGGTGGGAGCCTGCCTTCCAGCCCGGCCAGCAGCCTGCCTCCAGCCCAACGGGGAGCCTGCCTTCCAGCCTAGCCAGGAGCCTGCCTCCAGCCCGGTCAGAACTCAGAAGCCATCCTCCAGCCTAGCGGGGAGCCCACCATCCAGTCCAGCAGGAGGGAGCTCAAGCGTCCAGCCTGCCAGCCAGGAACAATAACGGCCAAAGTAATTAATGCATGACTTAATGTTGTGATTAATTAGCCATTAGTATCTTTGGGAGTTACCATTTGTAATCGCCTATAAAAGGCAAGTTCGATTCAAATAATAGATATGCTATTTCTGGCTACCAAATTCCCTATGCAACTTTCCTTATTCGTATTACTTTCTTGATTTCTACTTGAGTGTCGTATGTAGCTTTCTAAAAAGCCTACGAGCGTCCTACTTTGGACCAACATTGGTGCTTTCATTGAGAGCCTCTATTGTCTCTCACATCGCCCGAGTAGGAACCACAAAGGAAGATGACCCGAATCTCGTCCCGACGTGACCATGTCTCAGTCCATTCCGAGGAATCCACCCGGCCTAGCCGCTAGCGTGCCCCCGACAACCATGCACAAAGCAGGGGGCGGCGCGCCAAGGCAACCTTCAGAACCGGTTGTCAGGCCACGGCGACCTGAGGGTGATGCTCAACCACACCCAGGGTGAGCGCTCGGTCTGCAGCCGGCGGGGGGAGGCCGACGTCATGCTCCGCGCATGGACCCGACTCGACTCAGTGCCGGGGTGGAAGCCCTACAGGGTGCAACTCGAGTTCTGGGGGCCTTGGTTCAAGGTTTCGAGCAAATGGTGTCTGGCGGTAACATGGATGAGCCTGCCCGTCAACAGACGCTGGCAGATGTGGAGGTGTCCTCCAGGCGGCGTGACGAGCGACGCTCTAGATCCAACCAACAAACAAGGGAAGAAGTCTCCCAGCAACTTAGTGGGTCCCATCAGCAGGCTGGGAGGGGCGCCCGGCAGGGGCGCTCAATGCAAACGGAGGGAGGCGAGCCCTCTCGCCACCCTCACCGGGCGAGCAGTCGGACTGGCTTCATGGAGAGGCAAAACGTGGGGTCCCGACCTCACGTGCACGGATGACTTGGAGGTGCCGCTGGACATGCCCAGCCCCACGCTGGGGCTTTTCGGGGAAATCCACCGCCGGCCAAGGTGGAAGATCTACGACAGCGCCTCGACGAGTTGAGAAGAGGGGTTGTCAGGGGGGAGCCTTACATGGCCAACCTCCGGATACCCGAACCTTTCACCCGGGCGGTCATGGATGCGCCGTTGCCCAGGGGCTACAATCCCTGTGCCATCGAAGCATACAAGGGCGCCTCTGACCCCCAACATCATGTATCTCGATACCTTTCCTACATGGTGATGATGGGGTACGAAGACGCCATCCGATGCCGCGGTTTCTCTGCCACTTTGGATGGGCCGGCTCGTGAATGGTATGACTCTCTACCCGATGGGAGTATCACGAATTTCTGTGAGTTGGCTCAGCGCTTTCTCTTGAGGTTCGCGAGCTCCCGAGACGTCAAAAAGAACTTCAGCCACCTGTTCGGCCTAAAACAGGGGAAGAAGGAATCATTGTCGACTTTCTTAACGAGGTGGACGGCCGAGTCAGTCAAGGTTCAGGGCCTTGATGACAGGACCGGGGTGGCCATGCTCACAAACTCTATTCGGTCGGGCGAGATTTACAAAGATTTCATCAGAAGTCCCCCTACCTCGTACGAGGAGGCACTCGGTCGTGCCGATCGCCAAGCCGAGGCGGAGGACGCCTTGCAGAGGAAAAGAGATGAGGAAGAAGGCACAAAAGAAGAGAAGAAGAAGGAAGCCGGTTTGGGTGCTGAGAAAACTGACGGCAAAGCCGGCAGCAAGAACAGCAAGTACAAAGGTAACAAAAGCAAAGGCAAGGGCAAGGCAGATGTCCCGTGAGGACCGCTCCTGCCCGTCAAGCAATTGACTCCACTTGCTCAGCCAGTCGGGGCCATCCTCAGCTACGCGGAGGAGCAAGGTTTAGTCGACTTTCCGGAGGAGTGTGATGTGGTGACCGCCAAGCGCAACCACGACCAATATTGTCGATTCCATCGGAGAACAGGGCACGATACGAAAGATTGCGTCATTCTCCGACTGTAAATTGAAGAGCTCATCCAGAAAGGGTACTTGGGCCAATTTGTTGGCAAACAAGGAAACATCTCACAGAAGAGGAGCCTGATGTGGCAACGATCCGATCAAGCTACCACCTCAAAGGAGAAACAACCTGCCAAGAAGCGGGAGCTAAGCGCCCTCTCCGATGAAGATGATGCCGACCTGGGGAATGGCTCCCGGAAGTACCATCGATGTTCGTTCATATTCGGGGGACCCCAGGGAGGCGCCACCTCTGGAGAACAGAAACAGTGGGCGCGAGCCCTGTACGTCGGGGAGATAACTAGGGCTCCCGCCGACAAGAGGGTGAAGAGGGATCCCATCTTCTTCACCGACACTGATTTGCCATCAATGCCTCCGCCGCACAGGGACACCTTGGTGATCAAGATCGAAATCAACGACACCATCGTCCACCGAGTCTTTGTGGACAATGGGAGCTCTGTTAACATCATGTACTATGATACCTTCCAGGGTCTCGGCCTGGACCGAAATAACTTGATCCCGGTAAGAACCCCACTCTTAGGCTTCACTGGTGACTCCATTGAGTCGGAGGGCAGCATAATCCTCCCTGTGATGGTGGGCTCTAAGCCCTGTGTATCCAGGTTAGACAACGAATTTATCATCGTACGCCTAACTTGTGCGCATAAGATCATCATGGGAAGGCCAACCCTGGAAGACTTGAGGTGTGTAATATCCCAGGAACACCTATGCATGAAGTTCCCCACTCCGAATGGCGTCGGAGCTGCCAAGGGAGACCAACGGATGGCAAGGAGCTGCTATCCGAAAGCTTGCAGGCAAATCGGTCAAAAGGACTTGAGGGTCCACATGATCAACGACAAGGGAGTAAAGCGCGAGAAGGGTCAGCTTCGTGCTGAAACCGCCTCGGAAGACCAAGAGGAAAGCTCCCCATTAAAGGGGAAGGTCCCTTCATGATCGGACCTCGATTAGTTCCAAAGCATGGGATTACGACTTCAACGTGTTCCACACACATTATGAAAATTCTACTACTTTGCATATGAAATTTTGTCTTCAAAAGAGGTCCGACCTCACTTAACAATGAAGGGCGACGGTAAAAAAAGCAAAAAAAAAGAAAAAAAAATAGGTACTATGCCCCCCTCGGTGTTTGGCCGACCTCGGCCAGGCTCTTGAACTGAAAATAGCCAAGTGATTTTCGAGAATCTGAGCAATTTTCTAAAGTAAAGAGCTAGCCGCGACACTCTAGGCGACAGTAGGGCCGACCTCCGGGTCGAGGGTGCTCAGGATGCTGACCTCCGGGTCCTTTCGAATGCTCACCACCTAACATCGTTGGCCAAGCATCTCGCACTATCGCCATTCTCGAGTTGGCTGTGCAGGTCCGTTCTGGTGGATCGTGCAGGGTCCGCCCCTGTTGTTTGGCTATCCCTGCAGGAGTAACCAGATTATTCCCCAAGTCCGGGCAAACTGGACGGGTTAAAGCGACAGTAGGACTGAACCCCGGGTCGTGAACGTTCAGGATGCCGACCTAAGGGTCCTCCTCATAGGTTCAATGTCCGACCTTGGTGGCCGAACAACTCGCATACTTGTTGATTCCATATCAACAGCGAACAGATCACTTCTATCCGACCGGGAGGGGCACGGATAGGCTCGGACACGCCAGCCTAACCGCCCCCCTGGGAGGTTAGAGAAGCTGGATCCCCGAATAAATTGCTAAGTATTCGTAATGCAAAGTATAGAAAAAGAAACATATGAATTCAAAATTACTTCAGTCAGATGTCACATCAGTCAACTTCATGCTACAAGCAAAAAATAAACAAAATGTACAAGGTCATGGCTGGGAGAACCCATCTCCATCAAATACAACGATCTAGTCAAGGGGTTGCTAGGAAGCTTAAGGAACTCTCCTAGAATTCGAAATTCAACTCAGTCATTGACATGAATGGTCTACTCTTGGCCGTCGCCCAGGTACTACGCCGCCGTCAACATGTGACTGACGCCCAAGTACTATGTCGCAGTCAACTTGCATTGCTGAGCACTCCTGAGGGAAAGCCTTGATTGCCATTTCCACGATAGGGGGGCGCCTGTCGCCTTACATGTTTCGAAGTTCAAACTGGAAGGTAGGCTCCCCGCCGTGGGGCTCTCTCGTCCTCATGATTCTTCACACGTTTGGGGACCTATGTGGGGCATGGAATCCTGCAAATATGACAAAAAGGCTATCAGAGAATCAAGTAAAAAGATAAGGAGCTATGTAGCTCTAAAAACAGTTATAATTCGGGGAGCACCAGCATGCCGCCCACACATATTGGTTGCACTTATGCTTTTCTGAAGGTCTCAATCGGCCTAAATCGACTCGTTTTCTGTGGGGGCGAAGGATACATGCAGTTGCACTGGAACAGTCAATATCAACCTCAAAGGTCTCACCGACTTCAACCATGCAGGGATGAAGGTGTCATCCAAAGAGTTTGGATCGCCCACCTACTTCCAACCACCGAGGAGCAGCACTCTGACCTTGGACCCACCACCGCCCGGGTGGCTACTGGCCTGGAAGTTACACTGCTGATCTCGGATGTCGTCCGCCCAAGCGCCGTCACCCTGGACGGTGGCACTGGACCCCTGCGCTTGCGTGGTCTCTGTCACTGCCAAGCAAATGATGGCGGCAACAACCCTGCCGCCTAGAGGAAGAAGAGCATCGGGGCAACCGCCAGACAACGCGGAACCCCAAGGAAGAGAGACTTCAGCCTAGCCGCCTGGCCACCCGGCCGCTTTGCTGCCCGGCCGCCTGGCTGCCCTATCGCTTTGTCGCCTAGTCGCCCGCTGCCTGGCCATCGGGCCGACGGCTTCCATGAAGGTAACGATACCATCCGATCCGAGGGGGCACCCAGTCGCCTGACCGCCTGGCTGCCTAGGGCAAGACGCACACATGCATGGAGGAAGTCCAGGAGAGAGAAAAGAAAAGAAAGGAAAGAAAAGAGAAGGAAAGAAAAAAAGGGGGGAAATAAAATAAAGTTTGAAATAATTATAAAATAATAATAATGAATTTCAGGAATTTTTGGAAGCTGACATGGATTCTGAAGTCTGGGAGAAACTTGACTGCTGGAATGCTAGGATGCCGAAGAAATTAATCTGAAAAGCTGAGAGCCTTATTTAATTTAGAAATTTCCATAAACTCTGGGATTGACATAATCCGCAATTATGGCTCCTTGATATGTGAATTTTTTTAATGAGCAGCTGACTTGGACTATACTCCCTCTTAGTCGAGTCTACTACTCGACTAAGGGAGTGGGGGACTCGTGATTGGGGTTATAGGACTAGGCCCAGAGCCTAATCGGTTCGGGCTCCAAACTTGAACCAGCAGGTCCAAGCCCGGTAATCTAGAGCTCGAGTCGGCCCAATCGATCAGACCCATCAAGGAGCGGAAGCCCAAGACAGTCTGCCTCCAGCCCAGCTAGGAGCCTGCCTTGCAGCCTGGCCAGCAACCTCCCTACAGCCTAGCTGGGAGCCTGCCTTCCAACCCAACCAGGAGCCTGCGGTCTAGCCCAGGTGGGAGCCTGCCTTCCGGCCCGGCCACCAGCCTGCCTCCAGCCCAACGGGGAGCCTACCTTCCAGTCTTGCCAGGAGCCTGCCTCCAGCCCGGTCAGAAGCCTTCCTCCAGCCTAGCGGGGAGCCCATCGTCCAGTCCAGCAGGAGGGAGCTCAAGCGTCCAGCCTGCCAGCCAGGAATAATAATGGCCAAAGTAATTAATGTGTGACTTAATTATGTATTTAATTCCGTATTAATGTTGTAATTAATTAGCCATTAGTATCTTTGGCAGTTACCATTTGTAATCGTCTATAAAAGGCAAGTTCGATTCAAATAATAGATATGCTATTTCTGGCTACCAAATTCCCTTTGCAACTTTCCTTATTCGTATTACTTTCTCGATTCCTACTTGAGTGTCGTAGGTAGCTTTCCTAAAAGCCTACGAGCGTCCTATTTTGGACCAACACACACACACACACATATATATATGTGTGTGTGTGTGTGTGTTGGTCCAAAATAGGACGCTCGTAGACTTGTATAGGGTGCGGTTCTGATAAGGAACATACACAAAAAAATTCAGCCAAAAATACCACCACGAACCACCTCAAATTTGGGTTCTCCTTTTTAGACTAGATCATGTGTTCCTAATGTGGTTGGTTATATAGCTTGACTTTATTGTCAACCATCTAAATCTGGAATAGTTCACAAAACAATTGTCACCTTCCCCCTCCCTTCCCACCCTCCCTAAATCAGTGAAACCCCGAACCACCGAACCCTAATAAGGGTATGTTTTAGGGATGGAACTGGGCCGGTCCGATTCCGGTTCCGGGCCGGGCTCGGGCGGGTTTTTTTTGCAATTCCTTGGAACGGAATCAACCTGGGTTGATACCGAGTCCGGACCTAACCGGGCCGGGCCCGGTTCAATGTCTAATTTTTTTTTTTTTGCTTTCTTGTTATCCCCTGACCCCCCCCCCCCTCACCCCCCACCCCCAAACCTCCCCAAAATACCCAGCCCTGCCCTAGGAAAAGAAAAAAATTGAAAAAAAAAAAAAAAAATTGACCCGGTCCGGTTTGCCCAAAACTGGGCCCGAGCCCGGCCCACCCGGCCCGCCCAAATGGGCTAAAAGCCCGAAACCGGCCAACCGGTCCTGGTCCGGTCCGGGGCCCCACAGTAACGGGCCGGGCCGGGCCGGTTCTGGGCCGGGCTGGGCCGGTTTAGTCCATCCCTAGTATGTTTGGGAGTTTGGAGGGAGGAGGAAGGCTTTGGAGGTATGTTGTTGGAGAGGAAAGGGAGAGGAGGGTGAGAAAGTCCTTTGTACTTGGGAGTAATAAAATTGGAAAGAGGGTTTTTTTAAAGGAATTATAATTAAAATTACTTTGACATATGACAAATTCAAATCATTGAGCTGATATTAATTTCTAATTTAACTTAAATTACCATCTTGTTAATTATTCTCCAAAACCCTCCAAATTGGAGGAAGTTAAAAATTAAGCATTTGGAGGGTTTTGAAGGGTTACAAAAGCCTTCTAAAACCACCCCTCCAATTTTTTAAACTCCCAAACATGAAAAGGAGGGTCATAAACCCCATTAACATTTCCCTCCCCTTCAAAACTCAACTCCCAAACACACCCTAAGGGTATGTTTGGGAGTTCGGAGGGAAGGGGAGGCTTTGGAGGTATGTTGTTGGAGGGGAAAGGGAGGGGACTGGGGAGGGTGAGGAAGCCCTTCTTTGTATTTGGGAGTAATAAATTTGGAAGAAGAGAGTTTTTGAAAGAATTATAATTAAAATCACTTTGAGATATGAAGAATTTAAATAATTGAACTGATATTTATTTTTAATTGAGCTTAAATTATCATTTCATTAATTATCCTTCAAAACCCTCCAAATTGAGGGAACTTAGGCCTTGTTTGGTTCAAAGGAGGGGAGAGGAGGGGAGAGTCAAGGAGGGAAGGGAAGGGGAAGAAAGGATTTTGATAAAATTTGTGTTTGGTTGGAAGAAATAGGAGGAAATGTTTAATGAAAATATTTTCGCAATTTGCTTTTATTTGATAGCTTACTTAAAAAAATAGATACATGTCTAACTATTCTGAATATTACACCTATGGTCATGAGTCACAATTTTATTTTTCATTTTTCAGTTTGGAATTTTTAAATTTTATTTTTATTTTTTAAGTTTTTTTATTTTTAATTTTTAAAATCTTTAATTAATAATTTTTAAATTTTTTAATTTTTAAAATTTTTAATTGTTAAATTTTTTAATCTTTAAATTTTTTAATTTTTCAAAACTTTTTGTTTTTTTTTACCTTTTTATACTATAACATTTTGTTCATTCACGTAGCAGATGTATAGTTTGTGGTTACACGTTTCCTCCGAAATACTCGATTTGGGAGGTTTAGAATGGGAGGAAGTGGAAGATTTTAAAAGCCTTCCACTTTCCTCCCCTTCCCCCCTATTTCCTTCAACCAAACACACACAAGTCCCTCACTTTCCTTCCCTCCCCTCCGAAACCCTCCAACCAAGCGGGGCCTTAAAAATTGAGCATTTAGAGGGTTTTGAAAGGTCATGAAAGCCCTCCAAAATCATCCCCTCCAATTTTATAAACTCCAAAACATGAAAAGAAGGATTACAAACCCCCATCAACCTTCCCCTCCCCTCCAAAACCCAACTCCCAAACACACCCTAACTATCTATACTCATTGGCTTGAAACTTGAATAACGGTATACCTCTTCTATATGTCGGCATACTCTTACAAGTTACTTGTGTGTAACACCACTTTTACCCTCAAAATTTACTTAAAAATCACTTGTGGGGTGGCATTGCATAATTATATACTTAAAATTGTTTGACTTTGATAAGCACTTTTTTAGGATGAAATAAAAAACTTTCAAAAACATAAATACTCCTTGCTGTTGCTTTTTTAGGATGAAATTGTTTCACTAGTCGAAAATAAAAACTACATACTACTTCCTTTAAACTCATGTAAAATCATGTTGTACATGTTTGCTATGAATTATAAGCAATGAACACTAAAATTTCTCTGTATCACAAGAAAACTATACAAATGTCATTTTCTTGCACGTTAGCCTCCCCCCGGAAAACCAGAGAATACGAACCTGCCAATTCTGAACACTACAAAGAAACAGATAAACCTTTGAAGAAAGCCAAGGTGTAGGGTGAGGTGGACTTTCCGAACAGAGAACACCAAGAAGGAAGTTTCTTCAGAATTTCTGCAGTTTGTGATGTCTGTCTGTCCACATCGGTTCTCAGTTTCAATAACGCATGTTCCTCTTCAGACCCCTCATTGGTTCTTGTGTGAGAGTGGGTTTTGTGCCAAAAAAGAGTCAATGTGAACTTTGTTGGCGCTTTCTTCCCTCCTGAAAATTGAATGGTGTGCCAACCATCTGTACTGCTAGTCTTATCCCCAAGTGACACCAACTCCTCAGAATCATCTGCATCACAAACACAAAACCATATACTAACGTACTAAGACTTAATAGTTCAGTTTATCATGGGATTTATCCCTTAACATCAGACTTGGGATATTTACTTGTTAATCTTTATGACATACCAATCTTAACGTGTGCTCAGGGGACAAAGCCAAAAGTTCAAAATTCAGGAAATTTGAATTTGGGGTGAAGCAACACAACAACAACATTAGCCCAGTGCCGCAAAGGCTCCAACCTACGGTGGGGTAATGAGGGGTCGGATGTACGCAATCTTACCCCTGTATTAAAGGGGGGAGAGACGGCTTCCGGATGACCCATGATGAAAATTGTGTCGAAAATTGCATAGACTGACTGCTGCTTCATAACAAAGAAGCGCATATAGTTTAGTGAGTCATTTTGCTTGTAAAGCCCCCTAATCTACCAGATCTTGCTTGTTTGAATTCGAAGGGTTCTACTGAGATATGAAGACTCACATTCCATCCAAAAAGGTCATTACTATTGAATTATCGATTAAAAGGAAAAACTCAAAATCTTGTATGTTGGTTTATATCTATAATTCTATATATTCGACTTATCCATTATCACTACAAAAGTTTGTAGTTAGAACTTAAAAGGGAGCAGGCGCTAGATGAAGCTTGTACCTTTCAGCTGGAAGTCTTGTACTTCATCAGTGTTAATTGCCAGGCTCCAACGAGTGGAACTTTTTGTATCAACTATAACACGACTAACTCTGCTGCCATTCCCCTTCACATCACTCTCGGCACGAAGCACGGGAATATCTGATTCCTTCCACCCAATTTTGGCATTTTTTACTGTGTAACAGCTGTACTTGACCGAGAAAGTTACAAAATCAAAAGGCTTATTCCTACCGCAAATAAACCCTTCTCCAATCTCTTCAGCCTCTTTATTCAAGTTTCCCGGAGTTGTTGAAAATAGGGATATGTGTGACACTGGATCTTCCTTTCCTGTTGCATCCACAACATGCACAACCTGCAAACAAGTAACATATGCTGTCTGTTTAAAAACTAAGAACCATCTGTTAAAGTACTATATATACTTCCTCCGTCCCACATTGATTTGCAATTTGCAATTTTTAAGGTTGAATGACGATAAAGTTAAATCTTACTACGTATTTGATAATGTTTAGTCAAGATTGTTAGTTCTTGTCTTCTTGATTATATCTTTAATATTGATTTGCAGGCAAGTTGACACACACACACACCATATGCCTCATTGCACAATGCAATTTTAAAAGTGCCACATACACAATTCCGAACCTTATTGTTTTCCCTATCAGTTTTTGAGGATCAACTTACATTAACCGCTCGTGCAGTGTCTTGGGTAAATGGTGGAACAACTCCTACAATCACCATGCCAAGTGAGATGCCAAATAGTATACACGACGTAACTATAATGGGAGCTTTTGCACCTGAAAAAGAGTCCAATATATGCTAACTTTCTCTTTTTCCTTTTGACGGGATAGATGGGATCTGCTAGGTTGGGTGATGGTGAAGAACGCATACCTGAAATATGAGTATATGACAGGAGATACACCATTGTTAAACATACTATAGCTGCAATAAATAATGCAAGAATTGCATTCCCCTGCCATTCAGGCTGGCTTCCTGGATTCCTGCAAATAAAAAAACAAAAAAAAAAATACTTGACCAAACAATAATTTCGAGATGTTTAAGAGAACAATAATAAGATTATAAAAGAAGCATGCCAATCATTTCATCATCACAGGTTATTTGAAATTATAAATATATTATTACCATTTTAGGGTTCATTAGCTATAGTTTAGGAACTTCTTGAAATGTAGATTGTTTGAATATTGACAATTTTTTCCAAATGTCAAATAGGTATTTCGGTATATATCATTATATCATAAAAAAATCAGTGTGGTGGTGGTGAGGCGGGGTGTCTTAAACCATTACCTTACAAACCTAACAGAACTTCCAATCACTGTAGCAACAAGACGAATAATCAAGCCAGAAGTGATTATAAATGGAACAGACAAACCAATCAGCAAGGTCAGAGTTTTGAGCGGTTTGGGTAGCCGCGCAGGTGATAATGTTGCTTCAAGTAGGCCATCTGGGCACACACACAAACATATACACATAGATCAGTTTATGTAATAGTCATCCTGGAACAAACAATAATGGGATCACATAGAATATTATTTTGAAAAATAGAACTACATAAAAGTAAGTGAAACTCCTTTTATATCTTATACCCTCCATCTCAATATAAAGTTGATACTTGATAGTAGATTTAGGCACTCATATTACGAAAGTGAAACTGTATGGTTGAAATTTATTATAAAATAAAAGGAAAAATATCAATCATACAATTCTTTCCTTGAAAGTGAAACAGTATTATAACTGTGAGTATATATCGTTTATTGAGCATGGCCTGACGAGGGGAGTAATAAGTACTGTTAAAGAGCCCTTGAAGTAAAAACACGCTCTGTGTTTCGTACTTATCAATTATTACTTTATAGTACTCTCTTTCACCCTAATATGTTTTTAAACATTTCTCAGTTAGGGTTTTCAAGAGGGACAATTATGAAAGAACCTAAAATATGCATTGGGCAGCCCGGTGCACAATGGAGTCCCCTCATGGAGAGGGTCTGAGACTCCGAGGAAGGGTCCCACCACAAGGGTGTGTGTATAGGGAGCAAGCCTTCTCATTTCATTTTGACAAGAGACCACTCCTAAGGCTTGAAACTATGACCTCTCAGTCACACAACAACACCGTAACTGGTGCACCGAGGCTCCCTTTCAACCTTAAATATGCATTGATTAACAAAAACGAATTATATTTAGGACCACTTTAATATACCTTATTATAAGTAGGACTGAGGGAGTACAGTGTAAGGATATATGGAAACTTACAAGCAAACGCGGGTGAGACTAGCCAAACGAAGGCCAAATAAGAAGACCCGGCCTTAAAAAAATGTCCCAATGCCAGGAGAATAAGCCACTGGAAGAGACCTGCCTTAAGGATCCATCTTTCAGCATCTAAATTAGCCACAGCAGTTCGAACAACGGGAGGCAAAGTCCCCTTTGTTTGGGACAAGTATTTCACAAGAATGAGATAACCAAAATGTTGGCCGGTCCATGCCCCGAGAAGAGATGGTGCACCAAACAAACCAACCACTAGTAAAGGGCTTGAAACAAAGGGAACTGGCGATGGTGATACAAGGGGAAGGAAATAAGCAACAAAAATGGAGAAGCCTATAGACCCTATCCACATGAGTACTATGCTCAAGCATGATAATGCCAGTGAAACTACAGCTGGATAACCTCCTACATAGAGAGATGCGATCCAAATTAAAAGTGATTGCAGTATCACTGAGTTATACAGCATATCAGCAAAGCGTTGACGGTATACAATCATGTATGTTCCCTGTTTTTTAGGAATAAGGATATATTAGAAATCAACAAATAGATAGGTCTATTAGAATCCAAAAACACTGGGAAAATAAAAAGTAAAGAAAAACATAGAGAATAATGGGAAGGAAAGGGGAAAATAAAAAGAGGCTAAAACTAAATACATTTGTTCGAGGTATTTTTTCGTACTTATTTAATTTATGCATACTGATTACATATAGACTAAAAAATCTAAATCCGTGTAAAAAAATAAGTGGTCATATTTATTTTCGTCTACATTTTCTAATAATAAACCAATTTTCCTTTCCATTTTATTGTTTTGCCTAGCATTTTATGGAATACAAAACAGACCCATAGACGAAAAACAAAATGAAACATTATATGATATTGTGATTTAAATTACCAATATATCAAAGTATACAGCTGTATCCTGGTTAGATTTTCCTTCAGATTCAGTTGCCATGCCTCTTCCAGGAAGGTCGGTTGATGCTGCAGCCTTAAGCAGAAACGCAAGCATGTTTTCGCCGAGATGTTGAAGAGAACCAGGTTTTAGAAGAGTCAACTTGTCATTCTGGATGCAAGAAAAAAAAAATCATAACATTACCTTTAAATCTCAAAATAATGTTATGAATGCAGCCCATATATTGGGACTTGAATTTAGAATATCAAACTTCTCATGCCATACCTTAGTGTGGTATACAGCTGTATTTTCTGTAAATGCAAAGTCAAGTCCTGAAAGACCACCTAGTTCTCTGTACACTTGAAAATCAGTGGCAGATTTGATTATCCCAGATGAAAATAAATCCTGCAATAGCAAGTCGTCTATTAATATAACTCTAGAAGAGAAATTTAAAAATGGAAAGTAAGATCCTTTTTATGCTTAAAGAATATGCATGATGGACCTGTGCAACAATTTGGGCAGATGGGAATTTTGCCACTTGTGCGAAGATCTCAATTGGCCATGGGTCAGGACCAGCCTGTCAAACAAAGAACAAGTGTAAAAAGGAAACAAGAATCCAGTGAGTACAATTCTAAACCTTAGAGTTTATAAATAAAATATTAATTAATAATTTAAAGCATGGTTGTGGCCTTTACTATACTACCCCCATCCGAAAAAAGGAGGCAAACTTCCAAACTCATTTTTGTCCCAACAAGATAATTATATTTCAACAAAAGAAGCTAATTTACATTGAAAGTCATGTAATTGTTTAAGCCAATTAAGTATTTTAACGTGAGTTTAAAAAAATGAGAGTGTATATGTAGGACTGATAATTACAAAGCGGTGAAACATGGTGTTTTTTGGAACAAAGTATTCTTATACGTAAGGGCTAAGGTAGACCAATTTTCAGCACATTACATCATTTACATGTGCACACAAAATGAGACCAAAGCAGTACATAACTGAAACACGGAGTAATTCGTCGACGAAAAAAGCTAAAAACCTGAAAAATTCCTGACTTCCCGCCAATACCCATGGCTTCCAAGTCAACAGCCAGTCGGACAGTACTGCTCCAGGGGTGCTGCAAGAATAACTATAAAGGTCAATTGATTATAAAAACTTCGACGCAAAAGTAAAGACAATAATATTTGTTGCAGACCTAATTAATATTTTTTTATTTCACATAAAAGATGATTATCTATTTTAATTGATGAGGCAGAGTAGAAACATTAATTAAACAGTTAACTAACAAACCAAAAATAAAAGACCAAATAAACAAAAGGTCCAGATAAAGGGAGAACTCCCAATCAAGAAAAGTAGAAAACCTGAGTTACAAAGCTATGAGCACCATTCAGTCCTTCCTCCTCGCCGGTATTAAACAAGAATATAACAGAATTCTTGAAACCGTGGGCCCATTGAGAAACTCCTCGAGCAAGCTCTAACATAACTGCTACACATGAACTACAGTCTCCCGCTCCTTCCCTAAAGAAAAAAATCATCAAACCGAGAAGTTAGAGCCACATATTATCATGCAGTTGTACATGTTGTCTATTTCCATAGGCTTATGACAGAACTTCAAGATTTTTTCCCGAAAATTCATGACAACTAAGCCATTGTTTGGTTTGGGGGTTTCATAGGGAATGGAAGTCAAGGGTGAAATTCATTTTTTTACATCTGAGGGTTCAAAAGAATGAGAAGATGCGAATTATGGAGTATTTAGAAATACAGTAATCAATTATTCTAGTTAATAGAAATAACTTGGTAAAACAAAAAATCAATTCTCCCCTGCCTCCGAAACCCCATAACAAAACAAGCCCCAAGTGATCATGTATCATGATAAATAAAAGTATAAAACAGCTATCACAACTTAACGATTCCGTTAACATTGCCTCATTATATTTTCAGTGCAAGTGGGGGAAACCTGTGATGATGTCATGATGACCGGTTTTGGGTTTCATCTCATTATTACTTTATAAGAGGGTTGCTACAGTAACGGATTCCGGTGTAACTGTCACTGTGTTTTTTGCATGAATTTATAGTTTTATAAGAGGTGCGGTTTTTTAAAAAAGTGGAATTGTGTGGTTGATATTGAATTGATAAATATGAATAAAGTAAGAATGAATTACAACCACCCAAATATTACCATATATGGTATAAGACAAACTTAGTGGGACGGACAAAAAAAGGTAAATGGGACAAAGATAGGGGGACGGAGAGAGTATCAGACAATTAATTGACAAAATGTCACTGATCTCAACATAATCGAGAATTTGAGATAAAGGAGGTCATGATGAGTTGATGAAGAGTAAAGACAACAAAAAAGTAATTCAGTGGTTGAATAAGTTTTACCAAATGATCAACAATATGAATTTCAGACCAAAATAAGTTCTAGAGAAAAATGTTCGTTGCACAAAAGAGAAGAATTGTAACAAGTCTACTAAAGAACTAGGCTAATTTGATTTACTTAAAAAAACTAGGCTAATTTGAGCTTAAGTTGTCCAATATAAGTCCTCCGTTGATCTTTTTAAATTATTTATTTTGACATTTTATGTTGTGAAATTCATGATCTTTCTTTATCACTTACAACATGAGAAAGTTAAAGCGTGTATTAAAAACCCTTATTATGTTAATATGTAATTATTGAGCATGTGCCTCCATCTTGATGGAAGGAGGTGACTTTAAATACATAAAACCTAAGAAAAACAGATACAGAAAAAAATAACATACGCAGAGAACACGGTATCAATGTGGGACGAAACAAGAATGGCATTTTCTTCTACATTAGTTGCATATTTTGGTGATATTCTCACTACAATATGATCCAGATCTGAATAAACAAGGGTTTTCCCCTTAAACAGCCCACCAACAAGATGATTAGCACCAGATTTTGCATGAAAAATGTCAACCTCCATATCAACCTCCCAATGAGCCTCCTTCTTAATAGCTTCAGATGCTTGCAAAACATACTGCACCAAATTTGTGATACGTGGTAAGTAAAGCTGATCAAAATAAAACCATTTTATGCATGAATTATTTGTTCATATATCTTTAGTGAAAGTGTAAAACAAAATCCAAACACTGCTTGAATTCTCTCTATGCTTTTAATTCCAATTTTCGATAATATTTTCACAAAAAAATAATTTACACCAGATTTGAGACACATTAGAAACAATCTAGCCAATCAAACAACAAAATGAGCCAATTTGTGGAAAAACGCTTTTGTGAAGAATAAGCTAAAAGAGCAACATTAATTAAGGAGTTCAACCATATAGCAGAGGTGAGACACTAGCATACCTGCAGGGCACTGTCTAAAGAACTTGAACCGACCGGATGTGGGCCGAGTTCAGTCAATGCAATGACATGCTTCATGGCCTCAAGTTCAGAAAAACCTCTTTTACCGGCATACTCTGCGCTAAGGGCCTTAGGAAGGCTCTCATATTGATACCTATACACTCCCCAAGTTGCATATATAACCAACACTAACATCACAAGTATTGCATACCCTGACCTCTTAGCCACTATATGCACATTGGGTTTCACTTGGGTACCCCTCTCACTAGTTATATCACCTCCACCAACAGCATTTGACTTTGCAGCAACTTCTTTAGGCCTCTGTCTCATTTTTTCTTTTCTATTTATCTTTAGTATACCAATTCTTCAGTGGATCATAAACCTGGTTGAGAAATACTAATTAATAGAACTTAAATTAAAATCCTTTTTTAGACCAAAGGAAAATAAGATATCCTAGAATCTGAAATTAGTGATATTTAGCAATACTTAGCATGATGACCGATTTATCTACTTTGTACATACAATATTTGTGAGAACAGGCAATTAGTCGAAGTACAAGACGCCATGAGCAAGACCCAAAAAAAAAACAAAAAACTACTTAATAAAAAAATTGGAAAGCTAAAAAACATGTGCAAGAATGGGTAAGTTAGAGAATAGTTGTATACTTGTATCTACGCCACAAATAGTGTACCAATTAAGCATGAACAAAGCTTACCTTAATTTAGAGAATTAGAGGAAGAGGGGAAAGTCTGATTCTTTATATGCCGTTTGAGATGAATAAACAGATAGCGAGCACAGAAGCGGTGGGGCTAGGAGCTGCCTGTCAACTGTGCAAGTGTGAAGGTGGTTCTGAGCAAAAATTTCAAGGAGCCCAGTATGAATCAGAGTCGGGGTATGAAATACCCATATACGAAGTATATAACACTAATTATAAGAATAATTAAAATTATACCTATAATAATAATAATTATGATTATAATTGTAATTATTGATCTAATTATAGTTATATCTATGATTATAATTTTAATTGTATAATTATAGTTATAATAATAACAATAAAAGTGATAAATAATGTCTGAACTTTTTTTATCGGGTCTGAATGTTTTTGGTGTGATCTGAATATTTTTAATTATCTAATCTGATTCAATATGAATCTTTCTGATCTGATCTGAATAAAATAAGAATAAATAATACTCCGAATGAAATAGTTTCTATGGAGTCGATTTAAATATAAAATTCATTCTCTCTCACTAACATTGAAGAACTGATATATTTTCTCCCAATGAAATAGTGATCACTTGCAAGATGTGTAGAGTTTAAGTTGAATATAACAGTTTCTATAGGATTTATAGCTCTTCAATTCGAAATATATAGAGTTCAAGTTCAATATTATTCGACTAATCGTATTTATAAATTTGGGACTAGAATGTAGGGCATAAATCAAGTAAAACTATAATTTTACTTGTTTTCCTTGAATAAGTGAAATTTGACATGCTACACATTTCAGAGAATAAACAGCATTCTCACATTTAGTGAATCTATTTGTTTTTTTATCATTACAACAAAAACAACATTCTAAGCCATATACTCAAAAGATTTTGTGGTCAACTAACACGAATGGATTCATGATATTAAAATCAAAAGGAGAAGAAAGATAAAAAAGAAAAAAATGTGTTCAACTTCTATCTAAATCATCATCCTTCTGAATTATGGAGCCCAAATAAGAAACATATCACACACTCATATCTCTTTGCCATCAAGGGTAATCACATTGTTACTACTACTTCTACCTCCACCAAACTTGCAGTCCATATATTGAGTCATAATTCAACTCAGTGTCAAAAATCTTGGTCTTCAATGTTCATCCTCATACTTCTGACTTTGTTTTAACACCCGATTGTGTCTCATCAATCAATACAACATCGTCGCAAATATCGCAGACCACGATATATCTTCTTCAATTGATTTCGTAAGTTCATCCACGACTATAGCAAATAAGAAAAGACTCAGAACTGATCCTTGGTGCACTGTGATAGTAATAGGGAACCTGCAGTCCTCTCTACACTAGTACGAACACTTGTAGTACAAGCCTCATACAAATCCATGATGATTCTTGTATACTTACATGATATGCTTTTTCTAATTAAGACCCACCAAATGATTTCTCGAGGTACCCTATCATATGCAATGTCTTGTCTAAGTTAATGAACATCAAATGCAAATCTTTTTTAGTATCTATATACTTCTCCATAATTTTTTAAGAAGGTAAATGACCTCAGTTGATGAGTGTCCACACATAAAATCAAACTGGTTCTATGAAAATTTTCACACTTTTAGAAGCCTTTGTTGAACCACTCGCTCTCAAAATTTCATGGTGTGACTCATAAGCTTATTCCCTCAATAGTTGACACATTCTTGTAGAGTACCCTTAGTTTTTAAATAAAGGGATAAGAATACTCTTCCGTCAACTCACTGATACTTTGTTGTTTCTCCAAATCATGTTAAAGAAACATGTTAGCCACTCGATGACTCTCTCTCCCTAACTTCTTCAGGCCTCAATTGGTATTCCATCTGGACCCACTACTTTCTTCCGCCTCATCTTTCTCGGAGCCTCTTTAACTTCTATCATCTGACTCCTTCTCACAAAATTCTGATTTACCATACAATCTGGTATAATAAGATCATCAATACCTTACACTTTATTCACGTTGAACAAGGTATCCAAGTTGAATGTCATAAAAGTTGAAATCACTAGAATAATATGTTTATAATAGATGTTCATTTTGTGTTCTATAGTGACTAGTTTTGTTGTAGAGAAATGTGTGTTTCATCATTTGATGTATCATGCGGATTTGGGTGTATTTTGTAAAATAAATGAGCAACCAATATTTGAGCTTATACTCCCTCCGTCCTGAAATGATTTGCAAACTTTGACTGACACAAGAATTAAGGAGTGATAATAAATGATGCTTGTTTTTACACTTTTGCTCATCTTCCCAAAAGTAGATGTCTTTAATTAATGGAAAAAGTAAAAGTAGGGTAAATTTGTCACTTTATTCTTATTTACATACTCAAAATAGAAAGTGGAAAATCATTTTGGGACAATCAAAATAGGAAATTTTTCAAATCAAATTGGGACGGAGGGAGATGACTTCAAATAATTTTGGTGACTGTTCTATTAAGTCAATGTCTGTATGTTATCATCTTCTCTTAGTAGCATGCACACACCATGCATCTTTGTATTTATACGACACACCAGCCTTAGAACTTGGAAGCAATACAAGTTATACACACATTTTGTGTTGATTATTTAGTTTTGTTGATGACTAACCTTGAACAGAAAAGAATACTATCCTTGGGTCCAAAAGTCAATAATTTGTTACCTAACTAACCATGCAGGTGGACCTTTGGATAGAACCACGATTAGTTCCTCTGAAGGAACTTTGTTCTGGTTGACTTAAATAACTGTCATGAATGATAAATGAATTGATATAGGCGTGCATCTATGACACAAGACTATTATGCACGTGGCATATCTTTCTTTGTGACTAAGCATTTACTTTAATGACTTAATCTACATGTGTGCCACATAAGTACCTTGTCACCATTATGATTGACCACGCCTTTCATCTTTCTATAGATGACAAATGATAACTCCTTTGGTAAGGATATAATTGTGGCGTGACTTACTAATATTCTGGACGTGGCTTGCTCGTATATTTATGTATTACTATGCTGTCTTGCCATCTTGATTTAAATTGCCATATTAATATTTGATGACCGTAGATTTTCTAATGAGATATTTTTGTAGACTGATCTAAATTGATTGCATGAATATTTTATTGCTACTTAATGTCCATTGTATATTTACATGATAAGTAAATCTATATTTTCTTATATAATGATTCGTGAATTATGAGTCAATTGACTCATATTTGAGAACGAAGAAGAGAGAGAGAGCTACTGAAAGGAAAGTAATTCAAATAATATCAAGGCAAGTTTCAAGTATGGAAGTTCAATTACTCAAGGAAAGAGATACACCAACGGACAAATCAAAGTGGCTTATATATTCGAGAACCAAGAGGAAGATGGGTGTGCTTGACCGAGCAATTACAGAGAGAAATACTTATAAAGAATTATCAAGACCAAGGCACCTGGACCTGCTCACGAAGTTCTAGACATAGTTTCTTTTCCCTTCTTTATCTTGTAACTAGATTTTGAGGAAAAACTAAAGTGTAGCCTCCTCGGGTTGGGGGCGTGTGTGTGAGAGATTTGTTGTAAAGCTAAGAGGCTCTCTACCCGCAAGGTAGAGATGCATAACTCTTCCTAGAGAGAATAGAGTTGGGGTGGCTCAAGGGTAGATTAGGAGAATTTACATTGTAACCACAAAAGGCTTTTTAGTGAAGTTGTTTAAAATTCCTCCGAGGGAGGTCGAGATTTTTTAATCCCTTTGAGCCAAGGGACTTTTCCTCGTTAAATCCTTGTGCACTTTACTATTTCGCATATCCCTGAACCCCACACTAGAACTGTGCAAAAAACTGTCACGGTTCCACACACACACAATTCACCCCCCCCCCCCCCCCCCCCCCTCTTGTGTTGCTAACCGTTTCATCATTTAATATGGGTTGTAATAACCCATACGGATAGTCTTCCATAACGGTTGCTTTTCACCCGATATGAAAACTTTTTCGTAACGGTTCAAAATTACCCGTTATTAAAACCTTCCATAATGGTTCTCGAAGCCATATTAAAAGTACCAGACTTTTAATAGGTGTTGCAACAATAACGGTTATGAACCATTATTAAAAGTCCATTATAACCGTTATTAAATCCATATTTTCCACTAGTGATATGCAGACATAGGAAGAAAACCAGCTGGATTTGAGGTGGGAGAAAAAGTCCTACTTAGAGTCTCTCCGACAAAGGGAGTAATGAGATTTGGGAAGAAAGGCAAGTTGAGTCCTCGATTCATCGGACCTTATGAGATTTTGGAGAGAGTGGGAAGAGTAGCCTACAGACGTGCTCTACCCACTGAGTTAGATAAGGTATGAAGCGTTCAAACTCTTTAACATTATTATCAATCTAAAAATACCAATGCATGATATATTAGGTACACAACGTCTTTCATGTATCTCAGTTAAAGAAGTACGTCCGTGACGAGTCTCATATTATCAATCCGGAGGTAAGAACCTCAACCTTAGAACTCTTGAGACCCAAAAATTAGACACTGCAATTAACATGTAATCTATTAGGTGGTTGAGTTGGATGAGACTTTGACTTATGAGGATAGGCCTGTCAAGATTATTGATAGCAAGAGTGTCCAGGGGCGGACCGTAGTAGAGATCCAGGGGGCTACCGCCCCCGAACAATTTTTTTTAGTGTATATATACGAAAAATAATTTTCGCACTCCCAAAAAATATTTAGAACCCCCCAAAAAATATGTTCGCCCCCCAAGATGACTTTCCTGGGTCCGCCCCTAAGCAAGACACGTGAGACAAGAAGAAAGGCGATTAAAATGGTGAAAGTTTTATGGTCAAACCATTTGGCCGAAAACACCACTTGGGAAACCGAAAATGACATGCGAAGCCGTTATCCGGAGTTATTCGATTAAGGTAAAATTATAGTTATGGGGACATAACATCTCTTTTAGGGGGCAGGATAATACCTGATAATTTTATACAATTGGAATTGTTTTCTTAGCTTATGCTTCGAGGACGAAGCATCTTTTAAGGGGGGTAAAATGTAACATTCTGAAAATTTAAATAAATAAATAAAAAATGATTAAATGATGATAGTGACATTTTTATGATAATTATGGTTGATAGATAAAATTGTGACTTAAACAATAAAAACAAATAACGATTATTATAGGTAGAGTAAAGGTTACATTGTTGTGCTACTTAATATTACACGTGGACCAAGTATTGCATATTTGCATACATAGATAATATACTCCGTATAAACATGTATAAATATATATATGAGAATACACTCACCCGGCAGTACTATATGGAGTATTATCTTAACCTATTTTAATAAAGGACAGTTTTTATATTAAATGCTCTTTGTTCCATTAAGTCCTCTTAAGTTATGCATTATTGTAATGTACTTTATGCCATCTATGAGGTACTTTAACTATTACTCATTCATAAAATTTAGGGAACCGTTAGGTAGTAAACGGTGTGTGAACAACCGTTAGGTCTGTCATGTTACTTCTCTTCGTCGACAATACGTTTGTGAAGCCAGAGGGACTTGGTTTTCCAGCCTCCGTTCTAGAAGTTGGAGCATCCATATGAAGTTATTGCTCAATCAAATCTCCATTTCGGAATACTTAAAACTATTCCTCTCTTGCGTCTATAAATGGGATTTCCGATGGATTTCACATATTTTTCAGGCAGCTGGTCAAGAGTTTTGCAGGTTAGTTTGCTATTCTTTCTCTAACTTTTGATGTTTGTTTGGTACAAACTCTTCATCTAATTCTGAGGATCTTAGAAGAACATTGAAAACTGATAAGCGTTTTCCCAATATGGAAGATATCCAGATTACATTAATTGGAAATCTTTGCTAACACTAAATCAAGCGAAAATGGATTGGGAAGATATCAAACCGCATGTGATGTTACCAAATTTAATAATTTCATATAATAATTTTTATATAGACCGGTGATTTCTTCGCATATAACAAAATTTAACCCTATAAATGCAAGAGGAAAGTGAATGATGACCTTACAATCGCAACCACCGCTAACTCCACCTCTAGATGAAGAGTTTGTTTGCTATTCTTCTCTCTTGTTATGTAATTATGATTTGGAATGAATTCAGACTGGTATAATTGGATGCAAAGATGCACTTAGATTAACCTGAATATATTTATATTAACCTGGATGCAATTAGGATTTCACATAAAAATCACACTTGCGCATGGCAAGTGTTTGATAATTTGCCTAACTCAAGTAAGTTGAAAGATTTGAGTTGCCTATTGTGATTGTCAAATGCAGTTTGCTACAAATGTTTCTCTACAACATTCTTTATATACTCCATTTTAAATGGGTTAAGATTTAAGACCATGGGGAACTTAAAAAAAGGTTGAGGAATGAGGGAATGCTCCTGGAAAAGAGGAAGTATTCAATGCCCTTCATCTCCCCCCAAATTAAGTTTCCCAGCAGCAAACCTAATATTGAGTGGAAAAGAAAGTATAGAAGTTAAATTAGTCTAGCATTATTATATCTATCTGCAATCTGGTGGGAGTTCTGGCAACTCAGTGATGCTCTCCAATGAAGGATTCCACCGAAAAGATCTTCATCCCCCTCTCATCTTCAAGAGATCCTATTACTGATAATCTCCGTTGATAATACATTCCCCTCCTGTCTGCAGCCGAAACAGCAGTCACTGCAACTCCTTAATCAAAATAATCTTAGCTCTCTTTTTACTATTGCTAGGTTTTTCTCTAGAATTTTTGGGTTCCTAAAATGAACTTGCTGTAAAACAATCTTAGCTCTCTTGTTACAAATATGATATTTGTTCCCTAGAAGTAGGGTTTTCCTGGTCCGAGCTGACTTGGTGTAGAAAAATGAACTTCGTCCATAGCTTTTAGAATACTCACAAATCTTTTGATTTTGTTGTCTTTATACTCTGTAAAAGAAAAAAAAAGGTTGAACAAATATCTTGAATTGATTTGTTTAGTTTGAATCTTTTATTTGCCCCAAATTTTCTTTCTCATAATTTCTTATCAATTTTCTTTCTCATTTGCTTTCCCTAGAATTTTTGGGTTCCGAAAATGAACTCAAAGTGATTTTTTGTTCCCCTACAAATTTCATTTTTTGGGTGCTTCTAAATAAAGCTTTCATTCATTATTTGGTATATGAATTCCTATTAATATACTCTACTACCCATAACTAATAGTGACTATAAGAATGCCAAATGATGTGAGACAGAGCCAAACAGAATCAAAGTAGTGGCAAATTTAGTCTAACAAAAAGGGACATTGTTTGAATTGAAAAGAAAAAAATAAGCGAGATTGAACAAATATCTACAATTCATTTATTCAACTAGACTATTTTATTTCCCCCACATTTTCATATCTCAGAATTTCTCATCTCCTTTTTTTCTCATTATCTTCCCCTGGCGTTTTCTGGATACCAAAATGAACTCAATGTCATCTAGGCAAATTGTAGCGTAAGAGAAACTACCTAAGGAGAAAAATTGTTTTAATATTTGGTTTCACCCCTAAAGTGCAGTAAAATTAACTTGGATTATAGCTTTTAAAATACTCACATATTTTTTGATTATGTTGTTTTATACTCTGTAAAAGAATTAAAAAAATGTGGTTGAACAAATATCTTGAATTGATCTTTTGAGTTTGAATTTCTTTTATTCACCCGAAATTTTCTTTCTCAGGATTTCTTTATCACTTTACATTCTCATTTGCTTCCCCTAGCAAATTCTGGGCTTCAAATTAAACTCAAAGTGATTTTTTGTTCCCCTACAAATTACATTTTTTTGCTATTACACTTAAGTTAGAGTAACTGCAAAACATAACAATAACTACCTATTTGATTTCATGTTAGATTTACATCTACGAGGAGGTCCAGGATCATAATTGTTTTGTCCTTTTAGTTTTCATATTATTAATTTGATTAGACGACCTTTACACTAACCCTCATTCTCATAAAGTGGTTACACTTTGGATCATCTCCTCACATGAATCATTCCAAAGTGCATTTTCATCTTTTAACAACAACTTATCATTTTGCCTTTTGTCTTTACTAATGCAGCAATTTCCCTTATTATCATTGGAGAGAAGCAATTTTACTTTATCAAGTCAGCTTTATAAGCGTATCTCTTACGGTAAGGATTCCATTCCAATTTCATAAATTGAATCTTGATGGTTGGATTATTGAATCTTGATGGTTGAATTATCATTTGGGACAATGTGAAGCCATAGATTTATTCATATGTCTACATTTGCTCTAAAAACTAATGCATGTATAAATCTATATTTGTATAACTTCATGACTATTTGCATATCTATCTATGCTCATTTTTTTTGACAATATCTATCTATGCTCGCTTACAACTAACCCCTGCTTTATCATATTTTCAACCACAATTTATTATTTAAAACTACTTATCCCTATTCGTAAATTGCACGCTCTTACGAATTACTTGCAGTTAGAAAAAACAGTTAATATACTTGAAAATACTCATTCTGAACCTACATTTGTTACAATAAAACAATTTAGGTCCATTCGTGTTGGTAACTCCATTCTTGTAACAAAAACTCCCTCCATGCTCTAACAGATAGGTAATAAGGTACTTTGAATGATGATGGACATGAACACACCACCACCATCATCATCGTCATCTCACGTGCAACCAAAATTGAACGAACAACAACCCATTGATTAAAATACTCTATTCCCAAACAAACTTGCTACAAACAAGCCTACTACTAAAGAATCAAATGGTGCAGGTTTGTTAAACGAATAATATTTTCAAATATTCACAAATTGTGATCTTCATAATTACTCACTCACAAATTTGTCTCGGGTCCCTCTACATCTCGATCATACCCCCAAAGAACTAACCCACAATAAAGTAGGGGTTTAATTAGGATATACACAAATGTAAATGCTGATGAATCGCCTGTTGTTCAAGGTTAGAGCCTTACCCCTTACATATATAATAAGATATCCTCAATTGTTCAAGAATAACCTAAAAACAAAAAAATGGAAAATAATAGCTACAAATAAATCTCTATCAGGTGAATCAAATAGTAGCTGTCCTGGTTTCAAGTTTACCCCTGTTCCAGATTGCCAATTTTTTGGAGCTAAACGAATACAATATGAGAGTCCTGGGTTTTGTTGTTCCAATGGTCAAGTTAGCCTCGTATCAGGTTTTATGCCACCAAAATTAAGACATCTCTTTACTTCCACCGATGCCAATGCAAAATCATTCCAGACATGTGTCAGAACCTACAATAACACATTTGCTTTTACATCAATGGGGGTGTACAATGTGGATAAGAGGTGAACAAAAAAACAATAAAGGGGTTTATACATTTAAAGATCAAGGACAAGTCTACCACCATATAAATGATTTACTCCCTACTGGTCAACCGCCAAAAAATCTACAACTTTATTTCTTTGACACCGATCAAGAAATAGAACAAAAATTAAAAGCTACGGATCATCTGGTAAAAGATGTAGTAACCTCAGTTGTTGAAGTGATGTCTCGTAACCCGTATGCCCAGTTTTTTAAGAGCTTAAAAGACATACAAGTTGATGATGATTTCTTTATTCTGTTACACAACAATGCTTCCCTCGATCAAAGAGTTTTTAACTTACCAACTATATCTCAAGTAGGGGCAATATGGATAGAAAATAATACGGATGGTATTGAAGCAAATAGAAGCATTAAAGTGTATGGGCGAACTGGATCTTCACATAACGTGAAGTACTATTACGGGTGTTATGATCCACTACAGTACCCGACCGGCCCAGCCCGACCCGGTGGCCCGGTCAGTGACTGGTCCGGGTAGGCCCGACCCGTGGGTTTTCTGGTCCGGGCTCGGGTCACCCAAAACAAGGCCCGACCCGGCCGGGCCCGGGCCCAGTTCGGGCCAAACTATTTTTTTTAAATTTTCGGGTTGGACTGGGTATTTTGGGCCATTTGGGGTGGTTTGGGGGTTGGGGGTGGGAGGGGGGTTAATTAGGAAGAGGGAAAAAAATTGATAATGGGCCCAGCCCGACCCAGACCCGGTGGTTACCCGGGCCGGTCCCGGGTCCACCACTTCTGAACCGCCAGCCCGCCCGGGCCTAGGCCCGGACCCGAGTCCATCCCTAGTACCCGTTGTTATTTCCCCATGGTGAAACTGGATGGCATGAAGGAATTCCTAAAATATCACCATATAATGGTCTGTCCACAAAACAGTTGACCAAATCTTCTCTAATAAATCCAACATCTTTTACCTCTGTAAATGATATGTTTAGTGCTGAGGAATTTGTGTCAGGCCACAGAAAAAGTCCATCCACCGTCTCAGCCCGAGAATACTACGCTTTCAAGTTTCAAATAAGACAATCTGATCAATCTTTCTTACTACACACTGGTAGGCTACTACAACAATTTATAGTGGATATATATATAAAGATTGAGACACAAAGATTAGATTATTTTAGACAACAACAACGAGAAGCTAGACTGGAAACATATCAAGGGCTTGTAGATAGTTTTAATGTTGGAGTTCGAGATGGTGTAGAAGTGGGCAAACACATTGTTTTGCCAGCTACGTTTATAGGCGGACCACGGGATATGCGAAGAAGATATATGGATGCTATGACCCTTGTTCAACGTTTTGGTAAACCAGATATCTTTTTGACAATCACTTGTAACCCTAATTGGCCTGAAATTAAAGAGCTCTTCCAATTCGTTGATCTATCACAAAACAAACCCGATCTGGTTTCATAAATATTTAGTGCTAAAATTGAAGAACTGAAGAAGGATCTTTTTAAGAAAAAATTGTTTGGGGAAGTTGCAGCTTACACTTATGTCATAGAATTTCAAAAGAGGGGATTGGCCCATGCTCATTTTCTCATCATTTTACAAAGAAACCACAAGATAAATACAGCTGCACAATGCGACCGCTTTGTATGTGCTGAAATTCCAAACCAACAAACTAATCCAAAATTGTTTGAGTTAGTTGTTAAACATATGATGCATGGGCCTTGTGGCCTTTTGAATCCTTAAAACGTATGCATGCGGCAAAAGGAAAATGACAAAGCTCCTTCATGTAAGGATCGTTACCCTCAGCCGTTCAGTAACGTTACTCATTTGCCTGAGGATGTGTTGGACCGTAGGTCGCGGGTAGGCGGTGCCAGCAATCTGCCAGCCTGTCGGTGTAAAGAGTTAAAGAAACGTGGTGCTTCGCTTATTCTATAAAGGGAAAGAAGCATGCTACACTATCAGCAATTGCTTTTAGTGTAGCGGTAAGCGCAACAATCCACAAGTGGTATCAGAGCCAAGGTCACGGGTTCGACCCCCGGCGACAGCATGCTGCGCAGCTAAAGACTGGCAGGTGCTGGGGGGGATTGTTGGGCCGTAGGCCGCGGGTAGGCGGTGCCAGCAATCTGCCATCCTGTCGGTGTAAAGGGGTAAAGAAACGTGGCGCTTCGCTTGTGCTATAAAGGGAAAGAAGTGTGCTACACTATCAGCAATTGCTTTTAGTGTAGCGGTAAGCGCAACGATCCACATGATGCGTACCCCATCTACCGTAGGAGGTGTGACAATAACAAAGTTGTGGTCAGAAAGCATACTTTAGATTACCGATGGGTTGTACCATATAACCCGTTTTTGTTGGAGAAGTTTGATTGTCATATAAATGTTGGAATTTGTGCTGGTATAAGATGTGTGAAATACATTTTTAAGTACATATACAAAGGGCATGACCGAGTAAGATTCCACATACATTTTTAAGTACATATACATTTTTAAGTACATTTTTAAGTACATAACAAAGTACATTTTTAAATCAATGAATATCAAACAACTGGATGGATATCTCCACCTGAAGCAGCATGGAGGATATACTCTTTCAACCTATCTGAATTAAAGCTGCCTGTTATTCATTTACAAGTCCATCTACACAATTTCCAATACATCCAATTTTGTAGTAAAGACAAGTTGGATACAATTGTAGGTGATGAGCAACGTTCTGGTTACCGTTGTCAAACAATGTTAACTGAGTTTTTTAAGATGAACTCATTAGATGAAGATGCTAAAAAACTGAAGTTGTTGTATATCGAGTTTCCAGAACACTTTGTTTGGACCACCAAAAGTAGAACATTGCATTTAAGAAAACAACAAAAAGTGATTGGTAGAATGGCCTCGGTAAATCCAACAGAAGGAGAATGATACTATTTGAGGTTGCTACTTATGAATGTGCGAGCTCCAAGATCATACCAACATTTGAGAACCATCAACCATTATGTAGCATCAACCTTCAGGGAGGCGGCTGAAAATCTGGGGTTGTTGAAGACGAATGACTCAATAGAGTGCTACATACAAGGGGCTGTTTTGTACCAAATGCCTTGTAGTTTGAGAAATTTATTTGCCACAATGTTATTGTTTTGTTATCTTCCTAACCCAAGATTTATTTTGACTAAATACAAATATTTCTTGTCTGAGGATTTCATAAGAACTGGGTTGTACACAACTGAAGAAGTTGACCAGAAAGATATTACCACGTTGCACCAAATATTACAACAAAACGGAAGGAGTTTAACTAGCTTTGATCTGGTACGTGACTATACTTTCTTGTGTGAAAATGAGTCGCACAAAAAAATGAGAGAAGTTGAGGCTGAAAGGAGGATACAAGTTAGTGAATATGACCTTTTGTGTGTTGAAAAACTAAACACAGATAAAAAAATAGCATACTCACTCATAATGAATGTTGTTTACACTGTCACCGAAAGAGTGTTCTTTGTAGACGGACCTGGTGGTAGCGGAAAGACTTTTCTCTATCGATGCTTACTAGCTAAAGTGCATTCTTATGGTGGTATTGCGCTTGTTACAGCTAGCTCCGAGATTGCGGCTTCTATTCTACCTGGTGGACGGACACCACACTCAAGGTTTAGAATATCAATAGATGGAGAGAATAAACTTGTCTGCAACATTAGTAAGCAAAGTGCAGAGGGAATACTTTTGAAAGAATGCAAATTAATCTTATGGGATGAGGCATCAATGGCCAATCGCACATGTGTGGAAACACTACATAAAACTCTACAAGACCTCATGAATTCTGAACAACTATTTGGAGGTAAACTGACCGTTTTGGGGGGGGGGGATTTTAGGCAAACGCTACCTGTCATACGATATGGTACCAGAGAAGATTTTATAGACGCAGCCTTGTGAGGTCATCTATTATTTGGCCTCATACGCTATCTTTCTACCTGTCATCTATTTTTGGTGGAATTTTTTGATGAAATGTTTTGAGCATCTTCTTCATTAAGTCTAGTTTACTCATACCAAATTTCAGCTAAAACTTCAACCGAGAAGGCAGTCTAATGACTTTCTGAAATACACTGCGTTGTTTAACTGCACAGTTATCTTCACAAATTTATTTGAGTGCCTTGCCGATTGAATATGTAGCTGACATTTGGTATGAGTAAACTAGACTTAATGAATAAGATGCTCAAAACATTTCATCAAAAAATTCCGCCGGTAACCGCCCCAAATGGCGACAGCTGGACAGAGCCTCCTATAAAAGGGCTTATTTGCACTTTTATGTAAGTTCGAGGGCTTATTTGATAGTTCTCCCTATTTCATATAATAAACCTTTTAGATTTTATATCATATACTCAAACCATTATACTCATTCACTCATGTCTAAAACATATACTACCCAGAGCCTGAGCGCCAAGGAGTTGAGAGAGTCTCTCTCTAGCCTCACGTTATTCTCCTTCCTCGGGTCGGCACCACCACTCGCGGTGGCCATCGCCACCGGGGCCCTCCTGGCTCTGGCGGGTCTCATGTGCTTGGTTGAAATATTTGGAAAATCACTCCGTGGTGTGTGTGAGAGGGTTCGTGGGTTCATTGGAGCTCCCTTTCAGTTCTTTGGCCGAAGACCTCTGTGGCCTAGGTTTGTTTGCTGCAATCTCGCCGGAAGCTGCTCCCTCTAACGAGAATGACCGCTAGTAACTTCGGGCACCGGTTTGGGGTCTGGGACGGAGCAGAACGGGTTGCTATTGACAGATTGGGTGGTAGATGGCCGGACTGTACTGATGGATCTGGGTTTGGTGGTCTCGGTTGAAGGTTAGCTGCGTTCTCCCTTTAACCCTTCGCGTTTTTTCTTTATTCTGGTTGGTATGGCTCTGGAAACCGCCTCTGCAAGCCTTCCTCTCTCGCTAGTATTCATGGGGAAACGCTGGGGGCGGTGATGAACGGAGAGCCGGTCAGCGAACTTTGGTGGCGGATGGAGGTATGGAGGACGAGGACCTATAAGACTAACGCTTGGGGTAATGGGGGGAGCTACCTAACTATTGTGGGGATGGTCCTGAAACCCTTTTTGTGCTGGTGTCTGTCCGGAGGAGCCTCGCCGGAGTCTGCACGCTCCATCTTGAAGGATTGCTAGTAACTTTGGGCGCCGGTTGGGGGGCTGGGACAAAGATGAACGGGTCCCTATTGATGGTTTTGGGTGGAGGATGGAGGGGCGAAACGGACTGATCTGATGTTGGATTCCGATGATGCTTCAGGTTGTTTCCGTCTGTTTCCGGCTACTGTCAAAACGCCGCCTTTCTGCATCTCACCGTGGCCGTCGGGGGCTGCCGGGGCTCGACGGGGGTGGGAGTCGAAAGCGGATCTCGGGCTGGCAGCTTTTTCACTCCGACTAGGATTTGGGCTCCTCCGTTTTCCGGCCACCGTGGGATCATCCGTGGGAGTCGAAATGCATAATAGTGTTATGCACTTATGCCGAGTTCGTATACCGTGGGATCATCCCACGGTGAGCATCATGCTCCACCCTCAAAACGACGTAGTTTTGCACAATTTTTTTAATAAGAAAATCGCTTGAACAGTAGGAGTGGAGAAGTTCGTCCCTATGAGCTGCCTCCTGCTTCCTGCCAAGGAGTGGAGACGTTCGTCCCAATGAGTTTGCTTCCTGCCTCCAGCCAAGATCTTGGCTTCCTGCCAAGGCGTGGGGACGTTCGGCCCCATGAGCTTGCCTCCTGTGTCCTGCCAGGATCTTGGCTTCCTGCCAAGGGGTGGGGACGTTCACCCCCATCAGCTTTCCGTTTTAATTAATATGATGCCGTTTTGGAATCGGCACACCATGTGCATGGTGGGTGATAGAGTACATATCTAGAGAGAAGTGAGAGCTAGAGAGAGAAGTGCAAGTAAATGCTTCAATAGAATGATTTTGTAACCCCTATAACTACCTCCAGAGGAAGTATTTATAGGAAAAATACGGGCTGGGCTCCCAAGCCTTGGGCTTGGGAGGCCCATCTACAACTGGACCGCTATTGGGCCGAATACAAAGTAACTGATGGGCTATATAAATGAATAAGTGTAAAATCTAGTTCTACGAGTCCTCCGTGGCCGACGAGGGTGTGGCCGACGAGGGCACGACCGATGAGGACACCCTGGTTCCCTGGCTTCAGGGTCATATTCTGAGTCGGCCCCTCTTCGGCCGACGAGGGTCCTTTGGCCGACGAGGGCACCGCGTAGTGGCTTTGTGCTTTCTGTTCTTCTGAGTATGTGGGTCCTGGGGCCTAGACCCATATACTCCATCAGGAGTCCCCCACTCTCTAAGTTGAGATGTAGACGAAGTGAAGGAGAGTAGATTTCTGTGCTTGATGCTCTTGGCCGATGCGGGACCACGTTGGCCGTTCTCTGTCGCGGCATTCGGTGGCCCTGTTCTGAGTTTGGTCGTTGACTGCCCCTTGATGCGGACGGGGAAGACTATTGTTCCTTTGGTGCGCTTTGTTTTTGGATGATGAGTGTTCTGGCATGAGTGGCCGATGAAGGTAGTGTCTATCCTTGGTTGTTGATCGGTTGAGTTTCCCTTTTGGGCTGATGAGGCCGTAGGGGTTGCGTCTTTGTTTTGGGTGGCCGATGAGGGTACAGTGCCTTCCTTTTGGCCGTTGTTGATGATACCATGTGTTTTTGGACGACAAGGCATCATGTTGCCCAAGGTTTTGGGGATGATAACACTGTCTGGTCGAGGATGAAGTTGTGAGGACCTTGGAGCCGTTGTGGTACATGGACGACAATGTTTCAGGTATGTCAACCTGTCTTTTGATTCCTGGCTTGAGAGTGATGTGGTTTCAAAGCCGATAAGTGTCCTGTGATCTCAAACCATGTTGCGGCCGAAGGTGCACCATGATGTTATGGACGTTGTGGTGCATGTCTAATGTTGTAGTTGTGGACTTAGTATTTTTTGGATTTCTTTGATTTTGCCTGTTATTCTTGAGGCCGGTGTAGTCCCCCAGTCCCCCACTGCTTCAGGACGAAGAGTGAGTGAGGGGTGAAGGAGTAGATTGAAACCTAGGCCGAAGCGGGATCCTCATACTGCCCTTGGATCCAACCCTTTGGCGAATTCCTGACCAAGGTAACCCTGTGGGAGAACCCTTGGACGCAGGTCGCTTTTCAAAGGGTTATCATCAAGGGTTTAGTGCGAGGGCCTCATGGCTGTTGGGTTCCTTTCCGTTGGGGTTTTGTGGACGTCGTAAAGCCTTCCTTTGCATAATGTGTGGCCCCTCGAATGGCCGATACGAGTGCTACCTGGGTAGTCGTAGTTTGTGTTGGCCGTGGAATGCCCTAGCCGTAGTGGGTGTTATTTTTCTCTTCTTGATCCGTAGGGCCTGCTTCGGTGGTGGGCCGCTGATTTGTGGAGGGGGTTTGGCATGTAGACAGAATGGTGGCATCCCATTGGTGGCCGTTGGTGTGGCCACTAAGGTGATGCCACGTGTAGTTACTGTTAGGAGGGTGGGCTATAAATACCCTCCCCGTTCCGAGGACAGGCCTCATTTGCATTTTGAGTAACGAAGTGCTGTCCAAATTTTTTAAGAGAGAGAGCCTTTGCTGAGTGTTCTTCACCTTCTTTAAAACTTCAAGGTTAGTTCTTCAATCCGTTCTTCTACTTCTTTCATATTTTGCTCTTTCTAGGCTTTGATCTGGTGTTAGTCACAAAAACACTTTAGATCTGAATCAGCTCCCCTTAGTGCCTTAGGATTTGTTAAGATGAAATCCTTAAACGAGGAGTATTACCCGTACGACGACGAGCCTTCCGCCAAGTCTCTTGACTACGATGTGATTGAGGAGTGCACCGAAGAGATCGAACACCTGAGCCCGTACAAGTCCAGGGAAAATGCGGGCGAGGAGGACGAAGACAAGGACGAAAGGTCAGGGCGCCTAGGCCGACGGACCACGTGCTTAATCCGCCGCAGGGATATTTCGGGGTGTATCCGATGAGCTTCGCCAAGGGGCTGAGGTTTCCCCTTCATCCCTTCATCCAGGAGTACTTGGACATGGTGGGGCTTCCACCGGCCTTGCTGACCCCTAATAGTTACTCGCTGATGGTGGGGTTCCTTCTCCGTTGTGCGGAGTTGGGTTACAGGCCGACAACGGCCCTCTTCATGAATCTCTACCAGATTGGCCGAGGAAGCCACAAGAATTGCGCCTGCTACGCCAGTTTGCAGCAGCTGCCGAAGAAGAGGACCTTCACGGACTTGCCTTCATCCATACACGGTTGGAAGAGCAAGTTTGTCTTCGTGTCCTTGGGCGAGGGTGGCACGGAGTTCCCCTCCGTCGGCCATGATGGAAGGTTTACTCTTCATGACCCGCCCAAGAGTTCAATCCTCGATGCTCAGGTGGCGGCATTCTTGGAGGGGGGGGGGGGGGCGAGGAGTGTGGAAGACTACATCACGGAGTACAAGATGACCGCTATCGGCTTCTTTAGATACTTCGTGTATGGTGATAAGGAAGACGACCTCCAACTATGGCCGAAGATGACCACGACCTTCGAGGAGGCCGACGGCCCCGATCTGGGCGTTCCTGCCGAAGCTGATGGTAATACCCCCTACGGCATCCTCATTTTGCTTTGTCTTTTTATTTCGCTGACCTGTTTCTTTGTTGTGCAGACTTCGTAATGGATCGTCGATCCGTGATGAACAAGGCCGCTGCAAGGGCCAAGGCGGAGCTGGCCGCCAAGGAGGCTGCGGCGAAGGCCGCTGCTGCTGGTGATGCGACGAAGAGGCCACCTCCCCCACCGAACAAAAAACGGCCGGCAGAGGAATCCCAGAGGAAGCTGACTGAGGCCGGTATGCAACCTGCCAAGAAGTCGAAGAAAGCTTCGTCCTCTGCCACTGCCGATGAGGCCGGCGTGCTAGCCGTCCCGATTGCGGACGAAGGAGGGTCCAGTGCTGCTGCTGCCCTCGTGGACCTTGGCTCTGGTCTTTCCGGAGATGGTTCTCAACCCCTTTCCCTTGCTGAGGACTCCCGGCCGAAGCGGTCCGGCAAGGAGGTGGCTACATCCACTTACAAGCTAGAAGTTGAATACCCCAAGGACGGAGGGTCTTCAATGATGGCGTCGACGGCCACAGTGTGCTCTCTCAGGCCATCCCGGCCAAGGACCGGGTGTATCTTGACAAGCTAGGGGATGTCAAGATATACGACGGTGGTATGGACCTTGTCGTCCAGGTAATTCCTTTCTTCCTTAGCCTTGTTGTTTTCCTTTGATATTTTTGCACTTTTGCCTGATAGCCTTTTCCGTTGCAGGGTGCCTTTATGCTCATGGAGAGCAACAAGAGGCAACAGCGGGAGATTGCCCACTTGAAGGAGTTTGAGGAGAAGGCAGCCTCGGCCGATGAGGTCATGAGCTGCTTGGGGAGGCTGCGGGAAGATTTTGCAGCCTTGCAGAGAAGGGCTGATGAAGCCGATGTGGCCGATGCGGCCAAGGAAGAGGCCCTGGCCAAACTGGCCGAGGAGAAGGGTGCCCACGATGCTGATCATCTGCGGGCAGATGAGGCCGAGAGGGCCAAGGCCGAAGCTGAGGCTGCGGCAGTGAAGGCCGCTAATGACGCGGTGGCGAAGTTCCTGGCCGAAGGCTGGAAGGCCGACGAGCGCTGGCCCTGGTGCTATGAGGTCGTAACAGCCAAGCTTGAAGACTGGGGGCAGAACTCCCCTGCCGGCTAGGAATATTTTGAACGTGAAATGTCCGTGTATTATAACATGGGCCAGCATCGGATGCAGAAGCTCATTTATCGGCGGCTGAGTCGCGCTCTCAGAACCCTGAACTATACTCAGGGTTGGGCCAGGCGGAACCTGTGGCTTCCTCGGCTAATGAAGGATCCGAAGGAGCAGATCAACCTTCCTCCGCGTGACAGGCAAGCTCCCATAGAGAGTTCCGGCCTCGGCGAGCCGGAGTATGACGAGGACGATTACTTGGACGACACCGCCACTTCCGCCGTAGAGGTCGGCTTGGATGCTGAGACCGAGGGTGGTGCTGAGCTTGTCGCTGAGGAGGACGTTGCGGGTCACGCTGCCGACGAGGCCTCTACGGAGGCCTGATCGTCCATAAATGTCTTTAACTTATGATTTGTCATTTATGTTTCATCGTTTGACTGTAACGGCCGAAGTGCCCGCCATGTAATGATTCATTTTAATGAAACATGTTTAAGTTCCTTGTTGTCTTGTCGTCTTGTTCTCTGTTTGGTTCCTCTGTTTTTTTTCTTTCCAAAATTCGTCTAAGTGTTTTGGAATTGGGACTTAGGAAATTCTCTAAGTATCAAGGCTTCAAGTGGGTGGGTGTTCTCGTCGTCTTGATGTTACGCCCCCTTTCACTTTTGACCGATGTTTTGGAAAATTTCCTAAGTGTTGAACCAAATGCCACGCGTGGTGTTCTTGTCGGCCCGGTGTTCTTTGCGGCCGCTTTGTTCCCATCCCCCTTATCTAAACAGGAGGTCGGCTTGGATTTCTGTGTTGTGGCTGATAAGGGTAAGTGACCTTTGCCGTCTGAGTGTCATGGCCGAAGTGCTCCTTTATGGGACTTGACCTTTGGAGTGCACGGGTTGGTTGTCCCCTTCGGCTTTGAGTGTTTCTGTTTCTTGCTTTAGTTTTTTTGAACTTAGAAATTTAACTAAGTGTCAATACAAAACATAGGTAACTACCGCACTGCAAGTATTCAGGTGCCCGCTTCATCTCAAGGTTGTCCCCTTGATATTCAATACTTTGGAGATTTCCCTAAGTGTTGAGCCATGTAGTTTCTTCTGTGTGGTACCGTTGTCGCCCAAGTTGGGCGGTGTGGCCGACGAGGGTACCCGGGTGTTTTGCCTCGTCCTTTGCATTTGTTTTCTTTAGAATCTTCTCTAAGTGTTGGAATTCACTCAGGGAACCTTTTCCTCAGAAATTTTCTCTAAGTGTTTGGGAATCACTTAGACAAATTTTCCCAAAGATTTTCAGCTTGACCAACCGCCTAGGTTTTAGCGCCTGTAACGGCCAGCAAGAATGTTGTGGCCGGTAGGGGTTGCCACTCGTGTGTTTAACTTTCCCGCGGGTGCTTTACTGCCCGCTTCGTCCTGGGCCTCCTTTCCGGTGGTCAACTTCAGGATTGTGTTTAAGTGTCAAACCATGATTCTTTATTTTTTCATGCTAAGCGTTGGCCCTTCAGGTGGTCATGGCCGATGAAGGTTACCAACCTCGTTTCACCCAACCACTTTGGTTAGGATTTTATGGGCGTATGCTCCGTCCTTGACGCTTTCCTCGTAGTGGGTGGCCGCTTCGTCCACGTTACCTGTTGGTAGTGTTACCTTCGTATTCAACTGATATGTACTTAGCCAAATGTGGTTGATTTGTGGGGATTTATTTTTTCTGCTCGAGGCCGGCAAGTGCGCACAGTCCTAGGCTTCCCTCTTATTTTTTTTCGTTCCCTATTTCGGAGAGTGTCCTTCTTTCAAGCTTCGGCCGAAGGGGTCGATAGTCCTCTGGCCGGTTTGGACTTCGTTTATAACGTCCATGATCTCAGGGGGGTCCCGTCGCCTATTTATGACGCGGGCTAGACTTTTGGTTGGTTTTCAACGACTGCCATTGCCCATCCCTGAGTTTGGGGATTTTGTCACCTCGGCCATGATTTCAGGCATGTCGTCCTGCAATCAGGCGCGTGGACGACGCGGTGAACTTCTCGTTTCAAGACGCGGGCCGTTTGCGGGCCCATCGTCCTGGGGACATCGTCGGCCCTACCTGAGTGATTTGCTCTGAGGGACCAGTACGATGTGCTCTTTCAGCTGGGCCTAAACCTTTCGCTGATACAAAATACAATGGGGCATACCTGAGCCTTTCGTTCTAAGGCTGCAGATGCGAAGCGCCACATCGGCCATGCCTGAGCCTTTCGCTCTAAGGTGGCCGATGAGGGCGCCTGTTAATGTGCTACTCGAACTCCAATAAATCAAAGGAAACATGACTTTTATTCAAAAGTGGCTCAAGGCCGAGGGTGGCGTTCAATCAATAACCCGTCAAAGGGTGAGGGCTTCGCCGGCTGCACCTCCTTCGGATTATTGATATAATTTCACCAAATGGTGTACATTCCATGTTCGTGGTACATTGGTCCCGTTGGGGCGTTTAAGTTTGTAGGTACCGGGTTTCACCACGGCACTTACGATGTAGGGACCTTCATACTTCAAGGCTAGCTTGCATCCTTCCGTCAGCTGACTTGCTTCCCTTCGGCGGAGGACGTAGTCCCCCACTTGGAATTCTCAGGAACGTACCTTGGCGTCATAGTATGATTTTACTTGACGTCAGTAGTTCTCTGCTCGGATGAATGCCTATTCACGTCTTTCGTCGACCAGGTGGAGGTCGATTTTCATGTTTTCCTGGTTGACCTCTGGGTCATACTGCTCCACCCGTCGGCTGGGAATGGTGACCTCCGTGGGTGCCTTTGCTTCAAAGCCATAGCACAGGGCAAAAGGTGTTTCACCCGTTGCCCTCCTTGGCGTAGTACGATAGCACCACAGGATGTTGGGGAGCTCGTCGGCCCAACTTCCTCCTGCATCCTGTAGGTTCTTCTTCAGCCCCTCCATTATGGTTCTGTTGGCGTTCTCAACCTGCCCGTTGCCTTGAGGGTAGGCAATGGAGGAGAAACGGTGCTTTATTCCCCATTCTCGGAGGAGCTCTTGGAAGGGCGCCGCTTCGAACTGGGTGCCATTGTCGGATATGATCTCTTGGGGGACACCAAAACGGGTGAGAATGTTCTTGTGGACGAATTTCTGACACATGCCCCCCGTGATGCTGGCCAAAGGTTCCGCTTCGACCCACTTGGTGAAGTAGTCGACTGCGACGATGATGTAGCGGTTGTTGCCAGCAGCTCTGGGTAGAGGACCTACCAGGTCAATCCCCCATCTCGAAAATGGAATGGCAGTGCTGACGGGGGCGTAGTTGACGGCTGGCCGACCAGGGGCCTTCTGGAGTACTTGGCACGTGGTGCATTTCCTGGCCAGGTCTACACAATCCCGCGCCATCGTCGGCCAGAAAAAGCCCTGGACGACGAGACGCCGGGACATACTGAAAGGGCCCTGGTGTGAGGAGCACCCACCACAGTGAACTTCTTCCATGGCCACATCGGCCTCGTCTTGGTGCAGGCATCGGAGGAGAGTGCCATTGTAGGATCGTTTGTAGAGTTTTCCATCTTCAATAGTGTAGCTTGGGGCCCTGAGCTTGGCGAGCTTGGCCCTCTCCTCGTCCTGGGGTAGCTCCCCCGTCATGATGAAAGTGGCGATGTCGGAGATCCAGTCCTTCGGGCGCTGCTGGATGCACAAGATGGGGCTGGCATGGATGTTGAACATGTTCAGCTTCTCGATCTTGGCTAGCTTGGAGATGTGCTCCGGAGTATCCGAACTGAGCTTGGAGAGGATGTCGGCCTCGGCGTTCTCGGCCCTTGGGATCTGTGTGATCTCGTAGGTTTCGAACGCCTTTAGCAACTCCTCTGCCGCCTGTTTGTATTGCTTCATTCGGCCTTCCTTTGCTTCGTACGTACCCTCAACCTGGCCCACTACCAGCTTGGAGTCGCACCTGATTTTGATGTGCCCGGCTCTGAGGCCGGCGGCGAGTCTAAGGCCGCTGAGGAGGGCCTCATACTCAGCTTCATTGTTAGATACCCTGAAGTTGAAGCGGATGGCGTAGTAGGCTCTGAATCCTTTAGGGGAAATGAGGACGACGACGCCCCCGCATGATTTCGCGGCCGATGAGCCGTCGGTGAAGAGAATCCATGTGTCATCTGGCTCTGGCCCACGGGTGGTAACGGTTCTCTCCCTTGCCGTGCATTTGGTGACAAAGTCGGCCAAGGCTTGCCCTTTGATAGATGGCCTTGGCTTAATCTCAATCTGAAATTGGCTGAGGAAGATCACCCATTTCACCATCCTTGAGGAACTAGTGGGGCTCCTTATGAGTGCACCAAGGGGCTGCTGGGTTAGTACATGGACGGCATGAGCCTGGAAGTAGTGCCCCAGTTTTTTCACCGTATGGACGATGGCCAGCACTGTCTTCTCAATGGGGGAGTACCTGAGCTCGACCTCCCTAAGTGTCTTGCTGATGTAGAAAATGGCCTTCTGCACCCCTTCGTCCTCACGGATGAGCACGGAGCTGATGGCCGACGTGCTCACCCCTAAGTACAAGAAGAGGGTTTCGCTGGTTTTGGGCTTGGAGAGCACGGGTGGGGACGAAAGGTACCTCTTCAACTCTTCGAACGCTTCCTGGCACTCCGTCGTCCATTTGAAGCTGTTTGCTTTGCGCATGATCTGGAAGAAAGGAAGTGACCTCTCGGCTGACTTGGAGAGGAAACGGCTCAGGGCCGCCAGTCGCCCTGTCAGCCGTTGTACCTCTTTGACGTTGCGGGGTGGCTCCATGTCGATGATAGCCTGTATCTTCTCCGAATTTATTTCGATGCCTCTCCGGCTGACCATGTAGCCGAGGAACTTGCCGCCTTGGACGCCAAAGGCGCACTTCTTGGGGTTGAGGTGGAGCTTGAACTCCTTCATGATTTCAAAAATTTCCCGGAGGTCATCAGCATGTGTGGTGGCTTGCCTGCTGTTGACAATCAGGTCGTCGACGTATGCCTCCATCGTCCGGCCGAGGACTGCTCTAAAGATCTTGGCCACCATCCTGGTATAGGTGGCGCCAGAGTTTTTGAGTCCGAAAGCCATGACGAGGTAGCAAAAAATTCCCTCCGGGGTCATGAATGCCGTCTTCTCAGCGTCATCTTCATGCATGAAAATTTGGTGGTATCCTCTGAAAGCATCAAGGAACGACATCAACTCGCATCCCGCCGTCTCGTCCACCAACTGATCAATGTTAGGGAGAGGGAACGGGTCCATGGGGCATGCCTTGTTCAGGTCAGTGTAATCAACACACATTCTGAATGTCGGCAGTTTTTGGGCGAGGACGACGTTGGCTAGCCACGTCGGAAACTTCACCTCCTTGATGTGGTTGATTCAGAGGAGCATGGCGACCTCCCCTTTGACGAAGTCCCGCCTGTCGGCGGATAAGTAGCGCCGCTTCTGCTTGACAGACGCGGAGGCTGGATCGATGGTCAACCGGTGGGTGATCACCTGCCGGCTGATGCCTGGCATGTCGTCCGGGCCCCACGCGAAGATGATGGCGTATGACCGTAGGACGAGAGGATGGCGTCCCGCTGGTCCTGTGGGAGTTGCTTCCCGATTTTGAGGACCTGCTCCGGCCGGGAGGTATCAAGAGGGACTGCCTCGACCTCCTCGCCCGGTTCGGCATGCGGTCTCTCCTCGTCCCTGGTAGCGGCTGCCGTGATGGTGTCTATCCTCTATCATTCCCTCTCGGCCGGCCTCGTTAGCTTGAGGTAGCATGCTCTGGCTATCCTCTGGTTTCCTCTGGCGTAGCCGATGCCACCATTGGTGGGGAACTTCAGACACAAGTGCTTCATGGAGATGATGGCCTCCAAGTCCTCCAGTGCTGGCCGCCCCAAGATCAGGTTGTGGGCGCACTGGAGGTTGACCACCATGAACTCCATGTCAATTTTGGCGCGGTGGGGGCCGTCGTCGACCTCGACGGGGAGGACGATCGTGCCCTCGGCGTCGATAGAGTCCCCGGTGAAGCCGGACAACGGTGTCTTGATCGGCTTCAACAGAGCTTTGTCCAGCTTCAGCTGCCTGAAGGTGTCCAGGTACATCACGTTGACGGAGCTCCCCGTATCGGCGTAAGTGCGATGGATGATGGAGTCACCGATCTCACACCGGATGACAAGGGCGTCCCTGTGTGATTCCGTACCCGGAGGCAGATCTTTGTCGGTGAAGGTGATCGCCTCCGTTCGCTGCTTCTTCGGCAGGGGGGAACGTGGGACACCTCATCGTAGGTGGGAACACTGGGGGGGGGGGGGGACTCCGCCACTCAGAGAAAGAAATGAGCCCAGTCCCTTTATATTGGGGAGGTGTCCCACGTTCCCCCCCAGCCGAAGAGGCAGCGAACGGAGGCAATCACCTTCACCGACAAGGATCTGCCTCCGGGTACGGAATCACACAGGGACGCCCTCGTCATCCGATGTGAGATCGGTGACTCCATCATCCACCGTACTTACATCGATACGGGGAGCTCCGTCAACGTGATGTACCTGGACACCTTCAAGCAGCTGAAGCTGGACAGAGCTTTGCTGAAGCCGATCAAGACCCCGTTATCCGGCTTCACCGGGGACTCTATCGACGCCGAGGGCACGATAGTCCTCCCCGTGGAGGTCGGTGACGGCCCCCACCACGCCAAAATTGACATGGAGTTCATGGTGGTCAACCTCCAGTGCGCCCACAACCTGATCTTGGGCCGGCCAGCGCTGGAGGACTTGGAGGCCATCATCTCCATGAAGCACTTGTGTCTGAAGTTCCCCACCAATGGTGGCATCGGCTACGCCAGAGGAAATCAGAGGATAGCCAGAGCTTGCTACCTCAAGCTAACGAGGCCGGCCGAAAGGGAAGGACAAAGGATAGACACCATTACGGCCGCCGTCGCCATGGACGAGGAGAGGCCACATGCGGAGCCGGCCGAGGAGGTCGAGGAAATCCCTCTGGATACCTCCCGGCCGGAGCGGGTTCTCAGGGTCGGAAAGCAACTCCCCCTGGACCAACGAGACGCCATCTTCCTCGTCCTACGGTCGTATGCCGTTGTCTTCGCGTGGGGCCTGGACGATATGCCAGGCATCAGCCGCCAGGTGATCACTCACCGGCTGACCGTCGATCCGGCCTCCGCGCCCATCAAACAGAAGCGGCGCTACTTGTCCGCCGACAGGCGGGACTTCGTCAAAGGGGAGGTCGCCATGCTCCTCTCAATCAAACATATCAAAGAGGTGAAGTACCCAACATGGTTGGCCAACGTCGTCCTCGCCCAGAAACCGTCGACGTTCAGAATGTGTGTTGACTACACTGACCTGAACAAGGCGTGCCCCATGGACCCGTTCCCTCTCCCCAACATTGATCAGCTGGTGGACGAGACGGCGGGGTGCGAGTTGATGTCGTTCCTCGACGCTTTCAGAGGGTACCACCAGATCTCCATGCATGAAGATGACGCTGAAAAGACGGCATTCATGACCCCAGAGGGGATCTTTTGCTACCTCGTCATGGCCTTCGGACTCAAAAACTCCGGCGCCACCTATACTAGGATGGTGGCCAAGATCTTCAGAGCGATCCTTGGCCGGACAATGGAGGCGTACGTCGACGACATGATCGTCAAGAGCAGGCAGGCCACCTCCCACGCCGACGACCTTCGGGAAATCTTTGAAATAATGAAGGAGTTCAGGCTCCGTCTCAACCCCAAGAAGTGTGCCTTCGGCGTCCAGGGCGGCAAGTTCCTCGGCTACATGGTCAGCCGGAGAGGCATCGAGATAAACCCGGAGAAGACGCAGGCTATCATCAACATGGAGCCGCCCCGCAACGTCAAGGAGGTACAGCGACAGACGGGGCGCCTGGCGGCCTTAAACCGGTTCCTCTCCAGGTCAGCCGAGAGGGCACTCCCCTTCTTTCAGATCATGCGGAAAGCCAGCAGCTTCAAGTGGACGACGGAGTGCCAGGAGGCATTTGACGAATTGAAAAGGTACCTGTCGTCCCCACCCGTGCTCTCCAAGCCCAGAGCCGGCGAAACCCTCTTCTTGTACTTAGGGGTGAGCACGTCGGCCATCAGCTCCGTGCTCATCCGTGAGGACGAAGGGGTGCAGAAGGCCATCTTCTACATCAGCAAGACACTCAGGGAGGCCGAGCTCAGGTACTCCCCCGTTGAGAAGACGGTGCTGGCCATCGTCCACATGGTGAAGAAGCTGGGGCACTACTTCCAGGCCCACGCCGTCCATGTACTGACCCAGCAGCCTCTCGGCGCACTCATGAGGAGCCCCACCAGCTCCTCTAGGATGGTGAAATGGGCGATTTTCCTCAGCCAATTTCAAATTGAGATCAAGCCAAGGCCATCCATCAAAGGGCAAGCCTTGGCCGACTTCGTCATCGAGTGCACAGCAAGGGAGACGACCGTCGCCAACCCCGGGCCGGAACAAGACGATGCATGGACCCTGTTCACTGACGGCTCGTCGGTCGCGAAATCATGCGGCGGCGGCGTCGTCCTCATATCGCCTGAAGGATTCAGAGCATACTATGCCATCCGTTTCAACTTCAGGGTATCCAACAACGAGGCCGAATATGAGGCCCTCCTCAGCGGTCTCAGACTCGCCGCCGGCCTCAAGGCCAAGCACCTCAAAATCAGGTGCGACTCCAAACTGGTAGTGGGCCAGGTGGAGGGATCATATGAAGCAAAGGAAGGTCGGATGAAGCAGTACAAACAAGCGGCGGAGGAGTTGCTGAAAGCGTTTGAAACCCACGAGATCACTCAGATCCAAAGGGCCGAGAACGCCGAAGCCGACATCCTCTCCAAGCTCAGCTCGGACACCCCGGAGCACATCTCCCAGTTGGCCAAAATCGAAGAGTTGAGCATGTCCAGTATCCATGCCAGCCCCGTCTTATGCGTCCAACAGCGACCTGAGGACTGGATCTCCGACATCGCCACCTTCATCACAACGGGGGAGCTGCCCCCGGACGAGGAGAGGGCCAAACTTGCCAAACTCAGGGCCCCAAGCTACACCATCGAAGATGGCAAACTCTACAAACGGTCCTATAATGGAACTCTCCTCCGATGCCTGCACCAGGACGAGGCCGACACAGCCATGGAAGAGGTTCATTGTGGCGTCTGCTCCTCACACCAGGGCCCTTTCAGCATGTCCCGGCGTCTCGTCGTCCAGGGCTTCTTCTGGCCGATGATGGCACGCGACTGCGCTGACCTGGCCAGGAAGTGCACCACATGCCAGGTACTCCAGAAGGCCCCTGGTCGGCCAGCTGTCAACTACGCCCCCGTCAGCACCGCAATTCCATTCTCCAGATGGGGGATTGACCTGGTCGGCCCCCTGCCCAGAGCCGCCGGGAATAACCGCTACATCATCGTCTCTTAACGGGTTACTGATTGAACGCCACCCTCGGCCTCGAGCCACTTATGAATAAAATCATGTTCTGATTTTTTCTCTGGAAATTCAAAGTAAAACATTAGCAGGTGCCCTCGTCGGCCACCTTAGAGCGAAAGGCTCAGGTCTGGCCGACATGGCCCCTTGCATTTGCAGCCTACGAGCGACAAGCTCAGGCACTCCATTGTATTTTGTATTAGCGAAGAGCTCAGGCCTAGCTGAGAGAGCACATCGTCCTGGCCCCGTAAGCCTAGAAGTGAAACACTCAGGTATGGCCGACGATGTCCCCAGGACGAGGGGCCCGCAAACGGCCCACGTCTTGAAACGGGAAGCTCACCGCGTCGTCCACGCGCCAGAACGCAGGACGACAGGCCTGAAATCATGGCCGAGGTGACAAAATCCCAAAACTCAGGGATGGGCAACGACAGCCGTTGGAAACCGACCAAAAGTCTAGCCCGCGTCATAAATAGGCGACGGGACCCGCCCTGAGACCACGGACGTTATAAACGAAGTCCGAACCGGCCGAAGGACGAGCACACCCTTCGGCCGAAGCCTGAAAGAAGGATACCCCCCGAAACAAAAAAAAACATACAAGGGAAAAAGAGGGAAGCCGACGGCCGTGCACACTTGCCGGACTCGAGCAATGAAAAAATAAAATCCCCACAACTCAGGCCCAACTAGGCCAAGTACATGTCAGTTGAACACAAGTGTAGTACCACTTACAGGCAACACGGACGACACGTCCACACACTACAAGGGAATAATCAAGGCCGATACACACGCCTATAAAACCCTAACCGCATCGGTTGGGTGACACACGAGAGGTGACCTTCATCGGCCATAGTCCTTTGAGGCACCAACGCTTGGTATGAAACAAAGCATCGCAATCCTGAGGATGACCAGGACGAAGCGGGCACTCATCACACCCGCGAAAGGATCAAGCAATCAAGAAACAACCTCTACTTGCCACAACATCTCGGATGGCCGACGCCGGCACTGGAACCAGGGCTGTTGGTCAAGCGAAAGTTCTTTAGGGATTCGTTTAAGTGTTTCCCAAACACTTAGAAAAAAATCCTGAGAAAAGACAGGGTTCCTCAACAAGGAACCATGGCTAGCCGACGAAGGTAGGACCATCTCCTTGGACAAGCCGTTCCTTATCCAGCACCCTCATCGGCCACAAGCAAAGAAGTAAATGCCTCACATTTATACTTAGAAAATTATCTAAGTACTCAAATGAAGGAACTCTAGCCGAAGCGGGTACCAGTATACTCCAAGGCCGTTATCTACCCACACCTCTGCATGTGTACTTAGAAAAATTCTAAGTTCAAAAAGCTCAAGGTTAAGGTGCCCTTATCGGCCACAATACAAAGGATGCAGGCCGACAACGACACTGGCTCAAACACTTGGGAAATCTCCCAGAGCATTTGTCAAAAATGATGAATCCAAGGCCCGGACGGAGCGGACACCACGGTCAAGGCTGAAAAAGGAAGCACCTAAAGGGATCCAAAACACTTAGGAAATTTTTGAAAAAAAATCCTAAGTGTTATGGTAGCCTAGAACCACCGGCCAAGCCGACAAGGCCACCAGGCCACAAGGAAGCAACTGTAAGAACCCAAAAACACTTAGGAAATTTTTCGAAAGGATCCTAAGTGTTATGATACTACGTCAACACGGTCAGGACGACCAAGCCACCAGACCGGGAAGAAGGCATCCAAGTGAACCCAAAACACTTAGGAAATTTTCTGAAAAAATCCTAAGTGTTATGGTAGTAAAGCAACGACAAACAAGCCGACCAGGCCACCGGACAGGGTGGACGACCTCACGGACGTAGCGGACACTCCCGGGTCACCCAAGTTATGACCTTGACACTTAGACAAATTTCGGAATTAAAATAACAAATAGCAAACAAGCATGCAAGGAATTCAAAGCCGATAAGAGCAGCAAAATATTTTCATATATATTAAATTCAGTACAAAGGTGGGCTCTTCGGCCGTTACATCATTTGGGCAAAAATGAAAACTAACTACAAAGGAGTAGCCGATCAAGCCTCTGGAGCACCTCCATCTGCGGCTGGCTCTTCGGCCTCGTCTGCTCCCTCTTCGGCCTCAGCCTCCTGGCCGGCGGTGGCTGCAGCACTAGTGGCATCGTCCAAAAAATCAAACTCGGTGTAATCCGGCTCGCCAAGGCCGGAGCTTTCAATTGGGGACTCCCGCTCCGACAACGGAAGCTTTGCCTGCTCTTCTGGATCCTTCATCAGCTTCGGCAGCTTCAGGTTCCGTCTAGCCCACCCAGACGTATAGTTCATGGCTTTCAAAGCACGAGAGAGCCGCTGACACAGGAGCCTTTGCATCCGCTCCTGGCCAAGGTTATAATACACGGACATCTCTCGGCTGAAATACTCCTGGCCGGCGGGGGAGTTCATCCCCCAACTCTCAAGCCTGGCGGCCACCACCTCGTAGCACCAGGGGAGCCTCTCATCGGCCTTCCACCCCTCGGCCAGGAATTTCTCGACGGCCTCGTCAGCAGCCCTTACAACGGCGGCCTCGACCTCCGTCTTCGCCTTGACGGCCTCCTCGCTCTTGCGCCGCTCGGCCTCCAGGGCCCTTTGGGACTCCTCGAGCTCCCTTTTGCTCTCCTCGAGCTTGGCCAGGGCATCGTCCCTGGCTGCGGCGGCTTCATCGGCCCTGGCCTGCAACGCCCTGGCATCCTCTCGGAGTCGGTCCAGGTAAGCTACCGCCTCGTCGGCCGAGGCGGCCTTCTGCTCCAGCTCCTTCAAGCGAGCTATCTCTCGGTATTGCCTCTTGTGGCTCTCCATAAGCATGAAGGCACTCTACAGAAACAAGGGAAACAAAAGTCAGGCAAATGGTTTTACACGGACGACGAAAAAAACAACAACACTTACAAAGGACAGTAACTTACTTGGACGAGGAGGTCCATGCCGCCCTCATAAACATTCACGTCCCCGAGCTTCCTCAAGTAAGCCCGATCTTTGGCCGGCATGGCCTGTGCCAGGACGTCATGGCCAAGGACGACGTCATCGAAGACACCCCCGCCGACGGGGTATTCTACCATCTTCTGGTAGGTGGCACCGGCAATCTCCTTGCCGGCCCTCTTCGTCCGTGGCTCCTGGACGAGAGGTAGTGATGGGGCAGCATCGCCAGCAGCAGTAGGGTCCACGACAGGACCACTATCGTCCACGCTGGGGACAGCCAGAGTACCGGCCTCGGTAGCCGGAGAAGGGGAAGGTGCCCTCTTCGTCTTCTTAGAGACGCTCAGGCCGGCATCAGTCAACTTTTTCTGGCCGTCAGTGGCCGGTCTCTTCTTCTTTGATGGGGCAGGTTTTGGGGCCGCATCAGCAGTAGCCCCGCTCCCATCGGCCGCGGCACGTCTGGCCGCCTCGACCGCCTTGGCAGCCAACTCCTCGGCCGCTTTGGCCTTGGCAATAGCCATTATGGAACGACGGTCCATGGAAAAATCTACAAAGGAAAAACACAACAGATTAGTAAGGCAAAGGACAAAAACATAAAAACAGAAAGCCGAAGAAATAATTACCATCGGCCTCAGCAGGAATGCCCAAATCCGGGCCGTCGGCCTCTTCAAATGTGGTGGTCATCCTCGACCAGAGTTGGAGGTCATCCTCCTTATCGCCATACAGGTGGTATCTGAAGAAGCCGAGGGCGGTCATTTTATATTCAGTAACGTAATCCTTCACGCTCCTCGGCCCCCCTTCCAGGAAAGCCGCCACCTGAGCATCCAAGATAGAGCTCTTCGGCGGGTCATGGAGATTGATCCTCCCGGTATGGCCGAGAGAGGGGAACTCGGTGCCACTCTCACCAATGGACACAAACACGAACTTGCTCTTCCACCCATGAATGGACGTAGGCAAATCCGTGAAGCTCCTCTTCTTCGGCAGCTGTTGAAGAGTAGCATAGGCCGCACAGTTCTTGTGGCTTCCTCGGCCGATCTGGTACAAATTCATGAATAGGGTCGTTGTCGGCTTGTAGCCCAGCTCCTCACACCGGAGTAAAAAGCCCACCATCAAGGAATAATTGTTCGGCGTCAGCAAGGCCGGAGGAAGCCCCACCATGTCCAGATACTCAATGATGAAAGGGTGAAGGGGGAACCTCAACCCCTTAGCAAAACTCATCGGGTATACTCCAAAGTATCCCGGTGGCGGAAGTAGAACATGGTCCGTCGGTCTGGGTGCCCTAACCCGCCCGAATGGCCCCACATACATCTGGGCAACAAGATAGTCGGCCGCACTGCTCTCCGGCTTGATCAGGAATATGTTGGTGAGGTCCAGATAGGAGAGGCCCGACCCATTCTTCGGCCTCCTCACCCTCTTCGGTTTAGCTGCTCCCTTCACGGCAGACACCGGCCTCGGGCACGGAATGACAGCAGAAGTGGGCGCCCCGTCCACCACTCGGGACGCACCTACGTCCTCACCCTTTGAAGAGGAGACGGACTCCTCGTCCTCGCCTTCCTCGTCCACCGGCTCTCCGGATTTGTAGGGACTTAAACGCTCTATCTCCTCTTCGAACTCCTCGAGCACCTCGTAGTCAAGCGACCTCGTGGAGGGCTGGTCGTCGTAGGGGTAGTAGTCTTCGTTCAAGCTCTTCATAACTACTACTACGGGCCTAAGGAGACTAATTTAAGATCTAAGGGTGTTCAAACGCCTAACACTAGATCAACAACCTAGGAAGCAAAGTATGAAAAGTGAGGAAGATCGCGATGAACACTAACCTTGAACAACGAAGAACACGAAGAACAGGCTTGGGAGTTTATCTCTCTAGAAAATCGGCCAGCACTTCGACAAATTCAGAATGCAAATACGTTTTCTCGTCGGAGGGGGAGGGGTATTTATAGAACCCCCCACCCAACGGTCACTACACGTGGCACCCCCCCAATGGCCACACCAACGGCCACCAATGGGGGGCCACCACGTCACCAACGGGCCAAACTCAATATCAACAGCCCACTAGCAGGACGGACTCTACGGCCTACACACGCTCACTGGCTTTACAAATGTCAGCAAGCGCCCGCAACGTCCCACTTGCTCGCCAAGATCACAACTGCCAAACAATAAGGAGACGACAACGACCAGGAACGTAACGGCCACAATATCAAAGGACCCAAGAGCCCACAAGCCATCGGCTCCTCGTCATGATCTTTGATGATAACTCTCTACAAGCGATCTGCGCACAAGGGTTCTCCCACAGGGTTACCTTGGCCAGAAAATCGCCATGAGAGTTGGATTCAGGGGGACTACGGAGAGGCCGCTTCGGCCAGGGACTTAAGCAACTCCTTCACCCCTCACACTCCTCGGCCTGAAGCAGTGGGGGACTGGGGGACTACACCGGCCTCAGCAAAACAAAAAGGAAACACTACAAAGAACATGAATGTGACCACAAAGCATGGCCACATCATCCATACAGCACAACAGAGCTTCATCGGCCAAAGGCCCATAACGTCATTAGCGACGGCCAACAAGCCACTAGAGGCAAGGACACTCATCGTCCTCCGCCAACAATTAATCATGACGTGCCCTTCGGCCAAGAACACGAAGGCCAACCAGCAACGGCCAAAAGGAGTGCGCAAACACCCTCATCGGCCACCCAAAGGAAAGGACGCCATCGTCCTCAAAGCAAGGAATAACTTCAGTGGCCTCATCGGCCCGAACACAAACTTCAGCCATCAACGCCCAAGCAAAACGTGCCTTTCAACGGCCACCATTGAAAGAAGGACACTCATCGTCCAAAAACAATGACATCAAGTAAACAACGGCCCCCCTGTCCACAACAAGGAACAGATAACGGCCAAGGGCACCAAAGCATAGGAATCTACTCTCCTTCACTTCGTCTACGTCTCAGTTTAGAGAGTGGGGGACTCCTGATGGAGTATATGGGTCTGAGCCCCCGGACCCACATACTCGGAAGAACAGAAAGCACAAGGCACAGAGTGGCGCCCTCGTCGGCCAGGACGCCCCCGTCGGCCGAAAAGGGGCCAACTCGGATTATGGTCCTGAGTCAAAGGAACCCGGGTGCCCTCGTCGGTCGTGCCCTCGTCGGCCGTGCCCTCGTCGGCCGTGCCCTCGTCGGCCACACCCTCGTCGGCCACGAAGACCTCCCAGAATCGGATTTTATACTTATTCATTTGTACAGCCCATTAGTGGCTTTGTATTCGGCCCAGTAGCGGTCCAGTTGTAAATAGGCCTCCCAAACCCAAGACTTGGGAGCCCAACCCTAATTTTCTCTATAAATACTCCCCTTGGGAGTAGTTATAGGGGTTACGAATTCATTCTATTGAAGCAAATATACTACTTCTCTCTCTAGCTCTCACTTCTCTCTAGAGATATACTCTATCAATATATATATATATATATATATATATATATATATATATATATATATATATATATAAATTTACGGGGTTAGGTGGAGCTTGTTGGACTTTGGGCTGGACTATAATAATTACTCGGCTGGCCTTGTGGGTTGTTGACCGGGTTTGACCGGGGTTGACTGCGTTGAATGTTGTTGACTGCTTCCAGCAGCTCCAGCCCAGGTTAGCAGCAGTACCAGTCCAGGAGCTTAGCAGCCCAGTTCAATCCGGCCCAGCAGTCTCCTTCAGGTTTCCTTTAGGTCGAGTGAACAGCACACAAGGCCAGCCCAGTAATTTATCAGTCCAGCCAAAAGTCCAACAAGCTCTCGGCCCCTGCGTTCTTTCCACGCGAGTTCGCTCTCAGCCCCTGCGTTGTTTCAACACCTCCAAGACCAGCTCCCCTCCAGAGGTGGCGACAAGCCTGGACGATTGACGGAGGAGCTCCAGACTGCAACGGGAGACGGCGAATCGGCGACGGCAACTCTAACGGACGGATGGACGACGGCGGAAATTTCTGGTGATGACGGCTCCAGCTGCGGACGGTTCCGGCGAGAACTCCTGCTTCCCAGCGACTAACGGAAATGGGTGAGCTCCCTGCTTCTGCAACCACCCTTCTGCGTCCAGCTGTGCGCCCAGTTCCAGCAGGCAGAAACCTCCAGCGTCCAGGGAATCGACTGCAACGACTTCCCAGACCTTGAATCAGCGGCGAACGGCGGGACGGCAGCGGTGAACGGCGGCAGACGGCGGCAGACGGCGAACCTCGCTCTGATACCACTGTTAGGATCGTTTCCGTTTTTCCGGCTCAGGTCTCCAACCAATCTTATACCAATACACCACACTAGGGATGACCTCTCCACTTCGCAAGCTTTTTCTCTTATCACTAAGGAACCTCACTCTCACACACAAAGGGAAAAGAGTAGAAGAAGATTTCTGTTCTCTGTATCTCTCACGCAGGCTACTCTCAGAGGGAGAAGCAGCGGTTACTAAGGTTACTAATAATACACTGCCAGGCCAGAAGGAAGTCACAGGTGAGTCAAACAACAACACTCACGGGCCACTCAGACAAAAGGTGAAGTGGACAACAACAAAAGGTGATAGTGTAGTCAGTGGGCTTGGAAGCATAGAGTACCACTTGAGTGAAGGTTCCGAAACTCCTAATTTTGATCGTAGTTTTGAGGAAAAGCTAAATAGACGTTTGTCCATCAACCGTTTTTGTGAAGGCTCCCACCCAAACCACATTCCCTCGACTAAAAGTTTTGCTGGCAATATTAGAATTGACTCTCAGAGGATTCTAGAAATTCTGCATCAAGACGGTCCTCCCCAGTTTGACAAGAAAACAGCTTTAGATGATTTACAAGTTAGGGTTTCTGGCCTTCTAGTGAGGGAAGTTCTCTTAGGGTTACTAAGAGTCACATATTTTTATGAAAATAAGAAACATTCATCTAAAATTGGGTACATGTTCTTTGAATGGTCCGGTCAGCAGGAAAACTATACCCACACGGCATGTTCATACCATTTAATGATGCAGATTTTTTCTGAGGTGGGGGAATTCAAGGCAATGTGGGAACTATTAGACGAGATGATCGAGAAAGGGTACCCAACAACTGCCCGGACTTTCAACATATTGATTTGTAGCTGTGGTAATGCTGGATTAGCTAGGAAAGTAGTGCAAAGGTTTATTCGAACAAAGAGGTTTAACTATAGACCATTCAAGCATTCTTTTAATGCAATCCTGCACAGTCTACTATCCATAAAGCATTACAAGCTTATCGAATGGGTGTATCAGCAGATGTTGCTCGAAGGCCATTCCCCAGATATTCTAAGTTATAACATACTTCTCTGTGCAAAATACAGACTAAGAAGACTTTGTCAGTTTAACAGATTGCTTGATGAAATGGAGTCAAAGGGGGTTTCCCCTAATTCCCACACATTCATTCTCCTTCTTCATGTTCTTGGCAGAGGGGACAAACCGCTAGAAGCTCTTAATCTTTTGAACCATATGAAAGAAGTAGGGTGTAATCCTAGCATTCTCCACTTCACTACTCTGATTGATGGGCTTAGCCGGGCCGGTAACTTAGATGCAAGTAAAAACTTTTTTGAAGAGATGTTGACCCAAAGTGGTTGTTCCCCTGATGTTGTTTGTTACACTGTAATGATAACAGCATATGTTGTGGCCGAGGAATTTTGTAAAGCTGAGGAGCTGTTTGGTGAGATGGTAAGCAAGGGACAGCTACCAAATGTGTTTACCTACAATTCCATGATCCGCGGGCTTTGTATGTCTGGGAAATTTGTGGAGGCTTGTGATATGCTAAAAGAAATGGAGTTGAGGGGTTGTAATCCGAATTTTCTGGTTTATAGGTCTTTGGTAAGTCATTTGAAGAATGCTGGAAAACTTAAGAAAGCTCATCAAGTGATAAGACAGATGGTGGAGAAGGGGCAATATGCCCATCTTGTATCAAAGATTAGATGTAGAAGACGGTGATGGACAATTCTCTGTTTATTGGTTTGTAACATTTTATGGTATGTAAACCCGTTTGATGTAGGAACCCCGTGGAGGGTGTATCCTTTTTCTTCTTTTTCTTTTTTTAAATCATGAAAAGTTTCATTCTTCCTTGAGTGATTAATTAATCCTTGTGTTGGATTCATTTGGATTTTAATGGTTCTGGATCTAGTACCGTATTTTATTTAGCTTCTGTTTGTGACAGACTTCATCTGTTATCGATCAGTTTCATTAAGAATTTTATTTATAATATACTCCGTATTTTAATTAGTATTGGTAACTAAAATTTACATATTTCGAAAGTGTAATAAAAATTATATTAAATCTTAAGTAATAAATCATGGAGATGCTTCTGACTAAGTAAGGAAAAATGTACGTTTGATTGCCAAGATTAGATCTAGTGGAGTACTGTCGTATCAATGTATTACTATTGTTATAATCATATATGTACAAGCTTTACCAAGCAGCAACACCTAATATTACAAATATCTGTTTCATGGTTTTCTTGTTTGCAGCTCAGCAATTACAACTCCTTCGAAGGAGTTTTATACTGCAAACCACACTTTGATCAGCTTTTCAAAATGACTGGTAGCCTGGATAAGAGTTTTGAAGGTAAGTGGTTCTCTTGGTACACTTGTGGTTCTCTTCATACCTGAAAGCATATTAATACTTACCAGGTGTCATTTGACCCATCATCCTAATCCTCTAACTTTATTATATTCCCTTCTCAAACCATGTGCAGGGGCTCCAAAAACAGTGAGGGAAAGAGCTGCTGATCAGGTATGGAATCTGCATTATTTCATATTTTTCTTTTTTAGGACACAAGTATAAGTGCATCTTATCGCAATTTGTATTGTTGTTTATTAAAACTTAAAATATCATCATAAAAGATCAATCTAAATCTAAGTACCAATCTAAAATTTCATCATAAAAGAGGAGTCCGGAGTTTATATGTCGATCTCGCTGGAGCAGACCAATCTTGAAATCTAAGTACTTTTTTTCTATCAGTAGTCAGATCAGTTGCTCACTTGAACGTAGTTGACTCTAAAAATATATAAAGATTTGAAATTTCATCGTGAAATATGAAACCTAATAAAATATATACTCTGTAGGTTAATTTATATCTTTAGTGTTGTTTTGGTTAATCTTCTATTAATGCTTATATTATGCTGAATTGGGCATGCAGGGACACTCAAGCACTAAAGTTTGAAGCATGTTTGTCGGAACTCAAGATTAATGTGTGGCTTGCAATAAAACAGTTTACCCCATTGAAAAGGTAAGGTATTTGCTATCTCTTATTCAGCTGGGCAAGAAAATTTGTTTGTTTAAGATAAGTCATCTCACATTGAAAACTAATATTCAGTACAGAAACTCAAAATTTTCAGTTAAAGTGAAGGTTCATTTTGCATCAGTTGCTACCTATGCAGCAGCTAAAACTGAAAACTAGGAAATCACGTTTTAAGGCTATGTCTCAGTCCAGGGAAATGCTATCAAAAGTAAAGAAAGTGTCAAAGTTATTTTCTTACGTCTGCATTAGCTTTGAAAGTGTACAAAAGAGAATGAAATATGGCTAAGGGTATGAACATATTTATATTTGGTCACAATTCTTAGTTTTATACAACAACAACATCCAAGCTTTAGGCCAAAAATAATTTGAGGTCGGCTACATGAATCGATGCAGGAAATTGGAGCTAGAATACTTAGTTTTATATACTAAATAAAGAAAAATGAAATCAGACAAATATAAAAATAAGTTTACTGAGTTGCAAACTTGCAACCAATGTTTTACTTCCCTCAGCATTTTGTTTCTTTAAAAAAATTCATATATTTCCTCCACTATTTTATTTCCACTAGCATTTCTCTTAATTTATATGGAACCTAAAAAATGGGTATTTTCAAGATATGAAAAACTAAACCTCGTGATGTAGTGACACTGATCCATCGATGGATATCATTTGATTTGGACCAAAGACGCTAATAAATTGCTGTTTATATCTACTTATGTATAAAGTGGCCAAGGTGGTTAAGTCGGGCAATTTAACGTTACTACAGCTCCAAACGGTTGACTCCGTTTACTGCTCTCCCGTATAGAATGAGTGGCGGATGGTTTTCCCATTTCATTTCCCATTTCCCTCTCCTCCATAGCTCTCAGGGATGTGAGGGTCTCCTCACCATCAGTACCCTGTCTGCTATCTCTATCACAGGTAACCGCGATCTGCTTTCTCACACATGCAACCAAACTACATGGCTCTCTTTATGGTCTTCTTTGTCTACATCTGACCTGCTCCCATCCCCAATCTCCAAAAACTCAAAATTAAGCTAGGGTTTGCGGAGAAGTACGTCTTTTGCCGAACCTGCCAGACGTTCGTGAGAATCAAGCTTTTCCGGTGCCCAGCGTCCACGGGATTCAAGCTTCTACGGTAATACAGTAGCATCACTTCACCCCCTCTCTTTATCACAAATTGATCCCGACTTCTTTCACGGATTCAAGCTTTTAAGCGTATAAAAAAGGGCCCGATCTGACCTGCTCACAGGATTCCAAATTGTGACCTGCTCACAGCTTTCACGGATCCGTGCTTCCTGACTTCTTTCACGGATTCCAGAAAATTAAAGCCATTTATCACAAATTGATCCCGACTTCTTTCACGGATTCCGCCCTTTTTAATACAAGAGTAGAGATGCTACCGTATTAGAAACTCGGCCAGATAACAAGAGTAGAGATGCTACCATGAAAGAAGTCAGGATCCTATAAAACTATTAGGATCCAGTTTTGCCATTTATGGCCACTGATTTTGATTATGTAATGCTATGTTAAAAACATACCTGCTATACTATCTGAAATGGCCCATGATTTTGAGTTATTGAATGCAAATTATGCTATTTAATTCATGTTTTCAGCTACTAGCAAACTGGAATTAATATGATTTGGGGCCTTTTGGTAGTTTAATTTAACTAGCTTCTGAGCAATGTAAGTACCAAATTAATTATCAAACTAAGCATCTATGTATTGGCTAAAAAGCTTTTGAAACAAGAGTAGAGATGCTACCGTATTTAAGAACCACACCTCCTACATGCCCCCACTGTTCTAATTAGAAACTCGGCCAGATAACAACCCTAATCTTAAATTTTTCTTTATTGATTACTCTAATTTATAAAATGATCAATAAAGCAAAATTTTTATTAGGTATGATGCTTTTTAATTTCCCATATATTGGCTGTTAAGTAATGAATTAATTGGATGAATTGTGTATTAGTGGACTTAAATTGATCTGAGTTGAGTGTATGGACTCATCTTTATGTTCTTTTTTAAGCTTCCAAAAAATTAAAGCCATTTATCACACATTATTTTCTCATCTATCGGTTTTGTGAATTCTGAAACTGATAGAAGCTTGAATCCCGTGGACGCTTCTTTCACGGATTCTAGCTTCCCGACTTCTTTCACGGATTCCAGAAAATTAAAGCCATTTATCACAAATTGATCCCGACTTCTTTCACGGATCCCTCCCTTTTTGATACAAGAGTAGTACCAACTACTCCTGTCTAAGTGAATTTTACTTTTAATTGTTGCCACATAGGCACATAATCATTTCCAGTTTTGGTTCATTTAGTCAAAGCTTCCGAAGTGCATCCATGTGCATCCATGGCTTCTATATTAATCCAGGTTCGCTCTCTATTTTCGACGAGTATTTTCTTCTATCTCCCAACCATATAACCTGATTCTATGGTATAAGTATTCTTTATATTTTGTATATGCAATTTATAAAATGCTTAGCTGAAGATAACAATTTCTTAGCTTTCTGTGTAATAAGGTATATCCTCCCATTCATTTGAGGTAAACTTCATTCACTCCCAGCTTCTCTAAACAATTCACAAGGACAAAGATGAAGGAACAAACATGTGTATATTAAAGGTGATAATTTCGCTGAACTCTGTCTCATATTAAACATGTGTAATTTTGTACTTTATTATAAATTTGATGGATAAATGTAAGGTTCCTTCGTTCTTTAGTATATAGATTTGAAATTTAAATTCATAGACATGTCTCTTTCTTTATTAAATCGAGAATTAAGTTAAGGTCTGTCTAAAGTATAGGAACACTCCTACAGTACGCCGCTTGGTTGAATGACTAAATGTGATGTTGATATCAATCTTTTCTATGCCAACAAAATTGATTGAGCTCTTATGCAGCTTATGTGATTAAGGTGTGTTTCATTCAATCATTTTTTTTAGATTTAAAGTTAGCATACTGAATAGTTTTAAATTATTTTGATTGATGATGTATTTTTATCTTCTTTTGTTGATTAGCAGAAAATATATCTACAATGCTAAAAAAATTACAGGGTAACTTTTTTGAGTTGTTAAAGGATATGAATGCATTGCTAATTTTGGAGTAATACATGTTAGATAGCGATTTCTGGTACTTTTTACCCTCAAAGTGTATGAATGCATTACTTATGTATAGGTAGCATCTTGTCATTATTACTTGCCCTGATGGCAGCTTACAGGGAGGAACTTATCTACACTGTTCTCTCTAACGTCATGAGTGTAATTCTTCAACTTTTTATTACCTTATTTTTCATAGTTTGAGGGCAATATTCAACATCTTTCCTCTTGATCGTACAGATAAGTTATAAAGTTGCAAGAATCACGGATGCTGCTGCTCCTGAGTTACTAAGTGACATCAAGCTGTCTTTCATTAACCTGTTCCAGTACTCCGCAGAGTATGTTCCTTAACTCATATATAACTTTGCACCTGAAGAGATAAATGACCCACAACTTATAGTAGATAAAAGAAAAGAACACAGAACAGATTGAAGAACGGCAAGAAATGAATGGGCCACAACTTATAGTAAATAAAATTATAAATATTTTAATATGTGTTTAAAAAAATTAAAACCTTCACCTGCATGAATATCTTAATATGTGTTTATCATGCTTGTATTGGGATTGGGATTTTTGAATTTTAGTACCATATCAATTCATCTGTCAAGTTTATATCCTTCTATCAATTTCTCTTCCAGTTCTTCTTGAGAAATGAGAGTGCATGGATACATCTAACTCATGTTTCCCGTCTTATGTGATTATCTGATCTTATTCGATTCCATGAATTATGAACTTGGTAGTTTTGTATCAGTTAGTATTTTAATTGGTTTTCAATTAAATTCTAATAAACAAAGGGATCAATTTATTATATGGGATCGATTTAAAATAATTAATAAAGAGTCTTCATAATTAGTAGACAAAATTTTCAATCCTTAATTTATTTTTTTTGATTCGAGATATAATGTTCATCATAAAATTTCAGTTAGATAGGTATTTACTATCTTTAAAACCTCATTTGTTTGTCCTTCTTTGTAAAATTCTTGAGCATTTTTTTTCTCATTCCTCCAAACAGGATCATCTTTATTCTGGTTTTATCTGTCCTTCGTCCCGCTAGGTTCTGCGAGGATGTATAGTAATGAGGCCTAACCATGGTTCTATGAGGAGTAATAAGTGAATATGCATGTTTCTGTTTGAAACATTTTCAGCCTTTCTTTAGGACAATCCATTTTCTATCAATGAGTTTTTAAATGTTTGCTATCTTATTTTTCATCACCATTTCTTTAGCAATGTTTTCTTCTCATTAGGATTCTTTCTTTCTTTCTTTGTTCCTAAAAAAGTGTTAACTTTTGGTAAGAAATGATGTTTCTGAATTAGGTCATAAAATTGTGATGGTTGGTGGCCATAAAATTGGGGCATATGAGGGTTCACGAAGATGTGAATTGATTGGATTGAGATTTGGTAAAATATGAGCTCAATTATTTTCGTAATCTTTGAATTGATTTGTTTCGATTCTTAATAATCTTTAAATATTTTTGATTCCTTCTATTCATATCCTAACTATGCATTTTGCTTGCGCTTTAGAAATATAAACTATTTATATTTATTCTCCTTGATTCTAAGAGATCTTTTGCCTAAAAGTCTCAAAGCAGGAGGTCGGTGGGCACCCATTTTGGCAATAAATACAATAGGCTTTGCAATATGTTTCTGCTCAATGTGTTCTAAACTCCTAAGGATAATACCCGGAACTTCTACCTACACTCATAGGAGTCATAGCACAGATCAGATCACACATTTAGCATTTTTGTTTTTTGATAAATTAATAAAAATTACATTTTTTAAATCATGCTTGACATTTATGGAGACGAGGAAAAACTGTGAGAAGTGAAACTTTTTTGGGAGTTTGGGGATGTTTTTGGAATGGAGAAGTATGTTTTGGGTTCATGTTTTTTTATTTAACTAAAAAAGTTTCTTCCAAAATTGGAATCTCTGTAATGTTCTTCAGTTTTCCTGCTCTTTTACTTACTTATAAATCTTTTACTTATTTATAATCTTCTTATGGCCTTAGTTTATAAGATCATAGTTGCAAACTCCTCAATTTATTGGCTGTGCATAATATTTGCCTTAAACCAGTGGTGGACCCAGAAAATCAGAGTCATGGGGTCCTTACTCCAATGTCACTCTAATTAATACTCCCTCCGTCCCTAAATAAAAGCATCTGTTTCCTTTTCGGGTTGTCCCTAAATAAAAGTTCTCTTTCTTTTTTTGGCAAACAAAATACGGAGTAGTGCAAAACAGTGCCAAACAGTGCCAAACAGTGTCCAAACAGTGCCAAACAGTACTAACCAAACCCACTTTTTTAAGATGTGTGTAAAATGAATGGATACTTTTATATAGGGACGGAGGAAGTACTACTTTCGTTCTCTTTTAATTGCAATATTGGACTTTTTTCACTGTTCACACATTCTACTTTGATTATATTTTATTTATATGTATTATAAATTAAATTTTAAAAAAATATTGTTAAATGCTTCTCATTTGAAATTTTCAAAATCTGAATTTTTTAATTTTTTTACTAATAAGGAATGAAAGATATTAATGGTCAAACTTGCGCATTGGCTAATGTGAAAAGTGGACTATTGCCAATAAAAAAGAACGGAGGAAGTATAATATTAATAGAAACAGAAGTAATAAATATTATAATAGCATAACATTTCATAGTTAACTTACATCTTAAGTTTGAATGACCCTTTTTAAGGTAATTACAACGTGCCTCGTCTTAGACATCAGGATGAAAATAAGCAAAAAAAAAATCGTAATCTAGAATAAGCTTTTCTAAAGACTCAAAATCAACATGTTGGTCATATAAATTATCAATCAAATTAATTTCACATTCATCAATTATTCAATTCAATTCTTCATTTAATAATGACGAATCATTTGAATTAACATCCGAGCAATTCTCGGTACTCCGCATTTCTTTAAATTTGGGTAAACTATCGAAATCTCTTTTCATCCTAAATTGTAAAATATTGAAAAAACGTTCATAAATATCATAATTTAATCCTAACATCCAAAGAAATTTTAATAATTCATCCAACAAATAAAAAGTTTCAGATTTTTAAAATTTATAATGAGAATATGTTAACAATATTTCTCAAAAATTAAATTTCTAATACATTAATAAATAAAATATAGTCAATATATAGCATGTGAATAGTGTAGAATTCCACATTTTGCAATAATTTAAGAACGGAGATAATAATAAATAGGATTGTTAACTTTTCAAATTGGGTCAACTGTATTTTACAAAAAATTAATTAACTAATACAAAAATGATTTATTTTAGCAAAATTGAGTTTCCATGCTCGTGTAGAAATGTAATAAAAGGAAACAAGAAAAAATGAGAATGAAGTGTACTAACAGTCTAATACGTAGTACTAATGTAATAAAAGGAACAAAAGAAACAAGCACAAAATGAGAATCATATTGGTGGTCAAAAAGTAAAAGGTCTCACAGGGGAATCGATCCCCTGATTATCAATTGCAAGAGGAAAATGTCTAGCGCCCGCGGACTACCATTGGACTAGTCTACACTTTACGATTACAACTACTTTTTGTTTAATAATATACATTTAGTTTTTTATAATATAAAATATATATAATATATAGGTTTTTTTTTAAATTCGTGGGGTCCCGGGACCCCATGGGACCCTTAGTGGGTCCGCCACTGCCTTAAACTTATAGGGAGATGATCGTGGGAGCATGCATTTTTGTAGGCGCTTTTTTGTAGACTATCAAGGCTTTCTCTAGAATATGTCATTGGTCCAACATGCATCGCTTGTCGCACCAATCTTTGTAACATGTTTGCTTATAATTGTTATTTTTTGTTATGGCTTGTGTCCTACCCCCTCTTGCGCACGCTAATAATGTTGCTGATCAATTTTTGCTCTTTTCACATCAGTCAAATGTCCAACATTGGTAGTCAACCCTGCGTAATGTGCCTCCTCTATCTCCAACATTTTTGCTCTTTTCACATCAGCCTCATCGTTGGGCTGAACTGATGCTGCAGGTAATTAACTTTGTGATACCTTTGCAAATTTTTCCTTTTTCCGGATTTCTCCAGCTCTCTCCACAATAATTTCCTTTCTTCTTTCGGTGATTAATTTTGCGCTGCTTTTGCAACCCATTTCCCCCATTGGGCATTGACCCTCGCGCAAAGCGCGTGCTAATGCTAGTGTGTGTGTGTATATATATATGTTGCTGTTGATGGAACCTCATACCACCGACCTTGCTTCAAGTGCAGCCATGGTGGCTGTGTGACCAGTCCATCAAATTATGTAGCACATGAGCATAAGCTCTATTGCAGGCATCACCACACTCAGCTTTTCAGGAAAAAACTTCAGCCAGTTGGATACGAGCGATAAATCTAAGGTTGTCAATGGGAATAGCAATGGCATCGCCGGATCGGTTTAATATTAAATCAACTTTAGCGCGGTCAAATATATAATCTGGTATCCTGATGTTGAACGAACTTCGGGATAACTTTTCATGGAGGAGTCTATTGCAGTGGTGTAAACACGATAGGGAGCAGCATTCAACAATGCTTTATGAAGTAGTTTACACACTTAGAGTTTCATTCAGTTGCTGAATCATGCAGTCATTGTCATGACAATGGGTTTAAAGTATTTTCATCAAGTCATTCCATAAGGCCATTGTTGTTGTTGCCCCTCTTATGACTGCTAGAAAACCTTGCGATACTGTGATGTGTTTACAGTGAACATCAATTCGTGTGTGGTTGATAGTTTATGCAATTTCTATTAGTGTGATATTTTTTCCAAATTTGTGCCTCCGCAATCAACTCATTCTCATTTAAGCTTATCAGCACACCATAGATTTGTTTCTAGCTAAATATTACTTTGTTATGTTCCCGGGCTAGAGCTCGCGTCAACCGGCAGTTGGTGGGGCAAGGAGATGGGATCCCTCTATTTTTACAGGTAATAACAGAAAATAAGGTAAGACAGTGAAGGAGATAAAACTTCATGAATTTATGGAGTTCCTTTCTCATTGATAAGTACTTAATTCTGGCTTGTTTATTAGTAAAATCAAGAGTCCCTACTTATAGTAAGGGTTGCAAGAACCAGTAAGGATTAAGGAAGGAGAAAATTACATTAAATTAATTCTTAAAATAGGCTTATCTAATGATGGAAAGCAATAAAGTTGCAGATCAACTTAACTAAGGAAAGTAATTAACTGATCTAATGAAGGAAAGCAATCAAACAAGATCAGGAATAGATATACGTTGGTGTATACATTTTCTACAGTAACCTTCACAAGTTCCCAACTTATACAATGACAAAGGAATAGAAAAGGAAGTTGTAGAATCAGGGCAAATGATAGTGCTGTTTTCAGGGCATTGAAAGTAGGGATGGACTCGGGTCCGGGTCGGGCCTAGGCCCGGGCGGGCCGGCGGGTCAGAAATGGTGGACCCGGGACCGGCCCGGGTAACCACCGGGTCCGGTCCGGGTCCGGGCCGGGTTCGGGCCCATTACATTTTTTTTTTGTTTTCCTCTTCCTAATTAACCCCCTCCCACCCCCAACCCTCCAAACCACCCCAAATGGCCCAAAATACCCAGCCCAACCCGAAAACTTAAAAAAAATTGAAAAAAAAGAAAAAAAAAATAGTTTTTGGCCCGAACCGGGCCCGGGCCTGGCCGGGTCGGGCCTTGTTTTGGGTGACCCGAGCCCGGACCGGAAAACCCACGGGCCGGGCCTACCCGGACCGGTCACTGACCGGGCCACCGGGTCGGGCCGGGCCGGAACAGTACCGGTCCCGGGCCGGTCCCGGGTCGGGCCACCCGGCCCGAGTCCATCCCTAATTGAAAGCATCGTTTGCTTGCTCATTCCATTGGAATGCATTGCGATGTAGGAGGTTGGTCAATGGTGTGGCAATGATACCATAACCTTTAATAAATTTGAGGTAAAAACTTGCTTGGCCAAGGAAGCTATGTAAAGCAGTTGCTAAAATGGGTTTGGGCTAGTCCACAACGGCTTGGATCTTTTGTGGTATAGAAAATTTGTTTGTAAGAGGTGAAAGACCACTTTCCACTAGTGGAAAAATTGCATCTTATAACTAACATTTTATGTGGATTGGTATACAACCGTGATAGTACGTAGGCGTGGGGTCAAAATTGCAAATTTTTGTGATTTATAGCCTTCCGCTAGGCTTAATAATAATGTATTTACACTCATTCCATAACGGATAATAAAAGAACCGACATTAAATATAAAAACGGGGTCATTTCCATAATATTTGGAAAGTATGCAGGTGAAACGGGGTTCTTTTTATAAAATCGAAAAGTTTTATTAATGTCAGTTAGATTTTGCCCCTTGTTAAAAGTCTTTGCTTTTAATTCGCCTCCTGAGTCCTTACCTACGACAAAGAAACAAAGATGTCCGGCTGCTGAGGCCTGAGAAGAAGACCTAGCGCAGTACGAGAAGAAGACTTCTCGACCCGGTGACTTCCCGCTGCTCCTCTGCCAGTGACGCTCTATCCTCACCGCCAAACGCCGTCTCTCTCCTCGTTGCCTAGCGCCGGTTCCACATCAGTTGCAGCGGGACGCCAAACGCCGCTTCTCCTCACAGCTGAACTTCATTTCCACATCAGTTGCAGCAGGACGCCGGACGCCGCTTCTGCATCTGCACCCGCCGACTCTCAATCTACAACATATCTTCTACTCTATCTAGGTAAAAACCATTATTTTGCTACACACTAATTATGTAATTATTGTGTATACATTTTTGTGTTTTCATATACACATTTTTTGCAGTTGGTTTGATTCCTTCATATTTGATGTTTAGCTCATATACAAAATTAAATAGTAGGTCTAAGAAATTAAATTTGTAATGCTTATCATGTGTTTGTTAAAATTCCTGAATGATGTATTTGTTTACATGAGCACTGAGCACTCAGATGATGTAGATGGTCAACCTAAGTAATGTTATACTCCCTCCGTCCCATTAGACTTTACCAATTTTCCTTTTTTGTTTGTCCCAAAAAACTTTACCACTTTCCTTTCAAAGCAATGTTTTTGTGGCTCTGTTCATTTCTCTCTTCTCTGTACAAACCTCAACCACACAAATATACTATTCTAATTTCCCACCTAACATCAACTTCACAAAGTTGAGTGGGACGGAGGTAATAGATTAGAATGTTATAAAAAATACGAGCACACATTTTCGGAGATAACGACCAAACACCTCATTCATGAGAGCTTGGAACGTGGATGGTGCATTGCAAAGGCCATCACTCAAAATTCAAAATGCCCATGATGGATCCGGAATGCGGTCATTTCAATATCGGTTGTATGCATACGAATATGATGGTAGCCAGTTCTTAAATTGAGTTTAGTGAATATTTTGGCACCATGTAATTCGTGTGAGAGCTCGTCATTAATCCACACAAAATGCCAAGAGGAATTTTGGCACCATGTAATTCGTCCGGCCAAAATTTATTGACTTCCGGGCACTTTGTCACGGACGCATCCATGACATTTTTTTTTGAATTTTGTCACGAATTTTGTCACGGATCCGTCCGTGACAAAGTGCCCGGAAGTAAATAAATTTTGGCCGGAGTAAATTGCTGGTCTCCAGAGGCTGTTTGTCACGGATTGTTCCTGTGACAAACCTTCTTCGTGACAAATCGAACGTTTCCGTGACCAAGCCCGTGACAACGTTGTCATGGCCCGGATCCGTGACAAAGTTCCGTGACAAACATGCTGTTTTTTGTAGTGTATGGGACAGGGTATGATATACTCCCTCCGTGTCGAAACTAATTACGAGTTTGACTTTACAAGTTCTTAGATAGGATAGAAAATAAAGTTAACTTCCGAAAATTGCCCTTGGAGGTTTGGGCTATTAGAAGATGTAATATCCAAATGGGTACAACAAACAAAGTAAATGAATAATGAAATGAGAGTAAGACACATCAATTCAATAAAGGTATGTGTGGATGACAATTCATTAAAGGTATGTGTGGATGAAAAGTAAATTAATAATACATTTTTTTTGACATAATAATAAAAAGTTAATCCATATTAAATATATAAAAACTTGATGTGAGAACTTTATTTTAGAACATCTCAAATAGAAAATCTGAAACTTAATTTCAGAGATGAAGACTGAAGAGAGTAAATGTTTGTGATTTAGTACAAATTTTGCTTTGAAAAAGTAGCATACTCACCTACCAATATGAGTAGGCTATTTTTTGTGATAGAATAAAGCAAAATGATTTACCAAACTGTTTGCGTTTCTCTGATATGAAGCAACAGTCAGTTTATGCAATTTTCGACATGATTTTTACTATGTGTCATTCGGAAACAATCTCTCTGTGCGTTACTACAAGGGTAAGACTGCGTACATCCGACCCCCCTTACGCCACCGTAGGTGGAAGCCTTTTGTGGCACTGGGGTAATGATGATGACGATGATAATGATGACGACAAAACAAGACATATTTTGTATGTGAACGGGTCCCACAAACAAAAAAATAGTACTCACATTGGTGGATAGAAGAGTGGGCACAAGTAGCAAAACTCTTTGGAAAAATGGTCAAATACATTTTCCTACTATTTTCAATTGAAAATTTTCCACTTTTAGTCCCTTGAGTATTATACCACTTCCGCATTAAGTACCTGACTTTTAACTTGTCCACATGTAGTCCCTACGTTTTGTTCCTTCACCATCCGTCATCCTGCCGACCAAAACTCCGGCCGGATTCATCATTTATTAAAAAAGGGAAGGTTACTTTAGTAATTTCATAGGCTGGTTTTAACTTCTTCCTCGCCAACTCCATCTGTTTCGTAACCACCCCTTCTTTAATACCCATACTTTATCCATCATTTAAACCTAAATCCCTAACCAACTACTCCTTCGTCTTCCTCCTTCGTCTTCGCGCACACCACAACCTCTGTAAGCTCGAAGGCCACCATGTCTAGCAGTAGTTCTGCTACCTCGAAATCAACAGGCCGGTATGAATATGGAGAGTGGATTCCGGTCAAACATTGTCAATGTGGGCAAGAATTGAAGCTTTTCACTACATGGAAACAAGAAAACTGTGAGAGAAGGTTTTGTAAATGCGTTGGAAGTGAGGTATTACGCGTCTGCTGTAGCTTTAAATTTTTCCTTAATTTTTTAGATGATTGATTTTCGTAGTATTTGTATTATGTGATTGCAGTGGTCTGTAGGGTGTGGTTTGATGGACTGGTTTGACCCTCCAATGTGCAAAAGGTCCAAGAAAATAATTCCAGGCTTGTTAAAAAAACTGAAATGAAAATCACATTCACACATTGGAGATGAAGCAGGAAGCAGCTGAGAAATCAGACAACAATAAAGAGAAGATGGAGAAGATAAAGCACAAAAGATACCCTTGCACCAGACTGGTCGTGTGCATTATATCAATTTTAGTTGTTTTTGTATCCATGTATGCATATATCAAATAGTCTTGTAACATGTTTTGTGTGTATTCAGAACAATGTTGCTAATAGCTTTGAACTGTATTGATGACAAATGCTCATGTTGATGACATGTATTTATGAAGTTGTCTTACTTGCATATTCAATGTTACATCTGTTGTGTTACCAAAACTATGAATAAACTGAAAACATATATAAACACTTACCATTAACTGGGCAACAACACATACACATGTTTACCCTACACAAACTGAAAATACAGACTCATATACTATGACTTCCAAACTAAAAGAACAGATTACAAACATTAACACACTTGCATTCTATCTCATCCAAACTACAAACACACTTCAATACATGTTAACCATAAACACAGTGAAAACAGTCATATACATATGCCATCCAAACTACAAACACACTTAAATAACCATGATTTGTACTTCCAAAATAACCACCATATACATAGCAACCTGTCATATCTCTTGGTGGGAAAAAAACATAGTGATAAGTACACTTTTGTTCATGGTACATCCAAACGAGAAATAGAAAGTTCAAGATTGACATAAAACACTACAAAAAGATTGAAGCCCCTTTAGTTCTTTCCAAACGATTGAGCTCAAACACTAGCCAAGGTCAATTGGGTCTGCATCATTCCTAAAAAATATTGACTTGAAGGTCGTTTTGAATCTGGTAGAATAGGTTGGTCCTTTTTTTATGTCCAGTTTTTTGAGTTTTGCTTTTCTATGTTCTGAGTTCACCCCTTGTGGTTGTGCAGCTTTTGAAATGAAAGTCTTAGAAGGAGGGGATGGTCCAAAGCTTATCCTGACCCCATGAGTATTTCTATGTTCAAACTCATGGGTCTTCTCTTGTTCAACATCATCAATCTTGTTTTCATCACTCTGGTTTGCAGCATTATACTCACTTTGGGTTTGAGTCTCTTCTCCAGTCTCTCTTTCAGCTTCTTGGGCACTCAGTTTTTCAGCTTCTTGGTCACTCACTTGAGTGAACATTGAAGTTTCTTCCACTGAAACAACAATAGGAAACTGAGCTCCTAAAGATGGGAAGTCTTCATATTGCATATTGATATCCACAAGGATGTCCTCTTCTAAATCATAAACCTTGGGTGCTCCCACATCCTCATTACCATCACTTTCACCAACACTTCCTCCACTATGCCTTGGTGCAGATTTTGGTTTTCTTTTTCTAGGTTGAAGCTGAGTGTAGAAAAAGTATAATCGTTAAAGATAAATAAGTTAAGTACATATAAGTGGTAATAAGTAAATGACATAAATAACATAAAACATGAGTGCATTTACCAGTTTAACTTTGTTATTTGGATCTTCAGGACACCTCCTTGCATTATGGCATTCTTTTCTACACTTTGAACAATGCATCTTGATGTGTGTCCTTGCTACTCTCACTCCATCATTGATCAGATCCACAGCTGATTTCCTTCTCAATTTTCTTGGCCTTCCCGGTCTGGCAGAATACACAAGAGGAAGTGGGGGATTTTTTTTAGATAAAGGTCACTCATCTTTTCCAGCCATTGGCTTTATAATGCCAGCATATATCTTCAAATATGATTCTTTTGTGTAACATGGGTGCACATAAGCATCAAGTGGACCCCTTCCATACTTCAACCAAATAGCACACACAACATGCTTGCATGGTATACCAGTTAAGTCCTACAACCTGCATGTGCATATTTTCCTCTCTAAATCAACCCCATGCTGCGTACCACTCATTCCAGTTAAAGTAATTGTCCAAAATAGGACTAAAATTAAACTTAAATTCTTAAATAGGACTGCATGTTTTTTATTCCCTAAATAGAACTCCACATTACCATTATGCCCTCTTATATAATATCAAAACCCTAAAATTCTTACGCTCATTCTCGATCTTTCATCTATGCGCATCACCTCTCTCGTTTCCACATCTTTGCAGCAGTGCTTCGGCTCTCCTCTTTCCGGCCGCTGTTGGTTGTCCATCACCACACCACCTCTCTGCACCACGCCGCTAGTTCTTCATCGCTACCGTCGTTGCTCCCCTTCGATCATCCAGGTTTTCTTCTTCTTCTCCTCCTCCTCTTCCGATCCTTCTTCTGGTTTCCTCCTCCTCCTCCTCCTCCTCCTCCTCCTTCTTCTTCATCCCCCTCCTTCTATGTTTTTCATTTAAAAATCAAGCAAATCAATGATTTTGTTGTTTTTTGAAGATTATTTTGATTTGATTCAATTTTTTGATTTTCACATCATTTTTTCTGTTTTTTGGACATTGATTTCGTAGATCTGATTTTCAATTTCATTGAATTTGTGATTTCATTAAAAACTCTGTTTTTTCGATTTTGGACACTGGGTTCGTTTTTGCCACATTTCTGGCAGTTTCGTGTAATTTATTATGACAGAAAAAACACATTTCGTTTTTTCTTCTTCTTCCATGTTTTTTCTTTTGTAGATTTCTTTTATGTCATCCATTTTTATGAGTTTTGAAATCGATTTTATTTCGTTAAAAACCATAATGTCTAGTTTTTTATTTTTCCTTAAATTTTTTATCTTGTTAATAATTTCGGTTTTACAATTTTTTTGTATGTCAGGTTCATATTTTGCCAACTTTTTGGAAGAAAAGCTGTTACTTTGAGATCAATTACAACATACTTCCACATTTATGGCAAATTTAATATTAATATTATGACAGAAGGATTCTTAATTTATTCCACTTTTATGGCAAATCTGATATACAACATGATTTTTAGGTAACAAGATGGCAGATTTGCATCTACAAAACTGACACAGATGGTTGGAGTGGTGGCATCGGAAAGAGTGGCGGCAACATCGGAAAGGCCAGTAGCGGTGGCACCGGAAAGGGAGGCGGCGGTTGGGTGGTGTTAGATGTTTTTCCGGCGGCGGCAGTTATTTGGTGGCAGATTAGTTCCCAGTGGCGGCAGTTGGGTGGCTTTTTTTACGTCAAAAGCCGACAGATCTGCTTGGGTTATTTTTTATTTTTTTTTCAATTGTAAATAGAATTAGAAATTCATTAAGGGTAATTTTGTCAACTAAATACATTTTTAGTCCTATAAAACATGGAAGTCCCATTTGTGCAATTAACTTTGCTATTAGTCCTATTTGAGTCATTAACTCTTCCAGTTATTTCAAAATCATTCTCACCACACTGATAACCTATTAAACCTGCAGCTAACTTCTCAATGTCTTGTAACTTTTTCACAAATCCAGGGCACATATTAGTAGTCCATTTATCTGCCTTTTGTCTACTTGTACAAAATTTTGTGACCAGTAGTGTGACATTCCAAAAATTTAAATAAAATAAACTAAAACTGACATTAATATTGTCAAAATTAATCAAGTAAAATTATGAGTAATACCTAAAATAATAAAAATGTCTTTTACAATATAAAAAAATATGTCAATATCCAATATTCCAATATAATAATAAATATCAAGAGAAACATTTATAATTAACAAGTTTGGATATTCAAACTTTACTATATATATGTATAGAACTAATACCCATGTACGTATAGATACTGACATAATATTACACATAATGTATAAATTACAACACACATATATACGTGTATGTAGATATGATAATCTGGACATATAAATATTCCTATAAAAAACACATATACGGAATACATATATATTCTGACACATACATAGCATACAACTCAAACACTTTCACCAAATCTATCCACGCACCAAATAGTTGGCCGAATCATCGCAATACTTGGTGAGTTTTGAGCACAACAAACAAAATAGTAAGCATGGTAAGCTTTGCATTGGTCCAACATATATGTATATATATGGGCTGCGTTCCTTGGCTCTACGGAAAAGAAAAGACCAGCCAAATACATATATATGTAAGGAAGTAGAGGGAGAGAAAGCTAGAAGACCACTACACGCCATCGGAGAAAAATCACCGGCCGCCATCTTTGCCGGAGAAGGAAGAAAAACGAGGAAGAAGATATGCTAGACTACACCCATAGCTAAGCTTCACTTTTGCTTGTCTTACAAGTAGAAACATCTGTTGTCATCGCCGGACAAGTTGTGAACCTTGCGTCGCCGGCCGTCCTGCGCAAAGAAGAAGAAGTACAGACGTAGTGATTCTTGTCAAGACTGAAAAAGAAGAAGGCAGAAAGTGTTACAATTTTAAGGTAAGTTCCATGTCAACCAAAATTATATTTTTACCTCGTAAATTTATTTGTGAATGTTACTTGTACTTATTTGAGTATCTTTTTGTTTTCTCTTTTCTGTGTGGATATTTTCAGGTGATGATTATGACGAATGATGAACTTCGAGTGCGCTGCTTAGAAAACCTAGAAATAAAAGTAATGTATGATGGTAATTTAAGTATTTAGTTAGAAACTCTTTACTTTTATTAAACTTATATTTTAATGGTGGATAGCCTTAGCATTCAGTCAATTGAGGACTGGATGTGGCGGTGACACACCCATATTCCAAGTTGTTATATTCCGCTGCATAATTTTTTTAAATGTTTATTTCTTATAAAAAAAATATAATCGAAGAACTATTTTGGGAAGGGAATTTGGGGGTGTTACAATTAGCTTCCTAATGCTTTCAAAACATACTAAAATAGCCTCTTGTCTTGCCTCTAAGATGACCCCATTGAAACACTCACATATATTATTAGTTAACATATCTGTTTTGGAGTGTGTAGAGAAATGAGACTTGGACCATTCTGTAGGATTTTTATCTGCCCGCCAATCAAAAGCATTTTCATCTATTTCCTTTAACTTGGCCAGACTTGTTTTGAAATAATTAACTGTACATGCCCTGGCACAGGCCCAAAGGCTATCTTTGACAGCTTTTCCAGGAAAATCAGCCACCTTCATATTCTCATGTAGATGCCTAACACAAAACCTATGTTCAACCTTGGGAAATAATTCATTCACAGCTTGGATGAGGCCTTTTTGCTTGTCAGACATCAATGTGAATACATGTTCATTCTTTTCATTGATATCAACATCCCTTCTTACTAGGTTCAAAAACCAAGCCCATGAGTCCTTTGTTTCCCCCTCAACAATAACATAGGCCAAAGGAAAGATGCTATTGTTTTCATCTAAGCCTACTGCAACTAACAACTGCCCACCTGTCATGGTTTTAAGATGAGTGCCATCCAAACCTAAAACTGGTCTGCAACTTTTGAACCCTTCTCGACATGCCTCCCAACACATTTACATCCTCAAAAACCTTTGTTTCCCACCCTCTTCTATGTTTTCGCTAAGTTTTACAGTGCATGTAGTTAGTGGATTAGTCCTTATTTCTTCCACAACACAATATCTTGTTAAAGTACTCATCCTCTTCACCTCTGAGCTTTCTTTTGGCAGTGCTCATAGCTCTGTAAGCCTGCCTTCTACTTAAATGGAACCGTTCATCAGTACACACCTTTTGTCTAAATTCTTTTGTCTTCCAGTTCGAGTGATTTTTAATCTCCTTCAACCATCTCTTAGCAACTTTGGTTGAATTAACCATTTTATTGTGATACACCCAAGAGCACCCATCATGCTTTTCTTGGTACTCAAGTATCCTCCAAGAGTGAGCATTAACTACCTTTCTGAGATTGATCCTCCATGGGCAGCCTAGGTGTTTGCACTTCACAACAACTCTTATCTTGTCATTCTTTACAAACTTCACATCTTTACCCGTCTTAAAAGCATGGTTTTCAACTGCCTGCATGAATTCATGCTTGGTACTGAATGTCATTCCAATCTTAAAAGATGGGTTTTCCATATCAGTTTGGGCACAAAATATACTCCACTTTTTAGCATCAGAATTTGAATCATGTATGGAAGCACCATCAGACAAATTTGGATCAGGGTCTACCACTAATGCTTCAGTTTCTATGTTTTGTCTTTCACTGTTGCTGTGCAGCCCTCCATATTCAGCTGATGGATCAACATGTTTAGCAAAATCAGCATCATCTTCACATATGAAGTCCCCTAGGTCAGAATCTTCATCATCCCCTGAAAAGTCTTCTAGGTCCTTCTCACTATAAAAAAAATCACTATGAGAGGTCCTCATATGTATCTCCATTGTCATCAACTTCTTCTAATTCTAACCATAACTCCACAATTTTACCCACACTGCCATTACTCACAAAGGACCATATTTCAGAGTCACCTTTCAATTCATTTAGTGAAGAATTTGAATAGGAAAAGACTCTTCTTAACTTCTTTGTGCAACCAACTTCTTCTAGTTTATCTTTCAACACAATTAAGCCAAAGTCATCCACATCTACATCAGAAAACAAACGCGTAGTACCTCTCCTGTAAAATGGTCTGCTAGTCTCACTCACTCTTCCTCCGTACCTCAACTTTAGAGTAAATGTGGTATCACATAGGGCTGCATAAAAAACATTGAATGTGGTAGTTCAATCATTGTAAGTAAAGGGAAAAGGAAAAAGAATTGGCCCCATTTGTCAAATCCGAAAAAGTAAAGGCAAAAAAGATTCTCAGCAACAAAACCCTACCCTACCGAGCATAAAACCATACGCTACCATGTGCACAAACAAATTATGTACTTAAGTTCAACAAACTTACCATTACCACCACAATTTGATGAAGAACTTTGTTGAGCACGTGTTCCTTCTCCATTCCATCTGCGCCCCATTCCGAATGCAAACACTCCACCCGGACGCGTCCTCATTCACCGGTAAAGTATTAGGGTTCGTCAAATTCACCAAAATCAGAACTTTGGCTGGAACAAATGGTTCAGTAGCAATGAGAGAGAGTAAGCGTAGGTAGGCGGAGTACCTCCCCTATAAGATATTAGGCTTCTAGCCGTTTTAAGCCTATGAAATTACTAGACTAACCTTCCCTTTTTTAATAAATGATGAATCCGGCCGAAGTTTTGGTCGGAAGGATGACGGATGGTGAAGGAACAAAACGTAGGGATTACATGCGGACAAGTTAAAAGTCAGGTACGTAATGCGGAAGTGGTATAATACTCAAGGGATCAAAAGTGGAAAAATTTCATTTTCAATTCATCACATAAGGGCTTCTCCAAAAAAACATCATTTAAGTATGTTTGCTTTACAAGTAGAATCAATCAAGTTATTTTTACCTGCTATAACAGGTTTTTTAAGAAAAAATAAATTAGGATTATTGATAAATTTTATAAAAATTCATATCTTTAAAAAAAGTTAAAAATATATATAATTCTAAAAGAAGATTAATATTTCAAAAACATAAAAACAAAAAAATAAAAAATCAGAAAACTGAAAAAATAAAGTGAAAATGTCAAAAATATAATATTAAAATGTAGATACCTTTTGAATAAATGTAGAATATAAAAATAATTTAAAATTTTCAAAAATATTGGCTTTGACATTTTGAAAATTTTCATAATTTGTATATGTATTTCTTCATACTTTAACAACTTTTTTGAGATTTTTAATATAAAAATCCATTTATTATAGGTCAAAAATCTAAAATGGCCAAATTGGTCATTAATATTAAAGTAAGCGTACTTATATAAATTTTTAGGTGAAATTTGCTCCTAATAGGACCAAATCATAGCTCTTTTACAAAAATAATACCGGCTAATGTTTTTTCCATTCATATTACCTATTTAGTTCTACATTAGGAAACTTATTTCTAACTTTCCAAATTTGCCCTTCAGCTTTATGAAAGTAAACCAAAAACAAACTTCCGCCTCTAAAGACCTCGCTTCTTATCCGCTGGATTATTGAGAAGATGGCGTCAAGTGACGCGCAGTTGAGGCTACTCGCACCTGCAATGGTCTCTGAGGACGACAAGCTCGTTGATGTTTCCGATCAAGGCGTCGATTCGGCGCATGACGGAGATCTCGCGCTTGATGTTTCCGATCAGGGCGGTGCTGGCAATCTTCTTCTTGTTGATCGCGATCTTCTGTTCCATCTCCAGCATCCGCGACGGCAATGCCTTAGATGAAGGGAAAACGGGTGGTTTTATACGGCTGATTGGTTGAGGGCTTTAATTACCGGGAGATTATGGTTTGATTTTTGTTGTTGGTTTTGCAAACAACATTGATCCCGTCCAAAATTATGGGAGCTATAATTTGTTTCTTGCTCTGCAATCAAATCATTGTTATCAGAATTTATTGTTTATTTATTGTCTACTTATTGTCTATTTATTGTCTATTTAATGTCTGTTATTTTCTAAAAGTAAGGGTATTGTGGTCAATGCAGGTGTAGTTGAGTCTTACGCTAATCTTCCGTCTTATTTTTGGAAAATTCGTATGTTTTGCTCCTACTTGTTGAAATCCCCCAATTTTTTAGTATATGAACTTAACTGATTAATTAGAAGTAATAGAACCATTTATTTGATCCTTTCCTAAATTGTTTTGCTTTTCCTGCCCAAAGATCAAGAATCTTAAGAAGCAAAACCCTAGTGCTTCTGTCCCGTCGCATTAAGCATTCATTCCTATGCAAGAAAAGACTTGAAAATCCACCGAACTCTGGTGCAACCAGACACCACAAACAACCATCGTAATCGGATTATTCACATCTTTCGGCGACTTCTAAACTACATCCGTGACGTCCTTACGCCGTCAACTGTGCATGAGAACCACCTACATCTACTACATTTACTCCTCAACATCTAGCCACTGCCACAAAAGACCTCATGAAACCATATTCTTTTTTTACCCCCGGGGCATCGGGGGAGGGGGGTTTGGAGGGCCTGGGGTAAACTGGGATCAATCTCACTCCATTGAGAATTGATCTCGGGACCTCCCATAAGGGAGAATGAGTCGGCGACCAGCTGAGCTGGACCGCTTCCTCATGAAACCATATTGTTTTACCAAGTCATTTAACTCTGGATTCATTGAAACAAATAAGCTAAAAGGTAGAGTTATCTTGTGTGTGTTCGTGTTTCTTCTTATGAGATCAATTCAGTGTTCGGGACCTTACTTGTTTTTTTGGGGATTTCACTTAATGGAATTTTACATACCGGAAATCTTAAAATTTGGAAGTAATTTGTCACGCCCCAGATCGCATCTAAGCGCGTGTACAACCGCCGTGTGATTAAGTGACGTCACTCGCAAGTCAACCTCACATAATCATACAAGGCGTTCATGAACATCGTTCACATCATACTCAGTAGTAAACATACATAACAACATCACATCATAGATTGAATGAATAGAGGAAAATATTCAACGGTCAATCATAAGCCACATATGGCAAAACGTAGGCTCGGAGGCCAAAACAATGTAATATTACAAAAGTATCCATGAGCATAGTTTATGATTTAAAATAATAAAGGAAGCACGAACCACGTCTTTCCCTAGATTCTTTCCACCCGTGCAAAGGTGTAGACAACAGGCTCTAGCTTCAACCTGAAATGGTGGCCCCCCGAAGGGGTCAGTACAAGTACCGAGCGAGTAGCAAGCTAAATGTAGAGTAACTAACGTTTCAAGTATAAGACCCAAACACAGGGTGATACATATACTTATACTTCCTTACCCCAAGTTACAAAATACATATCAGTACTTATATACACTTGGAAATACCCGACCCGTAGGTCATTGTTTAATTGGGAAAAATAACAGTAGTCAATGTCCTTGACTTAAAACCCCAACCCACCCATAGACCTATGAGTGTATAGGACTCCTCCTGTCCAAATCAATTAATCATAAGGACACCGCCCGGTCCTGAATTACTAAATAGTAATCTATGAGTTTTGAGGATACACGCCTGATCCTTGGGTACTCCACCCTATATAACCGAGTTTTGAGGATACCGCCCGATCCTTGGGTGCTCCACCCTATATAACCGAGTTTTGAGGATACCGCCCGATCCTTGGGTACTCCACCCTATATAACCGAGTTTTGAGGATACCGCCCGATCCTTGGCTATTCCACCCTATATAACCGAGTTTTGAGGATACCGCCCGATCCTTGAGTACTCCATCCGACCTATGATCTACCACATATCATACTAGATAGGGCCTATATCATAATCAATAAACAAGACTAGACCAAGTCTTAAGGCCTAAACCAAAATCATCCATGCAACTCATGCATTAAAATTAGCATATAGGTAAAGTAAGGCCAAACCGGCACCGGTCAACTCTCGGTTGACCCGCCATTCCAAATCCAATGTGTGTCAAACTTAGTCACAATATGTAGTAAGTTATTTATAACTATTTTATGCACATTTCATCTCTATACATATCACATATGTTTTTATGAGCATTTTCACTTCACAAATCATGCATATTTCAATAGTTCACTTCATACAAGCCTAATCACTTTAATTGGCTAATCACATGTTTAATTCATTTAAACATTATTATGAACACACATAACATATACTTAGGTAATCTCATGCTTAACCCAAAAGTTACAAGACATTAAGCCATCCACTCACCTCAAATGAGCTTTAGGAAGATTCTACTCTTCTTAGTTGAACTCCAGCGAGACTCCGGCGAACTCCGGCGAAACTCCGGCGAAACTCCGGAGAAATCTAGAACCACTTTAGTCAAGCTCCTAACATGGTTTTATCATTAAAAAACCCATATCAACACAAATAACCCCTAAAAGATTATTTTCCGGTGAATCGGTCGTTTTGGCTTCTAAGTCCGTTCTTGGACTTAGAACCACCTTCCAAAACATTATCCCACACTCTTATCATGTAGGATAAATCCAAAAGGTTCTTCATATGATACACATTTCATATGGTAGAACAAAAGGAGAAAATAGTTATGATAAGGTCATTACCTTAATCCTTTCACACTTTTAGTGCTCTAGCTCCTTTTCTTGAGATTCTTTCTTTTCAGCTCTCTTCAACAATGGAGGAGGAAGGATGGAGATTGGTTTTCTCTTGCTTGGGGTGTGCTGGCCGCAGGTATGAGGGATAGATAGGGTGAGGATTGCTCTTTTGTCTCAATGACCAAATGAGTGTGGGTGAGGTCCACCTCATTTTTTGTTTGATGCCATTTCTCTCATCTCAAAATCCCCTCCCATGCCATCCTATCCTACCATCCGGCCAAGCTCTCAAATTGAGTGGCAAAAATCGTGGGTTGGCCCCCACTCATGTGGGAGGTCAACCCTTTTCGTCCTGAAGTGTACAATCGGTCCCGAAAGTTGTATTTCTCGAACTGTTTTAATTATATTTTATTTTATCGGGCCAAATAAAATATATTGTGTGATTTCAATCACTATGGACCTTTATAATAATTTTACATTCCCCAACTTTAATTTAGAAATCTCCGAAATTCAATTCGGACCGTTATCCGGTAAATTACCAATACAGGTAATTGGGCTTCGTTTGACCGACGGGTCAACCCTAAGCCCTTTCTATGGCCCAACTAAAATATATACCATCATATAAATATTATCTAGACCAAGATGAATATAATATGTGGTCCCGGGATTACCGGACGGTCCCCGCTCCCGGTGTGGGCCCCACGTGCAGTTCACTATTCACGCGAAAGAAATAACCAAAAATTTACAATCACGTAAATTCATAAATCAATATTCAAGATTTATTACATGATGTACTAAAAAGTAAATATATTTGGGGAGTGGGGACGGTGTTACAAGTTCACCCCCCTTATTTGGAATTTCGTTCCCGAAATCACGTGTCTAATCGAAAAGAAACGGATATTGTTCCCTCATTGAGACCTCGGTCTCCCAGGTTTCTTCTTCGACTCGATCACTCCTCCAAAGTACCTTCACCATAGGAATCTCCTTGTTCCTAAGCTTCTTTACCTGTTGACCCACTATCTTCACCAGTTCCACTACGTATCGTAAATCCTCTCGGATCTCTACCGGCGGTCTCTCAAGAATATGTGACGGATCTCGTACATACTTCTTGAGCATCGATACATGGAACACATCATGAATCTTTTCAAGTTCAGGTGATAACTTGAGACGATAAGCCATGGCCCCAATCCTCTCAAGAATTTCAAACGGACCAATGTATCGGGGGTTAAGCTTACCCCTCGATATGAATCGGATGATACCTTTCCAAGGAGAAATCCTTAGAAACACCTCATCACCTACTGCAAATTCTAACGGTCTACGTCGTTTATCGACATAGCTCTTCTGCTGATCTTGGGCAGCCTTAAGTCTATCTCGAATAACCTTCACCTTAGCCTTGGTGATCTCGACAAGTTCTATACCTTCGAGCTTGGCCCCGCCAACCTCGTCCCAACACAACGGCGTCCTGCATTTCCTCCCATACAATGCCTCGTATGGAGGCATGCCAATACTCGCCTGATAACTGTTGTTATAGGCAAACTCCACTAGTGCCAAATGTTTGTCCCAACTCCACTGGAACTCCAAAGCACACGCCCTAAGCGTGTCTTCCAAATTCTGTATCACCCGCTCGGATTGTCCATCCGTCTGAGGGTGAAACGCCGTGCTAAACTTCAGTTTAGTCCCCAATGATGCTTGGAACTTTGGCCAAAACCTAGATGTGAATCTTGGGTCCCTATCCGAGACGATGGATATTGGAACTCCGTGTAACCTCACAATCTCCTTCGTGTATAACTCTGCCAAACGTTCAAGAGGATAAGTGATGTTGATAGGCAAGAAGTGTGCACTTTTGGTAAGCCTATCAACCACCACCCACACTGCATCGTAATTGTTCACCGTCCGTGGTAACCCTACCACAAAGTCCATGGTGGCATGTTCCCACTTCCATTCTGGAATGGTAAGTGGCTGCAAAAGCCCCGCCGGGTGCTGATGCTCCGCCTTAACTTGTTGACAAGTAAGGTACCGACTCACATACTCCGCGATGTCTCTCTTCATACCGGACCACCAATAACTTTCCTTCAGGTCTCGGTACATCTTTATACCTCCTGGATGCATAGCAATATAGCATAGGCTGAAGAATGGGCTTCCTCGAGTATGGATTTCCGGAGCTCCTCATTATGTGGTACGCATACACGATCTTTGAATAATAAAAGGCCATCATCACGTACCCGAAAATCCTCAACGGGTCCCGCAAGGATCCGTTCGCGGAGCTTCTGACATTCCTCATCAATGCCTTGACCTCTACTGATCTTACTCATCAACGTAGGTCTAACCTCAAATCTCGCTATGAGTGCCCCGCTCGAGGACACCTCCACGTGTGCCCGTAATGCTCGTAGGCATGTGAGTAACACCCCCGACGTACCCTTCCTGCTTAGTGCATCGGCCACTACATTGGCCTTCCCGGGGTGATAGTCGATGATCAAGTCATAGTCCTTGATCAACTCCATCCACCTCCTTTGCGTCATATTCAACTCTTTCTGAGTGAATACATACTTCAAGCTCTTATGATCGGTGTAGATGTGGCATGTCTCCCCGTAGAGAATGCCTCCAAATCTTTAGTGCAAACACTACCACTCCCAACTCCAAGTCATGGGTAGGGTAGTTCACCTCGTGCTTCCTCAATTGCCTAGAAGCATAGGCAATTACCTTCCCGTTTTGCATCAGCACACATCCAAGCCCTTGGATGCTAGCATCACAATAGATATCATACCCTATCCCTTGTATGGGTAGAGCATGAACTGGTGCCTCGGTGAGTTGCTTCTTTAGCTCAAGAAACCCTTTCTCACACTTGTCGTCCCATACGAACTTAACCCCTTTCTTCATGAGCTTCGTAAGTGGTGACGCCAACACGGAGAATTTCTCCACAAATTTACGATAGTACCCCGCTAAGCCAAGGAAACTACGTATCTCTTTCACACTCTTGGGTTGTTCCCAATCGATGATAGCTTCTATCTTTGCATTGTCCACAGCAATGCCCGATCCGGATATGACATGTCCGAGGAAGCCAATCTCTTTAAGCCAAAATTCACATTTTGAGAACTTGGCAAAGAGTTGCTTCTCTCTTAGCCTTTCAAGCACAAGCCTTAGGTGATGTGCATGTTCTTCTTCGTCCCTCGAGTATATCAAGATGTCATCAATGAATACAATCACAAACTGATCTAAGTACTCACTGAACACACAGTTCATCAAGTCCATGAATGCCGCCGGTGGATTGGTTAAATCAAATGACATCACAAGAAACTCGTAGTGACCATATCTAGTGCAAAAAGCACTCTTAGGTATGTCACTCTCCTTGATTTTCAACTGATGATAGCCCGATCTCAAATCAATCTTAGAGAACACCATAGCCCCCCGCAGTTGATCAAACAAGTCATCAATCCTCGGTAAAGGATACCTATTCTTGATCGTGACTTTGTTCAACTGTCGGTAATCTATACACATTCTTAGTGTACCATCTTTCTTCTTCACGAAGAGTACCGGTGCTCCCCATGGTGAGTGACTAGGTCTAATGAACCCGTTATCCAATAACTCCTGTAATTGGACTTTCAACTCCTAAAGTTCCGCCGGTGCCATTCGATGAGGAGGAATAGAAATGGGTTTAGTTCCCGGCTCGAATTCAATCATGAACTCGATCTCTATCGGGTGGAAGCCCAAGTAAGTCTTTGGGGAAGACGTCCGGGTACTTACACACGACACGTACATCGTTGATGTCGACCTCCTTCTTTGTCCCATCTACCACGTAAGCAAGGTACGCGTGGCAACCTTTCTTCATCATCTTCCGTGCTCTCATCACGGATATGATACAACTTTGAGATCTCCCTCGATCTCCCTCGAAACGTATGGTGTTTCCCTCATCATCCTCAAGCTCTAAGACCTTGGTGTAGCAATCAACTCTAGCACGATGCTTTTCGAGCCAATCCATCCCTAGGATCACATCAAACTCCAACATACTTAGAGGTACGAAATCACAAGTCAAAGGTTGACCCGTCACTTCTACCTCACACGATTCATAATAGTGGTCCCTCTCCACATCATCTCCTAACGGTGTGGAGACTAACAAGGTCTGAGTCATCGGCATCAATGGCACGTCAAGACCTTCGGCAAATGCTTCGCTCACGAAAGAACGTTGCGCCCCGGTATCAATGAGAATTCTTGCGTTTCTTCAATTGAACAAGAGTGTTCCTATATTTATAGATGATGTAAGACACCCTACCCGAAGTACCGAAACAAAAACAAGCTAATTTGTTTTCAAATTGGATTGGATCGGCGCCGGTTCTAGGCCTAATCGGTGCTAGTTGGGCCGTTTTTGTTTTTTTGTCGGAAATGGGGTACGCACGCGTGCGTCCCATCCCATGCACGCGTGCGTGGGTGGCAGTAGGGTAACAGAGTGCTTTAACGCAACGAACGGTGCTGATTGGCCCAAAAACGGGGGATGCACGCGTGCGTGGGTGCCAGTAGCGTTTTGAACGCTAAAACCGGCGCCGGTTGGCCGAGGAACGGCGCCGGTTGGGCCCTGGGCAGCCCCTTCCCCTTTTTCTTGCTCCTTTTACTTAGAAACCGACCGGCAAAGTCACCGGCCGGCCCGTATAACCCCGTTATCACTTCTAACACATTAATACACGTATTTTATCAAGCATTAGCAAGGGATTATCTGTAACGGAGTCGGGGTTGGCCCGAGCATCGGCCTCGGTCATCGTGTAGACCCTTGCTTGGGCCCCGCCTTGGGTAACGAACGCGACGTTGCTCGTTGACGCGCCGCCTCTTTCCCGTGCCACTGTGTGACGGTCCTACACGGTTCCTCCCCGTCATGGCCCCTGCTCCGGCTCCCGATGCATTTCCTTGTGTCAATTGAGGGTAATTAGCCTTCATATGGCCCGCATTCCCGCACTTGAAACACCTCGGTGGTTCATTGCACTTCCCAAAGTGCTGTTTGGTGCAATTGGGGCATCTAGGTGCCCCCAAATTCTGTGGCCTAGGTCCGTGCCACCTTGCATCCCTATTCTTCTTTGCCGGCGGCGCTGGTGGTCTAAATGAACCACCACCACCACCGTGGTTGTTCTTCCGAGAATGATCGGGTTGCTCCAAATTATTCCATTTCCTCTTTTTCGCCTCTTCAGCGTCCCTTTCCTTTCTCCCGTTCCATTGGGTTTCCCCAAGCATGCCCTGCTCCACCACCTCACTAAATGTCATGTGGCGCGAGTATGTGGCCTGATCACAGATGTCCAACAGCAAGGCATCCCAAAAATGTTCAGTCATGCGGTCCTCATCGGCCGCATACTCGGGTAAGAACCTAGCCAAGGTTCTAAATTCTTACTCCAATTGCTTGACCGTACCACCTTCCTTTTGTCTAAGGTTGGTGTACTCCCTCCTCTTCACGTTGACCTCAAAGTCGGAGTAGTATTGAGCATAAAATTCTTGCTCAAAGTTCTCCCATGAGATTCTCCCACGATACTTTCCTTCTACACCTTCCCACCATGTAGAAGCCATTCCTTCAAGCAATCGCGAAGCAATAGTCAACTTCACGTCCGGTGTGATTTGCATATCTCTAGATGCATCCTTCACTTTCTTGATCCAATCGGCGGCAATCGTGATGTCACCGGTGCCGTCGAAGGACTTACACCCCAAGGTCCTAGCCTCCTTGAGGTATTTAGAGATTTTCACGTAAAAGTCTCCTCCACATCCACCTTGAGACATCCCTGTAACGGCCTTTGAAGCTCCCCGGCTTCCTTGACCCGAGCCCCCTTGAGAGACACGCCTAGCTTGGCTTCTAAGCTCTCTTCTCAGTTTCTCCTTTTGGTACCACTCGAGCACCTCGCCCATTTGAGCAAAGCGGGCGTCGCTCTCATTGTCATTATCATCATCAGTATGAAAGTCCCCCCGTCATACGGGGTCTCCTCATGTCCCGTCTCGGGAACATACGTTGAATCATAGTTCTCGGTGTTAGTTTCATACACCGAACTCACGTGGCCATCGCTCACTGTTTGGGCCCGGTGGCCCCCACGGCCTACACGCCCTCCTCCTCTTCCCCTAGAACCACGGGATGTGGCCCGGATAGCCCCTACTGAGGCTCCCGCAGCAAGTCCCCTAGGGTTGTTCCTCGTCGGCATACGTCTACCCTCCATTTCTACAAAGAAATTTGAACGAGTCGTCAGACTCCAATCAATGTCAATTGACGGAACACGTTACAGACACATATTGGTCCAAGTCACCGCCATACCAATTGTTAAGGGTACCATCTTAACAACTAAAGACCTTGCAACCTAGATAACAATAGTTCTATGAACGTCGAAATACAATGCTCATGGTTTTCGGAAAAAATCTTTTTGTAAAATCTCATGTGAGAGGTTGAATACGTAGTTTAAAACTGAGATGGCGCTGATACCACTTAATTGTCACGCCCCAGACCGCATCTAAGCGCGTGTACAACGTCGTGTGATTAAGTGACATCACTCGCAAGTCAACCTCACATAATCATACAAGGTGTTCATGAACATCGTTCACACCATACTCAGTAGTAAACATACATAACAACATCACATCATATATTGAATGAATAGCGGAAAATATTCAACGGTCAATCATAAGCCACATATGGCAAACCGTAGGCTCGCAGACCAAAACAATGTAATATTACAAAAGTATCCATGAGCATAGTTTATGATTTAAAATAATAAAGGAAGCACGAACCACGTCTTCCCCTAGATTCTTTCCACCCGTGCAAAGGTGTAGACAACAGGCTCTAGCTTCAACCTGAAATGGTGGGGCCCCCCGAAGGGGTCAGTACAAGTACCGAGCGAGTAACAAGCTAAATGTAGAGTAACTAACGTTTCAAGTATAAGACCCAAACATATGGTGATACACATACTTATACTTCCTTACCCCAAGTTACAAAATACATATCAGTACTTATATACACTTGGAAATACCCGACCCGTAGGTCATTGTTTAATTGGGAAAAATAACAGTAGTCAATGTCCTTGACTTAAAACCCCAACCCACCCATAGACCTATGAGTGTATAGGACTCCTCCTGTCCAAATCAAATAATCATAAGGGCACCGCCCGGTCCTGAATTACTAAATAGTAATCTATGAGTTTTGAGGATACACGCCAGATCCTTGGGTACTCCACCCTATATAACCGAGTTTTGAGGATACCACCTGATCCTTGGGTGCTCCATCCTATATAACCGAGTTTTGAGGATACCGCCCGATCCTTGGGTACTCCACCCTATATAACTTAGTTTTGAGGATACCGCCCGATCCTTGGGTACTCCACCCTATATAACCGAGTTTTGAGGATACCGCCTGATCCTTGGGTACTCCACCCGACCTATGATCTACCACATATCATACTAGATAGGGCCTATATCATAATCAATAAACAAGACTAGACCAAGTCTTAAGGACTAAACCAAAATCATCCATGCAACTCATGCATTAAAATTAGCATATAGGTAAAGTAAGGCCAAATCGGCACCAGTCAACTCTCGGTTGACCCGCCCGCCATTCCAAATCCAATGTGTGTCAAACTTAGTCACAATATGTACTAAGTTATAAATAACCATTTTATGCACATTTCATCTCTATACATATCACATATGTTTTTATGAGCATTTTCACTTCACAAATCATGCATATTTCAATAGTTCACTTCATACAAGCCTAATCACTTTAATTGGCTAATCACATGTTTAATTCATTAAAACATTATTATGAACACACATAACATATATTTAGGTAATCTCATGCTTAACCAAAAAGTTACAAGACATTAAGCCATCCACTCACCTCAAATGAGCTTTAGGAAGATTCTACTCTTCTTAGTTGAACTCCGGCGAGACTCCGGTGAACTCCGGCGAAACTCCGGCGAAATCTAGAACCACTTTAGTCAAGCTCCTAACATGGTTTTATCATTACAAAACCCATATCAATACAAATAACCCCTAAAAGGTTATTTTCCGGCGAACCGGTCGTTTTGGCTTCTAAGTCCGTTCTTGGACTTAGAACCACCTTCCAAAACATTATCCCACACTCTTATCATGTAGGATAATCTTAAAGGTTCTTCATATGATACACATTTCATATGCTAGAAGAAAATGAGAAAATAGTTATGATAATGTCATTACCTTAATCCTTTCACACTTTTAGTGCTTTAGCTCCTTTTCTTGAGATTCTTTCTTTTGAGCTCTCTTCAACAATGGAGGAGGAAGGATGGAGATTGGTTTGCTCTTGCTTGGGGTGTGCTGGCCGCAGGTATGAGGGAGAGAGAGGGTGAGGATAGCTCTTTTGTCTCAATGACCAAATGAGTGTGGGTGAGGTCCACCTCATTTATTGTTTGATGCCATTTCTCTCATCTCAAAATCCCCTCCCATGCCATCCTATCCTACCAGCCGGCCAAGCTCTCAAATCGAGTGGAAAAAATCGTGGGTTGGCCCCCACTCATGTGGGAGGTCAACCCTTTTCGTCCCGAAGTGTACAATCGGCCCCGAAAGTTGTATTTCTCGGATTGTTTTAATCATATTTTATTTTATCGGGCCAAATAAAATATATTGTGTGATTTCAATCACTATGGACCTTTAGAATAATTGTAGACTCCCCAACTTTAATTTAGAAGTCTCCGAAATTCAATTCGGACTGTTATCCGGTAAATTACCAATACCGGTAATTGGGCTTCGTTTGACCGACGAGTCAACCCTAAGCCCTTTCTATGGCCCAACTAAAATATATACCATCATATAAATGTTATCTAGACCAAGATGAATATAATATGTGGTCCCGGGATTACCGGACGGTCCCCGCTCCAGGTGTGGGCCCCACGTGCAGTTCACTATTCACGCGAAAGAAATAACCAAAAATTTACAACCACGTAAATTCATAAATCAATATTCAAGATTTATTACATGATTTACTAAAAAGTAAATGTATTTGGGGATGATGTTACATAATTATTGGGGAATAGTACTGACATAGAGGGGCTATGCCCCATTATCCCAGACTATCATTCCATTTACTCTATAGATCTTTTGGTCAAAGGGTTATCCAGGGAATTTGTTGTTTTAGCAGTTTCTTAGTTGGTGATAGTGTAGTCAGTGGGCTTGGAAGCATAGAGTACCACTTGAGTGAAGGTTCCAAAACTCCTAATTTTGATCGCAGTTTTGAGGAAAAACTAAATAGACGTTTGTCCATCAACGGATTTTCTGAAGGCAATTTCTCCCAGCAAAACCACATTCCCTCGAATATAAGTTTTGATGGCAATATAAGAAAGTAGATTTAAATGATTTACAAGTTAGGGTTTCTGTCCTTCTAGTGAAGGAAGTTCTGTTAGGGTTACTAAGAGTCACATATTTTTATGGAAATAAGAAACATTCATCTAAAATTGGGTATGTGTTCTTTGAATGGTCCGTTAAGCAGGAAAACTATACCCACATGGCATATTCATACCATTTAATGATGCATATTTTTTCTGAGGTGGGTGGATTCAAGGCAATGTGGGAACTTGATAAGTCCATTTTTGTACTTATTTTTCTTATCAAATTTAAGTGATTTTGGTCTGAAAAACAGAAAAACAAGTCATGTTTTATATATTTTGGTTCAAGTTTCGTGAAATCAGGTAAAAATCACATCCATGATATGTTTGATGAAATTTCGGGTCAATTTAGCACAAAATGCGTCAATTTGAGTGACAAATGATATCATACCGAAAGAAGGAAACAGAATTTCAAAGTGGTCCAGAAGGGAAAGTTGAAGAGCACAAATTGCAGAACAAGACGGAAAAATAACCTCACAGGCGCCCAGATTGGCCGCCTATCAAGCCGCCTACCAATATTTGAAAAAAAAGTCAACTTTGATGAAATTTGACCGGACCGGAGAAAAACGGAAGGCAGCCGACACTGGACGGAAGGCGGCTGCCTTCGATGACCGCCTGCGGCCGCCTTCGATGACCGCCTGCGGCACAAGACGACAAACCAACCACCGGCCGGTGGGATTTGACGGCAGGCGGCCAGACAGAAACGGCAGGCGACCGCCTGCTGGACCGCCTGCGGCGGACGAGTTGACCGGCGTCACGTCCTGTCGGTGACGTGACGGAAGGCGGCCGGTAGAGGGCTAGAGGCGGCCGCCTGTTTGGCCGCCTATGAGATTTTTTGGCTTATAAATAGCCCGATTTTTGCTGAATTCAAACACACCTCTTCCAACCCTAATTCAGTTCAAAAAGGTTCAGTTCTTCAGCCATTTCCGCAGCTCCAAGGCCTTTTGGGAGAGAGAAACTTCAATTCTTCCTATCTTCTTCATTTTAGCTTCAAATTGTAAGTTCTTTATATGTATTTTCATCCTCTCAACGAGTAGAATCTGAATATGTGCTTTGTTTTCTCGATCTGTTCTTCGAATTTTTCCAAAATATTTATCTAGTATTTCGCATTTTCTTCCATAAATTAAATAAAATAGTTGTTGATGTTGAATTCATTCCAATTAATTATATAGTTGTTCACTAGCCTCAAGGTTGTCATTTATCTGAAGAAAGTTAATTTTCACGAAGTACAAGTAGTTTTTAATTAATTTCGGAAATTAGTTGTTATTATTGCATAAATTAAATTAATTACACAAAAATAGAAAAAAAGTAGTCTCGGCCCTAATTCCAGTTTATTTCACTGTAATATCACCCCCAGTAGTCAATAGAAAATTTAGAACGAATTTAGCCTATTTTTAATTGCCTTTTGTATTTTATAGTTAAAAGTGGGAAAATTATCAATTAATTGTTAAAATTGGATTTTAGGTTTGAAAATTCGTAAAAAAATCCAGAAAGTCATATTGTAGTTCCAGAAGGTTTATTTTGACAATATCTTATTTTTGTTTAAAATTTTGCTATTATTCATGTTTAATTCCTTGTTAATGTTTAATTTATTTACCATATTATTGAATGCAAAAATGATGTTTAGTAGCTAAATTTGTTTTGGGCATGAATTGAGTAAAAGAATATGGATTGACTTGTTAGCCGAAAATTAGGGGTTAAAATTAATTAATTGAGCTAGTTATTCAATTTGATGAATTAGTAATTAATAATTGTTAGCCAATTTCATTATCTAAATTTTGGAAAATTATATCTAACTTGTCTATGAGATTAGAAAATAATTTGAGCCAACTTTATTCAAGCACATTAATAAGTCCTAGAAATAGGATAATTTTAATGAAATGGATTTACATCTTGTCTATGAGAAATAAATTCAAATTGCTTAAATAATGAATTTAATTAGTTAATGAATTTGGCTATTTTTATTAATTAAAATTTTGGAGAATTATTTCTGCCTTGTCTATGAGATTAGAATTTAACTCAAGCCAACCATTTTTGAATACATTAATGAAACCTAGAAATAGGATAAATTAATGAAAACAATTTCTATTCTTGTCTATGAGAAAAGAAATTATTAGTCCAATTTTAGTTTTGAATTCCCCTAATTACTAGGTCCAAGAATATATCCATTTCCAATTACTCAATTCATTGCCCTTACTTGCCTCAATCTTTTCATTAATCTTTAGTATATTTGATCTTAAATCTTTTAGTTGAAATTTGCTCATAGTGTAATTATGCAAATTGGCCTAGTCTAGAACACAATCACCCTTTTTGTATTGAAAAAGCTTCCAAAAATTAGCAATAGCCCGTGACTAAGACTAAATTAAGAAAACTCCTCCGCCATTCTTCAAGAGACACGATACTCGGGGAAAAATCGAAAGGTTAGACTCCGTTTTACTACAACGCCGCGTAAGCGGTTATGAGAACTATTAGACGAGATGATCGAGAAAGGGTACCCTACAACTGCCCGGACTTTCAACATATTGATTTGTAGCTGTGGTAATGCTGGATTAGCTAGGAAAGTAGTGCAAAGGTTTAATCGAACAAAGAGGTTTAACTATAGATAATTCAAGCATTCTTTTAATGCAATCCTACACAGTCTACTATCCATAAAGCATTACAAGCTGATCGAATGGATGTATCAGCAGATGTTGCTCGAAGGCCATTCCCCATATATTCTAACTTATAACATACTTCTCTGTGCAAAATACAAACTAAGAAGACTCTGTCAGTTTAACAGATTGCTTGATGAAATGGAGTCCAAGGGGGTTTCCCCTAATTCCCACACATTCATTCTCCTTCTTCATGTTCTTGGCAGAGGGGACAAACCGCTAGAAGCTCTTAATCTGTTGAACCATATGAAAGAAGTAGGGTGTAATCCTATCATTCTCCACTTCACTACTCTAATTGATGGGCTTAGCTGGACCGGTAACTTAGATACATGTAAATACTTTTTTGAAGAGATGGTGACCCAAGGTGGTTGTTTCCCTGATGTTGTTTGTTACACTGTAATGATAACACCATATGTTGTGGCTGAGGAGTTTTGTAAAGTTAAGGAGCTGTTTGGTGAGTGGTAAGCAAGGGACAACTACCAAATGTGTTTACCTACAATTCCATGATCCGCAGGCTTTGTATGTCTGGGAAATTTGTGGAGGCTTGTGATATGTTGAAAGAAATGGAGTTGAGGGGTTGTAATCCGAATTTTCTGGTTTATAGGTCTCTGGTAAGTCATTTGAAGAATGCTGGAAAGCTTAAGAAAGCTCATCAAGTGATAAGACAGATGGTGGAGAAGGGGCAATTTGCCCATCTTGTATCAAAGATTAGATGTAGAAGACGGTGATGGACAGTTCTCTGTTTATTGGTTGGTAACATTTGGTTGAAGAAAGAGTTCAATCCAGCAGGCATTCACCATCTGCATTCGGATTGTGTGTTTAAATGAGAAACAATTGTATTCATGATGATATCCCAATAATGTGTGTAATTCATTAATTTTTCTCTCCATATGGCAAGCTTGATAGTGTTTGCTCAAATACAGGGAAATACATACATTACATACTACGTATTTCAGTTGAGTTGAGCAAATACATAATACGTATTTCATCAATGTGTAGATGAGATGAATTTTGAGAAAATTGCATCTGCTTCTTCTGCAAAAGAGTCATGGGAGATTCTTGAGTCAAGTTATGCAGGTATCTCCAAATTAAAGAAGGTAAAACTTCAAACGTTGAGACGCCAATATGAGCTAATCAGTATGGAAGATTAAGAATCTTTGTGTGCCTATTTTCACTGAATTCTACACATCACGAACATGATGATATCGTGTGGTGAGAAATTGACGTCTCGTACCATCATTGAGAAGATATTACGAACCCTACCTCCCAAATTTGACATGATTGCAACAAATATTGAAGAAAATTCCAATCTGGACACATTGAGGATTGATGAGTTACAGGGAACTCTGGAAGTCCGAGAACAGAGAATTTAAGAATGAGAATCAGTGAAATCTTCTACCTCAGAGCAAGCTCTTTTGGCTGATCACTCCAAGAAGTAAGATTCTGGAAGAGGAAGAGGTCATATAAGAGGCCGAGGTAGAGGAGGAAGAAGAGGCCGGGGTAGAGGTCATACAGGAGGAAGAGGACAAGATTCCTATACTGACAAGTCTAATTGGAAGGGTGGTCAATCCAATTGGAGAGGAGGTCCATCAAACTGGAGAGGAGGAAGAGTTAGTACTCGGGGAAACCACATCCAGAGAGGAGGTGGCAGAGGTACTTGGAAGAAAAATGAAAACTCAAAGGGTACTTATGTAGACAAAAGTAACATCCAGTGTTTTGTCTGCAGTAAGTATGGTCATTTTTCTTATGAGTGCTGATACATAGATCAGAATTGAGATAAACAAGAAGAGGCAAATGTGGCAGCACAGAATGAAGAATCTGATGAGGAAGATGTATTGCTTATGGCAACCACTGTATCAGATGGCGTAAGGAATATTTGTAATTAGATTTTGATGATGCTATATTAATTAGGACTTTAGAGTACCCCTCTTTAGATTTAATGTATTAGAATTTTCCTTGTAAAGTTCTTTAGTATAATCGACTGGCAGAAGGCCTCCAGAGCAGAAGGCCTCCAGAGCAGAAGGCCTCCAAAGCAGAAGGCCTTCAGAACAGAAGATCTCCTGACAGAAGACCCTTTGATAGGCTTTGGATTAACAGAAGACCTTTGGTTCTCTGCTTCAGAACAGAAGACCTCTGGGTCTCTGTTAGCCTTTATTCAAACAGAAACCCTCCTGGTTCTCTGTTGGATATTTCTTCAACAGAAGTGCTCAAGACCTTCTCTGACCGACTCTCTACTAAAGACACCAGAAGGCCTGACACTTAGAAGAATTTCACCAAGCCGGTAAACCAACTGAAAGATTCCTTCAACAGCTAGGAGTCTTGAACGGAAAAACTATAGTACGGGCATTAAATGCACATTTAATGCCTCCCGTACTCTGTAGAGTAAATGCAGATGATTGGCCGCAATGTCAGGATAGCTTTATCCCAAAATAGTAACCCGCCAACTATGCTGGGTCCTACTGGTCAAGTCAACTGCCCGCTCATTTAATGCAGTTGTCCTCCTTCTCCTCCAACGAGAAGACAACCTCAGTATAAAAGATACACTACGAAGAACAACCGGATAACTTTGCTACAACAGTGCACATACAAAACATTCAAACGCTAAAAACGCAAAAAGCCTCCTTGAGATTAAATCTTCATTATCTTCTACAAGAGAAGGCAGACGTTGGAAAGCTTCCTACTTCCAACCCAAGCAAAGTTCTCGTCGTTCTTCAACTCTTCAAGCACTTCATATACAAAACTTTTGTAACGAAGCAAGTTGGAGGAACCCCTGTTTTTAACAGAAACTCTTCTTTCACAAGAAGGACGTCCAAGTACCTGGAGCAGTGAAGTGGTGATACTTTTTCAAGCTAAGTACCAGATTTAACAAAAAGCCCTGATGTCATTTACTTACTGCATTTTATTTATCGTTTTTATTTGAACTGTTTAACTCCAAAGACTTGGTATCTGTGTTCAGCAGAACTTGTCTTGTGAGTTAACAGAAGGCCTACTGCCTTTGCTTCTCTGAGGCTAAACTAACAGAACCCCCTACCAGAACCCCATCCGCTGCCAGTCTGTTCTGCCAACAGAACAGGCTATTTTGTTAAATCTGGTACTTAGCTTGAAAAAGTTAAAAACCAATACAGTCTATTCACCCCCTAGACTGTATCCAGTACAACCGGGACCAACAAGTGGTATCAGAGCCTCCTTGTTCTAATAATCTCTTAGGTTATTTGCTGAACAAAGATCCACTTGTTTTTCTGTTTACCTCATTTTTAATCTGATATAATGGATCATTCCCTTTCCAAGAATATTATGTTCTCAGATATTAAGTTCGATGACCGGAGGATCCGAATGAAGGCACATCTCTGTGCTCTGCATGATGAGATGTGGGAAGTACTTGACATTGGGCCTTTCACAAGCTTCCAGAAGGTCAACCCAGAGCATGCTATTGACAACACCAGACCTCAGATGATCAATAAGGCCAAATCTGAGTGGACTACTGAAGAAAGAAGGAAGTACAATCTGGACAACATTGCTAAAGACATTCTTTACAAGTCCATCGATGATAGGTACTTCAACAGGATAAAGAAGTGCAAGACTGCCAAGGAAATCTGGGATACTCTTGAGCTCATTGGAGCTGGTGATGAGCAAGAAAAGGACAACAAGCTGACTATAGCCAAAAAGAAGTTTGATGACTTCAAGCTTCTTCCTGGTGAAAGCATCTCCAAGATGTATGACAGGCTCCTCACTCTCACTGGAGAGATCTCTGAGCTTGGCAAGGAACTTACCACCAAGGAGATCAACCTCAAGGTGTTGAGAGGATTTCCCTCAGCATGGAAGATGAAGGTGGTTGCTGTCCAAGCCAGCAAGGATGTGAAGACTTATCCCACTGATAAGCTCATTTCAGATCTCAAAGCTCATGAGTTTGAAATGATTGAAGAAAAGTAAGATGTACCAGAAGAAAGGACCACCACAGCCCTCACTGCCAGTACATCAAAGGTAAATGATTTTGACCCCTTAGTACTTTTATCTGACGAATATATGGCTGCTTTTGCTAGGAGATTCAAGAAGTTTATGAAGAATCCCAAAGATGGAATAAGTCCATCATCCAGCAGAAAGCCCTTTTAGAAGGTCAAAGCAACAGAGAGCAGTGGTGAGCTTCTCTGTTACAACTGCAGACAACCTGGACACTTCAAGGCAGAGTGTCCACATCCAAGAGTGTCCAAGAGACAAGGGCATGATGGAGAAAAGAAGAAATATGAAGACAATACCAGAAGGAGGAAAGCACTCATGACAGAACAGCTCGAGAAAGATTCTTTGTCTGAGACAGAATCCAGTTCTGACTCTGACTCTGATGAGGCCTTCTGTTGCCTTGATACTAAGACAGAAGACCTATGCCTCATGGCTCATTCTGATGATGAGGTAACCTCTACATCTGCATCTAGTTTTTCTTCGGTAGGCTTAGCTTTTGATTCTGATTCAATGTCAGAAATTTGGGAAGAGTTTAAGGCCATTCAAGCCACGTATTCCTCTGTCACAGAAGAAAACAGTAAGCTGAAGGCTGAGATTCTTGACTTAAGAAAGGAGGTTGAGATCAAAATCAATCTTCTAATTAAGGAGAGAGATCAACTGGAAACTGAAAATGTTTCTCTTCTCAAGAGAATAAGAGAAATTGAGCCTCTTGAGATTAAGTACAAAGCTTACCAGAAAGCCCAGTCTTCCATGGAAAAGATTTTGCTTGATCAACAAATTGGCATTGGCTTTGGTCTTGGTTATGGCTCAACAGAATGAGGTGAGCCTTCTGTAATGCCTACCACCAGTGTTGCTAAGGCAGACAAGGTCATAGTGCCACTGATCTCTAGCCCCATCTGCCAAGCTCGTGTATCTGGCAGAAAACCTAACAACAGAAAGGGTTTTCAGAATAACAAAAATGAAAGACCATTCATTAACAGACAACCTCATGATAACCATGCCAGAAATGACCACCAGAAGGGCAGATATAAAGAGAGAGTTAACTTTAGGCAGAACAGGTTGGCTGGTCAACTTCAGAAGCCCAGAGCTAACCGTCCCTCTGCTCTTGATAGTATATGGGACTTCTTTCCAACAAAGAAAGCTATGCAAAAGTACGTAAACAGGAAGCATGGCCCTCACAAGCATCTGCCCAAAGTGAATCACACTTCAGTTTACTATAACTACCAGGTGGACAATGGGTACCATCCACCAAGGTTTCACCCGATGAGACCAAAATGGTACCAACTACCCAGACTCCATGACCCCCCAGGACCCAACATTGCTTGGGTACCTAAACCTTTCTTTTGATCTTGCAGGAACTGTGTGCTGAAGCTATCTCAGAGCAAGAATGGTTTATTGATAGTGGATGCTCCAGGCACATGACAGGTGACAGAAGTTGCCTAACAGAGTTCCAAAAATGCAAAGGACCTAGAGTTACCTTTGGAGGTAATGACAAAGAAGGTCAAACAAAAGGAAGAGGGAAGCTGATCAAGAACCAGATAGTCATTGATGATGTCTCATATGTCAAAGGCCTGAAGTTCAACTTGCTGAGTGCTAGCCAATTCTATGACAAAGGCTACACTGTTGAATTCACAAAGGACTTCTGCTATGTGAAGCATGAGACAACAAAAGAAGTGGTTCTTACAGCATCAAGGAAGAAGAACATCTATGTGGTTGATTGGAAAACTGCAAAGGATGGAGTTTGCCTGATAGCCAAGGGAGATTCAAAACTAAGCTCGGACTGACACATGAAGCTTAGCCATTTGAACTTCAAAACAATCAACAAACTAGCAAGAGAACACATTGTTGATGGACTGCCAGACATAGTTTACAAGAAAGAGACCCTCTGCAGTGCATGCCAGAAGGGAAAGCAACAGAAAAACTCTTTCAAACCCATTGCTGGAGATCATTCCACAAGTCCTTTAAATCTGATACACATGGATTTATTTGGACCTGTTGAGACTCCAAGTGTTGGTGGAAAGAAATACACCCTAGTCATGGTTGATGACTACTCCAGATATACATGGACTATCTTTCTGTCAAAGAAGAATGAAACTCTTCAGAAGTTGCCATCTCTATTAAAGCAACTTGAGACTGAGAAGAACTTGAAGGTTAAGACAATCAGGTCTGACAGAGGAACTGAATTTGTCAACCAAGTCATAAAGGACTTCTGTGATCAAAATGGAACCTTTCATCAACTCTCTGCCGCCAGAACCCCTCAACAGAATGACGTAGCAGAAAGGAGGAACAGAACATTAAATGAAGCTGCAAGGACAATGATTGCAGAATCTGGACTACCTATGAGATACTGGGCTGAAGTAATCAACACTGCATGCTATACCCAGAACAGAAGTATGATCAATAAGAATCACCAGAAGACCCCTTATGAACTTTGGAAAGGAAGAAAACCCAACATCAGTTACTTTCATGTATTTGGATGCAAATGCTACATCCTTAACAATGGAAAGGAGCATCTGAAAGTCTTTCAAGAGAAAGCTGATGAAGGTATATTCATAGACTATTCAAACACAAGTAAAACCCATATAGTACTCAACAGAAGAACTCTACATGTTGAAGAATCTATACATGTGAAGTTTGATGATAACATCTCTGTTAAAGAAGTAACAGAGACCCTCAAAGAAGTCAACATAGAAGACAGAACACCTGAACCAACAAAAGAGGTAGCAGATAATCCTGCATTTCCAACACCTGCACCAAACCCCCTTCTGTTGAATGAAGATGAAGATTCAGAAGATGAAGAACCAGAGAGACACAGACAGCAACTGACAGAACCTGATCTAACATGGTTAAGAGACCATCCTCCTAACCAAGTAATTGGACATATTAGAAGTGGTGTGCAGACCAGATCAACATCAACAAGGAGAGAAGCAATGCTTACCTGCTACATATCTCAGATGGAACCCATGACTGTAGAGGAAGCTCTTGCAGACTCAGATTGGATCAATGCAATGCAAGAAGAGCTTACTCAATTTGAAAGGAACAAAGTATGAGAACTTGTTCCTAGGACAAAGCACCAGAATGTCATTGGAACAAAATGGGTATTCAAGAACAAAGCCGATGAAGATGGCAACATTGTAAGGAATAAAGCAAGGCTGGTAGCTAAGGGTTACTGCCAAGAAGAAGGAATAGATTTTGATGAGACTTTTGCACCAGTGGCCAGACTGGAAGCCATCAGAATATTTCTAGCCTATGCTGCCTACAACAACATCAAGGTCTACCAGATGGATGTCAAGAGTGCATTCCTGAATGGAGATCTTGAAGAAGAGGTTTATGTGGAACAACCACCAGGTTTTGTCATTCCTACTCACTCCTCCTGTGTCTACAAGCTTAAAAAGGCCCTTTATGGTCTTAAGCAAGCTCTCAGAGCATGGTATGACACACTGTCCCTATTCCTAGTGAACCATGGGTTTACTAAGGGAAAGGTTGACAAAACTCTATTTCAAATCTCTGTTGCTAATCATATTCTATTAGTACAAATATATGTTGATGATATTATATTTGGTAGTACTAATTCAGAACTATGCAAGAAATGTTCTCAAGTGATGCAGAGTCAATTTGAAATGAGTATGATGGGAGAACTCAGCTACTTCCTAGGACTACAAGTCAAACAAGTTCCAGAAGGAATCTTTATCAATCAAGGAAAGTACACCAGAGACCTGATCAAGAAATTTGGAGTGGAAGGCAAATCCTCAGTGAAGATCCCCATGAACACTTCACAAGGAATTGGTCCGGATGATGAAAGCCAAGATGTTGATGCACCTACCTACAGATGAATCATAGGATCTCTGCTGTATCTGACTGCAAGCAGACCAGATATCTCATTCTCTGTTGGAATCTGTGCCAGATACCAATCAAAGCCCAAGGAGAGCCATCTTAGTGCTGCAAAAAGAATCATCAGATATATCAAAGGAAATCCAAATGCAGGCCTATGGTATCCAAAGGGAGGTAACTTTGAACTGATTGGTTACTCTGACTCAGATTTTGCAGGTTGCAGATTAGACAGGAAGAGCACCTCTGGTCACTGCCAAATGCTAGGAGGAAGGCTTGTTTCCTGGTTTACCAAGAAGCAGAACTCAATCTCAACAAGTACAGCAGAAGCTCAGTACATTGCAGCTGGGAGTTGCTGTGCTCAGCTACTCTGGATGAAGCAACAGTTGAAGAATTATAGCATTCAAGCAAAGGAGATCAAACTGCTATGTGACAACACCAGTGCCATTGCCATCACTCAGAATCCAGTTCTTCACTCCAGGACAAAGCATATTGAGATCAGACATCATTTCATCAGAGATCATGTTGAAAAGAAGAACATATGCATGGAGCATGTGTCAACAGAAGACCAGCTTGCAGACATTCTGACAAAGCCTCTGCCTGAGGCTAGATTCAACAAACTGAGAGAGGAATTGGGAATGATGGATGAAATTCCAAGAGATAGTTGAAAAGGAAGGCCTTCTGTTGCAAACTCTCTGCTAACAGAATTCCTGTTGCAGAACCCCTTATGTTGATCCCTTCTGTTCTCTATCCTGAACAGAGAACCTCCGTTCCTGACAGAACACCTCAACAACAGAGACCCCCCCTTCTTACCCTCAGAAAACCTTACCTGTAACAGAAGGTTGTGGACTTAGAAATATTTTGAAAAACCGGGTGACCTAGTAACTTATTAAAGGTCTTTTACCCTTTTACCCTTAAAACGGTATTACACCCGCAAAATATTTACTGCGCCCCCATTTTCATTTATTGGTACCTCGAAACCGCAAATAATCTCAAACGTCCACTAACCCGAACCCATATATTCCCGTCTCTCAAACCTTAACCGTTACTGCTCTCAATACTCTCAAACTCTCAAACCTCCATAGCTCTCAAGCTTTCGAAACTCTTTTTTCTGCTCTAATGGCTCCCATCAGCTTCAACGCTCTCCCAAAGGATCAACAGGAAACCCTAACCAAGAATGTTCTCACAGGGATGAAATGCGAGCTATTCGCACTCCCAAGACTGGCTGAGGATGAGTCACTGATGGAGCGGATGGTGGAATGCATTAACGACTCCCAACTGGCCAAGGTTATCACCTACAACTACACTCAGTACAGCAGTATTGAAGTGGTTGAGTTCTATCTCAACGCTGATTATGAGGGCGAGGTCATCACCTCCACTGTAAACGGAGAGCAAGTCACCATTGATGTTAGGGCCATCAATAGTCTCTTCAAGATTGTGGCTGTCAATGAATCAAGCGGTTTCTTTGACCTAGAAGATGCTGACCTCACTGCTGAGGAATTCGCCATGAACTATGGCAGACCTGGTGCCAACCTTCCAAAGCTGACAGGGAAGAAACACTCTCTGAAAAGAGACATTGAGCTTCTAGTGAACATCCTTCACAGGTGTGTATGGTGCAGATACACATCCACTGATGAATTCACCATCTCTCAAGCCAAGACAATCTATGTTGTGCTGCACAAGGCAAACATCAACTGGGGCCAAGTGATTGTCAGGTCCATGATAGAATTTGTCAAGGTGGCAAAGAGGAAGAACAAGGACACAAGCATCTACTCTGGGAAGGTAGGTCATGCCCACCTCATCTCTGAGCTCCTAGTACAGGGAACTGGGCTCATGAAGCCAATTCTGGTAGATCACTCCAAGGTGATCTTTCTGTCAAATACCAGCAACAGAGAAGCAGCTATAAGAGCTGAACTCAAAAGGTTAGCCAAACTGGACTTTAACAGACAGAAGCTCCAACAGAGACCCTCCCAACAGAATACCTCCAGCAGTTCTGAGGAAGAACCCCTGATGAGAAAAGCTGTGAAGAAAGCAGTTACCAAGAAAGCTGCACCAGAGAAGGTCAAGAAGGTATTGACCAGAAAACCCAATCCAAAGAGGAAGAAATCCTCTTCAGAATCCGGATCATCTACCTCTTCTACACCCCAGTCTCTAAGAAACAGAAGGTCAGAACTCCTATCCCCAAGGTTGCCTCAGAAACTCAGGGGGAACAAGAAGAACCTGCTCTACCCCTTCAGGTCAAGAACTCTCTATGGCAAGGGAAGAAGATCACTTTCGAGTCCAGTGACTCTAAGAGTGAGTCAGTGGAGAAGAATGCCACAACTCAGGGGAATCTGAGATATCTGTCAAATCTGCACACATGACAGAAGGCCATGGAGCCGCTCACTCTCCAGAACACCTAACCCCTCTCATCCCAGAACCGCAGACAGACTACAGAACAGCTCTTGACAAACAGTTTGAGCGTGTGCTAGCTTGGAGAAGCTGGAGGATGGGGCCTCTACAGAAGATTATTCAATACTTCGACCATTATGAATCTGAGGAGGCAGAGGTACTCAACTGGGTAGGCACAGATGATGTATCTAAGTGCTTTGCCATGAATTTTCTCATCTCTGTCCTTGAGAAGAAGAAGGTCAACTATAAGGGCAAGGTTGTCCTTATCTCTACTCCCTCTGAAGAGCCAGTGAAACCCCTTGCAGATGAAGAGGTTGATGCTTTTGAGGCCTGGCTGTTTGCCAAGAAGGCAAAGGAATCTGTTGCTCCCTACTCTACCCCTGGGGAACCCTCTGTACAAAAAACAGAAGACCAAGCAATGATGGACCTCATTTCAGAATGGAGAACATCTCTGATGGAAGAGCACGTACTTGAGGTAATACCTTCTTCTCCCTCTGTACTTATTCCAACAGAACCCCTGATTCCCAAATCTCCCTCTGTGCATATACTCCCAACCCCCAACAGAATACCTCTTCACAACATCAGAAACTCTCATCTGAACAGAAAACCCCCACACCTCAAAAATCTCCAACCCCCAAATTTAAACCTTCTTTGTCACGCCCCGGACCTACCCGGACACGTCAACAACCCGCCGTACAGTACGAATAGTCAACCGCAGTCCGACTCATCCATACTATACAAGGCGTCTTGAATACCATTCACACATAGTACATCCATAAACAAACATAATGTAAAACATTTATTAAAGCAGCGGAAACAATTGATACAAGTGTTCAAGCCACACTTGGCATAATTAGGCATGCAAGCCCCCCAAAATAATTATTCAGAAAATATTATCCATGAGCATTATTCATATTGTTTTTCAAAACAGGAACGGGAGAAGCACGAACCAAGTCTTCTCCTCATAAACTTCCCGAAGCAGCGGCTGTTGGTAGCAACCTTCAAGTTCTACCTGAAACTGTGAGGTGGCCTCCCTCGTGAAGGGGAGGTCAGTACTTGGAAACATTTGACAAGTACAATGACAACTATATTAAGTATAATCAAAGTTTAAATCTCTGAGGTCCTCAACTAGAGCATTATTACATTATAGTTAATCCGTTCATTTAGTATCAATTCATCATTATTTACCACGGTCTAGAGCCCAGCTCATAATCACCGTTATCTACTACGGTCTAGAGCCCAGCTCATAATCACCGTCACCTACTACGGTCTAGAGCCCAGCTCATAATCACCGTCATCTACTACGGTCTAGAGCCCAGCTCATAATCACCGTCATCTACTACGGTCTAGAGCCCAGCTCATAATCACCGTCATCTACTACGGTCTAGAGCCCAGCTCATAATCACCGTTATCTACATCGGTCTTGAGCCTGGCTCATAATCACCGATTCTTTATAATTCAAATTCTTAGGATCTAATTCATCCATTTCTCAACTAACATTTCCAACTAATGTTTCAATGCTAGTTATTTATTTATTTCAATATAATTCTTTCTTCTTGCCCAATTGACCTTAATATCAAGTATCACTTTCATACACTCATAGCTTCTCCTCATGGCATCAAAGTATACTATCTCCAATGATATTCATGGTTGGTACAACCATCATATACACATATTCATAGCATCTAAACATACACAATTTATTCATAAATTTGTGTATCATGCATACTATACTTATAATCAATAGTAGTTTCATTTAGGCATTTTTTTAACCATTAACAACTCATGCACATCACATTTGTATTCACTTAGGAAATCCCATGAAATTAACCCAAAGATTTTAAGTAACATAGTCGGTCATCCTCACCTTAATTAAGCTTAAGCGCGTTCTATGCTTCTTGATTGAACTTTGACTAATTTCGGCGAACTTTGACCAACTCCGGCGAACTTTGACCAACTCCGGCGAACTTTGACCAACTCCGACGAAACTCCGGAGAAGCTCAAAAATACTTTAAATCAAGTTCCTAACAAGGTTTTATCATCACAAAACCCATATCAACACAAATAACCTATAAAAGGTTATTTTCCGGCAAACCGGTCGATTTGGCTTCTAAGTCCATTTTTGGACTTAGAATCACTTTCCAACCCATTATTCCACACTTAAATCATGTAGAACAATACTAAAGGCCTTTCATATGATATATATCTTATATGCTAGAAGAAAAACAAAGGAAAAGTTATGATAAGGTCATTACCTTAATTTTCACACTTTTTCCTAGCTTTTTCCTTCTTAAACTTCCTTCTTGAACTCCCTTGAGCTTGAGTTCGGATTTGGGCTATGGAGATGAGAAGTTTCAGAGCTTCTCCTTGCTATCCTAGGGTGCTGAATGGTGTGGGTGGAGATGGTGAGGTGAGAGGGGTGGTTTTTGTCTCATTTAGACAAATGAGTGAAGGGAGGGGGTCTACAACATGTCAAAGGTGTCTCCCCCATCCTCTCAATAGTTGTTCAGACAATTTGACACTCATCCAGCCCTCAAGGGTTTACAATTTCGTGGGGTGGCCCCCACCCAAGTGGGAGGTCATCCTAATTTGTCCCAAAGTGTGTAATTTGTCCCGAACGTTGTATTTTCTGGACTGTTTTTAAGTATATTTAATTTTATCGGGTCAAATAAAATATAACACTTGTTCCCAACTCTTAATGGACCTTAGAATCAATATACATCCCTCAACTTTAATTTAGAAGTCTCCGAGATCCCTTTTCGGGCTGTTATCTGATAGATTTCCGATACTGATAATTTGGCCCCGTTTGACCAACCGGTCAATCCTATGCCATTGTCATGGCTCAACTAGGATATCCACCACCATATACATATTATCTAGTCCAAAATCAATATAATATGTGGTCCCGATAATATCGGGCGGTCCCCACTCCCGATGTGGGCCCCACGTGCAATTTACTATTCACGCGAAAAAATATTATACAAATTCACAACTTCGTAAATTCACTAAAAACTTCATAAGGTTCAATAAATTATTCGCTTAAAGGTATATACATTTGGGGACGGTGTTACATTCTTCACCCTGCAAACCGTTCTCTCCCTCAAAGAATAGATCCCCTTCCCCTCCCCCATCTCCTCAACGCCAAGTTATTCAAACCCAACCTTCACAGATCATCCTCTCATCACAACCATCTCAACAGAAATCCTCTACACCTCCCAAGTCTAAACATCAGAATACCCCACAAGCTTCTCTTCCAGCACAACAACCCCCAACTCAACTAAAACCTATATGGTTCCTAAGAGATTCTGATCCTACAACTATCTCCCCTATCTCTGCACCGCAAGGATACTCTAGGCATTCTACTGCCCCCAATCCCTCTTTCCGCTTAAAGAAAAAGGTGATCAGAAACAGAATCCCAATCTACTCCTCCTACGAGGACTCCTCTGACATGGAGGGCTTCATTATTAGCAAGTCCTATCAAGCTACCTCAAAGAGACAGATGGCTCCCCCTCTGACTCAACTCGAGCATGAAATGCTTGTCCAATCCCTCTCCTCTGTCCAAGAACATCACCCTTTGCCTAAGGGAAGAGGTTTAGAGCTGCCTCATTCTGCTGGAAAAGAGGATCAGATACCCTTCAATGACTTTGTAGCTGCAGCAGAGGACTTAGGAGGTCAGATGTTAGAAGGCATGAACAAGCTCATAATGATCAATGATAAACATTATGAGGGTCTGACACAAGTGGATGACAATGTTAAATCCAACTTCAAACACATGTCTGCTACTTTGACAAATGTTCTTCAGGACTTCATGACTTCATCAAATTTCAAGATTGATGCTGTCTCTACTGAAGTGGATACTATCAAAACAGTCCTGACATCCATGAATCAGACCTTGAACTCCCAACATACCACACTGACAACCCTTTCCCAGGAAGTGACATCTCTTCAGAAATCTGACTCCATTCTTCATGAAAGGTTACAAGAACTCAACACCCTCTGCAAAGAACATTCTACTCAAGGACAGCTTCTTCTAGTTGCAGACAAAGAACGTTATCAGAAGATGGTCTTATTAGAAGCCAGCAACAAAGATGTCCTCTCTGCCATCCAGAAACAACAAGGGCTGATTGAAGGCCTCACATCTGTTACTCAAACCTTGCCAGAAACTCTTGAACAGATTGCCTCTACACAAGCCACAGAATTCCAGAAACTCTCCCTACTGCTTGGTGATCTAGATGATGCCAAAAAGGGGGAAGAAGATCCTCATCTGTCCAAACCTAGGACCACCAGAGCCTCATCATATGCTGAACCAGCTGTGGATCCCACTCCTTATTTTGAAGCCGCCCTCCAGAAGAAAAGGCTAGCTAGTATCCCTAGACCTCCATCTCCACAGAAGAAAGGCACTAAGAAGAAGAAAGCTCTGAGCTTTAAAGAATGGAGACTGGGAGGATCTCAGGTGATGACCAAAACCCAATTTGATGAAATGAAGCAGAAGATGACCTCTACACAGCAACAGAACCTTTATCTGGACCATGATGGTCATGTAAAGGTTAGACATGGTGGATCTCTGGAGGAGGCAGAGTTCTGGTACCATAACATCATTCTTCCAGGAAAAGATATTCATGAAGGTGTCCTTAGCTACCTAGATTGCAAGCTCTCACCCGTTTGGGCTTCTTACCAGAGATCTGGAAATCTCATTGGGATCAGAGAAGAGGTGAATGCAGAGTTAAAAAGGCTACAAGGATTGGATGAACAAGCAAGAGCTGAAGCTGAAAGGGCTATTATGTAATCGGATATCCTTGTGATCTACCCTTAGTAAAAGAACATCTCTGCCTCACACTTTGTAAGGCTATTCCTTCATTTCTGTCTCTGCTTTTTGTTTTTGTTGTTTGCTCTCTTTTTACTCTTATCTGCTATCTGAATGTACTGTACTCTTACTATTTTCCTATGCTAAGTTGCCCACCAAGCTTTTAATGAACGTTTTTAACTTTACTCTTTTATGGTGAAGGCACTTCTCTGGAAATAGTTAAAGGGTTTTGGCATCATCAAAAGGGGGAAATTGTAAGGAATATTTGTAATTAGATTTTGATGATGCTATATTAATTAGGACTTTAGAGTACCCCTCTTTAGATTTAATGTATTAGAATTTTCCTTGTAAAGTTCTTTAGTATAATCGACTGGCAGAAGGCCTCCTGAGCAGAAGGCCTCCAGAGCAGAAGGCCTCCAGAACAGAAGATCTCCTGACAGAAGACCCTTTGATAGGCTTTGTATTAATAGAAGACCTTTGGTTCTCTGCTTCAGAACAGAAGACCTCTGGGTCTCTGTTAGCCTTTATTAAAACAGAAACCCTCCTGGTTCTCTGTTGGATATTTCTTCAACAGAAGTGCTCAAGACCTTCTCTGACCGACTCTCTGCTAAAGACACCAGAAGTCCTGACACGTAGAAGAATTTCACCAAGCCGGTAAACCAACTGAAAGATTCCTTCAACGGCTGGGAGTCTTGAACGGAAAAGCTACAGTACGCGCATTAAATGCACATTTAATGCCTCCCGTACTCTGTAGAGTAAATGTAGATGATTGGCCGCAATGTCAGGATAGCTTTATCCCAAAATAGTAACCCGCCAACTTTGTTGGGTCCTACTGGTCAAGTCAACTGCCCGCTCATTTAATGCAATTGTCCTCCTTCTCCTCCAACGGGAAGACAACCTCAGTATAAAAGATACACTACGAAGAACAACCGGATAACTTTGCTACAACAGTGCGCATACAAAACATTCAAACGCTAAAAACGCAAAAAGCCTCCTTGAGATTAAATCTTCATTATCTTCTACAAGAGAAGGCAGACATTGGAAAGCTTCCTACTTCCAACCCAAGCAAAGTTCTCGTCGTTCTTCAACTCTTCAAGCACTTCATATACAAAACTTTTGTAACGAAGCAAGTTGGAGGAACCCCTGTTTTTAACAGAAACTCTTCTTTCACAAGAAGGACGTCCAAGTACCTGGAGCAGTGAAGTGGTGATACTTCCGCTCAGTGAAAGGACCAGTCTTAAGGAAGCCAAAAGTGCATCCAAGGAGACATCTACACTTGAAGAAGACGTGGAGAGCTTCTTAAGTGATAGGACTAATACGTTGTAAACGGTCATTTTTACAAGCTTAGTGGAACAGTGGACTAGAGGAACAAGTTGTTCCTTGAACCACTATAAAAAGCCCTGATGTCATTTACTTACTGCATTTTATTTATCGTTTTTATTTGAACTGTTTAACTCCAAAGACTTGGTATCTGTGTTCAGCAGAACTTGTCTTGTGAGTTAACAGAAGGCCTACTGCCTTTGCTTCTCTGAGGCTAAACTACCAGAACCCCCTACCAGAACCCCATCCGTTGCCAGTCCGTTCTGCCAACAGAATAGGCTATTCTGTTAAATCTGATACTTAGCTTGAAAAAGTTAAAAACCAATACAGTCTATTAACCTCACCTCTAGACTTTATCCAGTACAACCGGGACCAACATATAGTAAGAAGAGTAATGACAATGTTTGGTACCTGGATACTGGGTGCTCTAATCATATGTCCTGGTGAAAGGATTGGTTCTTAGAGCTAGATGACACCACCAAAACTATAGTGAAGTTTGCTGACAATAGCACTGTGAATTCAAAGGACAAAGGTAAAATTCAGATTAAGTGCAAGAATGGTAAATATGCTTTCGTTTCTGATGCATTGTTTGTGACACCGCATCCGGATGTACTTGAATTTAAAATTCAATATGTATTCGAATTCTTCTAGCGAATGATTTCGTGTAAAAGAATGATCTATTTAATTAATGTGTGATTAATTAAATTATTTATCGGGTCCATAATATTGAGAATGGACTACCAAATATTTAGTTGGGTGAACATAATAATCCTAGAAGCTCAATAAAATGCCAACTAAAGTTGAGGAAAATATTTAGGCAACCCAAGTACTATTTCGACCCAAACTGCCAGAAATAGCAGGAGTAATCAGGAGGGAATTCCTACACCCACTTGGGGGATCCTACACACCAAATAGCCTCACATAAGTGAGGAATGAGACAAGAAATAAGGGGAGGGAGTGCATGAAGGAGGAAGTCTCCTTGAGACAAAAGCCCACACCCTCCATACCCACCCTCACATTATTGTGTATGATTGAGAAGGAATCCTTCCTATCTCATTACACACCATTCGAACAAGGTAAGGGAGATAGAGCTCAAGAGAAAACTCTCACAAGCCCATAACTTGGAGGAAGCAAAGAGAAAGGGAAATCCAACACAAAAAGGCTAGAAGTTGAGGTAAGAACTCAACTAGTATTTCTATGACTAGTTTTATGTTGTATGATTTTTAAGAAATCGTTTGGAGGATTTAACCATGAGTTCTACACGTTTAAAAGTGTATAAAATTGGTATAAAGTGTTGGTATTTAACCTATAATAGGTTGTGAATCGATAGGAGTCGAAATCGCCGGAAACCGCCAAGAAAAATAGGCTGCCCGTAACTGCAGGCCACGAACTCCGCCCGGCTTTCACGAAAGCCGCCCGGCTTTTGGCTGCTGTCCATAAATTCCACTTTCAATCGGCCTAGAACGGGGATTGATCAAAGGGCTTAGCAATGGCAACTATTGTAGCACATCACAAGGTGACGATGTCTGACTATATTGCTTATCATTGTTGGGTTAATTTCATAAGATTACCTAAGGTATTAAATGTGATTTTCATGGATTATTAGTGATTAATGATGCCAAAATGAAAATACTATTGCATATGAGTAAATGAAGCATGATATACAAATTTAGAGAAATTGTGTATGATTATGTGTTATGAATATGATGGCATGATAATGAAATTAATTGTGAAATATTGTGATAAAATATACTTTTACTTCATGTATGGGATTCATGAATGGATAAATGTGATGTTTTTTATATTAAGGTTAAACTATACTTTTGATTGGTGAATCAATTGAAATGAAATGTTTGACCATGAATTAAGAACTTGGTTGTTCTAAGACTATCAGACTAGTATTGAAATACTAGTCGGGAGATTAATATGAATAATGATGGAATTAGTCCTAAGAGACTGGATTGTGAATTGTGATGTCTTAAGTAGTCTTAAGTAGTCTTAAGAGATACTTTAAAGGTCGAATTGTACGAGCTGTAAGGTGTGTTAGGGGTAGGCTTAAAGGCTACCTAAGTGAATAGATTCTAGGCATATGATCTGCTTGAGAATTGGACTATGATAATGAAGTCGAGTCAGACTCTAGGATTGCATGGAAATGTAGTTGGGCCGAGCCCTTGCCATGTATATGTAATCTCCATGGAAACATAGTTGGGCTGAGCCCTTGCCATGTATATGTAATCTTCATGGAAACGTAGTTGGGCCGAGCCCTTGCCATGTATTTTTATCATCATGGAAACGTAGTTAGGCCGCACCCTTGGCATGAAATTGTGGGTTGTATGGAAACAAATTTGGGCCGAGCCCTTGCCATGCAATCGTGACATTTTGAATTGAGTTAAAGGATTGTATATAAATGTACTTGGGCCGAGCCCTTGCTATGCAATTGGGGCTGGATGAAACCCTATGGTGTTGTCGTGGCTTGTGGTCATGGGGAATGAAAATGGTAAATTCTAAATGAATATGGGCCCACGGGCCGACTACTTGACTTTATACAAAGTAAGTATATTTTTTAAACAGAGTAACCAGGGGGTTATGGCCTATAATATAATATCACCCTAAATTGAGGGTCTTAGAAATTGAAACATTGATTATATTCAGTGTAGTTGTCATTGTACTTTTCAAATGCTTCAAAGTACTGACCTCCCCTTCACGAGGGATGCCACCTCACAGTTTCAGGTAGAACTTGAAGGTTGCTACCATCGCCCGTTGCTTCGGGAAGATCAAGGAGAGAAGACGTGGTTCGTGCTTCCTCCGTTTCTGTTTTAAAAACAATTACATTAATGCTCATGGACATTATTTTCTGAATAATTATTTGGGGGCTTGTATGCCTAGTGATGCCAAGCGTGGCTTGAACACTTGTATTAATGTTTCCGCTGCTTTGATGAATATTTTACATTATGTTTGTTTATGGATGTACTACGTGTGAATGATATTCCAGACGCCTTGTATAGTATGGATGTGTTGAACTGCAGTTGACTATTCATGCTGTACAACGTGTTGTTGACGTATCCGGGTAAGTCCGGGGGTGACAATTTAATTGGTATCAGAGCCTTAGTCCGTAAACATCATAATGATGTCTAAAAATTCCTTTTTGAAAATGAATTTGAAAACCATGAGCATAAGAAGTTTTGTACGTATAGAACTTTTGGTACTCGAGTTGCAATGTCTCTAATTGTTAAGATGATACCCTTAACAATCGGTATGACGGTGATTTGAGCCAAATGATGTCTTTAAGTACCTATCCGTCATTTGACACTTGATACGGGTCTAATGACTCATCCTCAATTTCTTTCAGAAATGGAACGTACCAGGAAAGTAAATAGAAGGAACCCGACTGGACGGGCACCGGGAGGGTCCGTGCAGGGCAGTAGAGGGGGTTCTAGAATGTCCAGGGGGCAAGGCCGAGGAGGCCAAGATCAGACCGTGAGTGATGGTCACGTGGAGACCAGAGACGAGTTTTATGTGTCCGAGGAGGACTCAACATATCAACCGGGAACCAAGCCGGTTGAGACCCCATATGATGGGGAATATGATGACGACAATGAGGAGAGCGATGATGATGGCGCTCTTGTAAGGAATAATTGTAATTAGATTTTGATGATGCTATATTTATTAGGACTTTAGAGTACCCCGCTTTAGAAAATTTGTATTAGAAATCTTCTCTCTAATGTTTTAGTATAGTCGACTAACAGAAGACCTCCTGATAAAAGCTCGTTTGGCCCTCTGGTGATCGCCTTCTGACAGAAGACCTCCTAGCTCTCTGTTGGACTTCACTAGAACAGAAGTACTCAGGCCCTCTGTTAGTCTCTACCTTGACAGAAGGACTAAGGACCCTCTGGTAGCTTTTATCCAATAAAAGTGATCGAGACCCTCTCTGATTGATTCTCTGCTAAAGATACCAGAAGGCCTAACACTTAGAGAAATTCCATAAATCAACCCAAACCGGTGAAACCAACGGAAGATTCCTTCAACGGCTAGAAGACTTCAACGGAAAAGCTACAGTACGCGCATTAAATGCTCATTTAATGCACCACGTACGCTGAAGAGTAAAAGCTGATGATTAGCCGACATTTCGGGATATCCTTATCCCAAAATAGCAACTCGCCAACTTTTCTGTGTCCTACTAGTCAAGTCAACTGTACACACATTTAATGCAGTTGTCCTCCTCCTCCAACGGGAAGACAACCCCAGTATAAGAGATACTACACGAAGAACAACCGTAGAACTTTTTCTAAAACCTTTGCCAAATTCTTCGCTCTAACAACATATTCAAACTCACAAGCTTTCTTGAGATTCAAACTCCATCTCCATCAACAAGAAAAGCTTAACTTGGAAAGATTATATTTTCCCATCTTTATAATCCAACTAAGAGCAAAGTTGCAACTGCTCTTCAACACTTCTAGCACCTCATCTACACATCTTTTGTGACGAAGCAAGTTGGAGAAACCCCTGTTCTTACAAAGAACTCTTCTTTAACAAGAAGGACGTCCAAGTAACTGGAGTAGCGAAATGGGGATACTTCTAGGAAGCTCAGTGAAAGGACGAGTCCTAAAGGAAGCAAGGAAGTGCATCCCAGGAGACATCTAGACTTGAAGAAGACGTGGTGAGCTTCTTAAGTGCTAGGACTAAGGCTGTGTAATCTGCATCTTTACAAGCTTAGTGGAACAGTTGATTAGAGGAACGAGTTGTTCCTTGAACCACTACAAAAATCCTGGTATCACGTACTTACTGCATTTAATTTTCGCATTTACTTTAAACTGTTTAACTCCAGAAACTTGGTCTCTGTGTTCAGCAGAATCCATCCTGTGAGTTAACAGAAGGCCTACTACCTTTGTATTTCTTAGAGGCTAACCGGACAGAACCCCTACCAGAATACCATCCGCTGCGAGTCTGTTCTGTCAACAGAACAGGCTATTCTGTTAAATCTGGTACTTAACTCGAAAAAGTTAAAAACCAGTACAGTCTATTCACCCCCCCTCTAGACTGTAACCAGTACAACCGGGACCAACAAGTGGTATCGAAGCCTCCTTGTTCTAATAATCTTTTAGGTTATCTGCTGAACAAAGAACCTCTGTCTGTCTCTATTTTTAATCTCTTATAATGGATCACTCTCTTTCCAAGAACCTTATGTTTCCAGATCTTAAGTTTGATGACTGGAGGATCCGGATGAAGGCACATCTCTGTGCTCTTCATGATGAGGTGTGTGAAGTACCTTACATAGGGCCATTCACAACCTTCCAGAAGGTCAACCCTGAACATGCCATTGATAACACAAGGCCACAGATGATCAACAAGGCCAAATCTGAGTGGACCACTGAAGAAAGGAGAAAGTACAATCTGGACAACATTGCAAAGGACATCCTCTACAAGTCCATTGATGATAGATATTTCAACCGACTCATGAAGTGCAAAACTGCCAAAGAAATCTGGGATACTCTTGAGCTCATTGGAGCAGATGATGAGAAAGAAAAGGACAACAAGCTGACAATAGCCAACAAGAAGTTTGATGACTTCAAACTTCTCCCTGGAGAAAGCATCTCCAAGACGTATGACAGACTTCTTACTCTCACTAGAGAGATTTCTGAACTTGGCAAGGAACTCACCACCAAGGAGATCAGCCTCAAAGTGTTGAGAGGTCTGCCCTCAGCATGGAAGATGAAGGTGGTTGCAGTTCAAGAAAGCAAAGATGTGAAGACCTATCCAACTGACAAGCTCATCTCAGACCTCAAAGCTCATGAGTTCGAGATGATAGAAGAAAAGAAAGATGTACCAGAAGAGAGGACCACTACAGCTCTCACTGCCAGTACATCTAAGGTAAATGATTTTGACCTTTCTATATTATTGTCTGACGAATATATGGCTGCTTTTGCCAGAAAGTTCAAGAAATTCATGAAGAAACCAAAAGATGGAAGAAATCCATGTGCCAGTAGAAAACCATTCTAGAAGACCAAGTCTTCGGATACTAGTGGAGAGCTTCTCTGCTACAACTGCAGACAGCCTGGACATTTCAAGGCAAACTGTCCACACCCCAGAGTGTCTAAGAGACAAGGACAAGATGGAGAGAAGAAATATGAAGACAATACTAGAAGAAGGAAAGCTCTTGTCACAGAACAGTTCAAGAAAGACTCCCTTTCTGAGACAAAATCCAATTCTGACTCTAATTCTGATGAGGCCTTCTGTTTCCTGGATAATGAAACAGAAGACGTATGCCTCATGGCATGGCCCAATCTGATGATGAGGTAACCTCCTCATCTAACTCTCGCTTTTCTTCAGTAGGCACAACTTTAAATGATGATGCAATGTCATCATTATGGGAAGAGTTTAGAACTATCCAAACCACTTATTCTTTAGTCAAAGATGAAAACAGTAAGCTAAAAGTTGAAATCTCTGACTTAAGAAAAGAGACTGAGGTAAAAGTCAATCTCTTAATTAAGGAAAGGGATGAAGTTGAAGCTGAAAATGTTTCTATTCTTGATAGAATAAGAGAAATTAAGCATTTTGAAGTTAGACTCAATAGCCTTATGAAAATGCAAACTTCTCCAAAGGCTGTTGATGTTGATCAAATACTTTCCCCTGTATCTGATCTTGGATATGTTGCAACAGAATCCGGTGAGCCTTCTGTAAGGCCTAGCACCAAAGTTGCTAAGGTTGATAAGGTCATAGAGCCACGTATTTCTAGCCCCGTTTACCATGGTGGTGTATCTGGCACCAAGGTTATTCATGAGGAAGTCAGACCAGAAAATAGAAAGATAAAGGTTCAACAGAAACCCAGTTTAAAAATAAATGAACCTAGCAGAAAACCTAACAACAAAAGAGGTTTTCAGAAAAATCAAAGACAAACCCACAACAGACAACCTCATGATAACTGTGCAAAAAATGATCACCAGAAAGGCATGTATCAAGAGAAAGTTAACTTTAGGCAGAAGAGGTTGGCTGGTCAATTTCAGAAGCCCAAAGCTAACCGACCATCTGCTCTTGATAGTATATGGGACTTATTTCCTACTAAGAAAGCTATGCAAAAATATGTAAACAGGAAGCATGACCCTCAGAAGCATCTGCCCAAAGTGAATCACACTTCAGTTTACTATGACTTCAGGTGGACAATGTGTACCACCCACCAAGGTTTCACTTAATGAGACCAAAGTGGTACCAACTGCCAAAACTCCATGACCCCCTAGGACCCAACATTGCTTGGGTACCTAAATCTTTCTTTTAACTCTGCAGGAGCTGTGTGCTGGAGCTATCTCTGAACAAGAATGGTTTATTGATAGTGGATGCTCCAGGTACATGACAGGTGAAAGAAGTTGCCTAACATAGTTCCAAAAGCTGAATGGACCAAAAGTTACCTTTGGTGGAAATGACAAAGAAGGCCAGACAAAGGGAAAAGGCAAGCTGATCAAGGACCAAATAACCATTGATGATGTCTCATATGTCAAAGGCCTGAAGTTCAATCTGCTAAGTGCTAGCCAATTATGTGACAAAGGCTACACAGTTGAATTCACAAAGGACTTCTGCTATGTGAAGCATGAGACAACAAAGGAAGTGGTTCTTACAGCAACAAGAAAGAAGAATATCTATGTGGTTGATTGGAAAACTGTAAAAGATGGAGTATGCCTGATAGCCAAGGGAGATTCAAAACTAAGCTGGGACTTGCATAAGAAGCTTAGCCATTTGAATTTCAAAACAATCAACAAACTGGCAAGAGAACACATTGTAGAATGACTGCCCAACATTGTGTACAAAAAGAAGACCCTCTGCAGTGCATGCCAGAAGGGAAAACAAGTGAAGAACTCCTTCAAACCTATTGCTGGAGACATCTCTACTAGTCCTCTAAATCCGATCCATATGGATTTGTTTGGACCTGTTGAGACTCCAAGTGTTGGTGGTAAGAAGTACACTCTAGTCATGGTAGATGACTATTCCAGATATACATGGACAATCTTCTTGACAAAGAAGAACGAAACTCTTCAGAAGTTGCCCTCTCTGTTGAAGCAACTTCAAACTAAGAAGAATATGAAAGTCAGGACAATCAGATCTGACAGAGGAACTGAATTTGTGAACCAAGTCATAGAGGACTTCTGTGATCAAAATGGAACTTTTCATCACCTCTCTGCCGCCAGAACACCTCAACAGAATGGCGTAGCAGAAAGAAGGAACAAAACGTTGAAAGAAACTGCAAGGACAATGATTGCTGAATCAGGACTACCAATGAGATACTAGGCTGAGGCAATCAACACTACATGCTACACCCAGAACGGAAGTATGATCAACAAGAAACATCAGAAGACCCCTTATGAACTGTGGAAAGGAAGGAAACCTAACGTCAGCTACTTTCACGTATTTGGATGCAAATGCTACATTCTCAACAATGGGAAGGAGCATCTGAAGGTGTTTCAAGAGAAAGCTGATGAAGGTGTATTCATAGGCTACTCAAGCACTGGCAAAGCTTATAGAGTACTCAACATAAGGACTCTACATGTTGAAGAATCCATACATGTAAAGTTCGATGATAGCACCTCTGTTGATGAAGTGACAGAGACCCTCAAGGAAGTCACTCTAGCTGACAAAACACATGAGCCAACAGAAGAGATAGTAGTTAATCTAGTGTTTCCAACACCTGCACCAAACCCCTTTCTGTTGAATAATGATGAAGATTCAGAAGATGAGCAACTAGAGAAACCTAGACAACAACTGACAGAACCTGATCTAACCTGGTTAAGAGATCATCCTCCAAACCAAGTGATTGGACAAATCAGAAGTGGTGTACAGACCAGATCTGCCACAACAAGAAGGGAAGCCATGTTTGCCTGTTCCATATCTCAAATGGAACCTATGACTGTAGAAGAAGCTCTTGCAGACTCGGACTGGATCAATGCAATGCAAGAACAGCTTACTCAATTCGAAAGGAACAAAGTGTGGGAACTTGTCCCTAAACCAAAGCACAATTGATGATAGCACCTCTGTTGAAGATATAACAGAGACCCTCAAGGAAGTCAACATAGATGACAGAATCCCTGAATCAACAGAAGAGGTGGCAGTTAATCCAATGTTTCCAACACCTGCACCTATCCCCCTTCTGTTGAATGAAGATGAAGATTCAGAAGATGAGGAACCAGAGAAACCCAGACAGCAACTGATAGAACCCGATCTAACTTGGTTAAGAGATCATCCTCCAAACCAAGTGATTGGACAAATCAGAAGTGGAGTACAGACCAGATCTGCTACAACTAGGAGAGAAGCAATGTTTGCCTGCTACATATATCAAATGGAACCCATGACTGTAAAAGAAGCTCTTGCATACTCAGACTGGATTAATGCAATGCAAGAAGAGCTTACTCAATTCGAAAGGAACAAAGTGTGGGAACTTGTCCCTAGACCAAAGCACCAGAATGTCATTGGAACCAAATGGGTATTCAAGAACAAAGCTGATGAAGAAGGCAACATTGTAAGGAATAAAGCAAGGCTGGTAGCTAAGGGATACTGCTAAGAAGAGGGAATTGATTTTGATGAGACTTTTGCACCAGTTGCCAGACTAGAAGCCATCAGAATCTCCTATCCTATGCTGCCTACAACAACATCAAGGTCTACCAGATGGATGTCAAGAGTGCATTCCTGAATGGAGATCTTGAAGAAGAAGTCTATGTGGAACAACCACCAGGTTTTATCATCCCTACTCAATCTTCTTGTGTCTACAAGCTTAGAAAGGCCCTCTATGGTCTTAAGCAAGCTCCCAGAGCGTGGTATGACACATTGTCCCTTTTCCTAGTGAACCATGGGTTTACTAAGGGAAAGGTTGACAAAACTCTATTTCAAATCTTTTTTGCTAATCATATTCTGTTAGTTCAAATATATGTTGATGATATTATATTTGGAAGTACTAATGCAGAATTATGCAAGAAATTTTCTCAAGTTATGCAGAGTCAGTTTGAAATGAGTATGATGGGAGAACTGAGTTACTTCCTAGGACTTCAAGTGAAACAGATTCCAGAAGGAATCTTTATGAATCAAGGGAAGTACACCAGAGACCTGATCAAGAAGTTTGGGATAGAAGGAAAATCCTCAGTAAAGATACCCATGAACACTTCTTAAGGAATTGGTCCAGATGATGAAGGAAAAGATGTTGATGCAACAACATATAGAGGAATCATTAGATCTCTTCTGTATCTAACTGCAAGCAGACCAGATATATCATTCTCTGTTGGAATCTGTGCCAGATACCAATCAAATCCCAAAGAGAGCCATCTAAGTGCTGCAAAAAGAATTATCAGATACATCAAAGGAAATCCAAATGCAGGCCTATGGTATCCAAAGGGAGGTAACTTTGAACTAAGTGGTTACTCTGATTCAGATTTTGCAGGTTGCGGGTTAGACAGGAAGAGCACCTCTGGTCACTGCCAATTGCTAGGTGGGAGACATGTCTCCTGGTTTAGCAAGAAGCAGAAGTGTATCTCAACAAGTACAGCAGAAGCTGAATACATTGCAGCTGAGAGTTGCTGTGCTCAGCTACTCTAGATGAAGCAACAACTCAAGGATTATGGCATTCATGCAAAGGAGATCAAGCTTCTCTGTGACAACACCAGTGCCATTGCAATCACTCGGAATCCGGTCCTTCACTCCAGAACAAAGCACATTGAGATCAGACATCACTTCATCAGAGATCATGTAGAGAAGAAGCACATATGCACGGAGCATGTGTCAATAGAAGACCAGCTTGCAGATATTCTAACCAAGCCTTTGCCTGAGGCTAGGTTCAACAAGCTAAGAGAAGAACTGGGAATGATGGATGAAATCCCCAGAGATGGTTGAAGGTTAAGCCCTTCTGTTACAGAATTTCTGTTGCAGAACCCCTTCTGTTCTCCGATTCGAACAGAGGACCTCCATTCCTACCAGAACACCTCAGCAACAGAAATCCTCCTTATTCCTCATAGAAGGTTTTGGACTTGGAAAAACTTTGAGGAAACGGGTGACCTTGTTACTAAGTAAAGGTCTTTTACCCTTATACCATTAAAACGGTATTGCAGCCACAAAACATTTACTGCGCCCCTTTTTCATTTATTGGTACCTCGAAACCGCCAATAATCTCAAACGTCCACTAACCCGAAACCTTATATTCCCTCTTTTCAACCAAAACCGATATTGCTCTCATCTCTCTCAAGCATTCAAACCTCCATATATCCCAAGCTCTCAGAACTTCTAACTCTCTCTAAATGGCGTTCATCAATTTCGAATCACTCTCCAAATCTCGGAAGGAATCTCTGACCAAGAATGTTCTCACAGGGATGAAGTGCGACCTCTACGCACTACCGAAACTCGCTGAGGACGAGGAACTGATGGAGAGAATACTAGAGTGTCTCGATAGCTCTCAACTAAGCAAGGTAATTACCTACAACTACGTACAGTACAGTAATATGGATGTAGTTGAGTTCTATCTCAACGTTGACTACAAAGACGAAGTTATCACCTCCACTATAAATGGAGAAAAGGTCACCATTGATGCGGAAGTCATCAATGGCCTTTTAAAATCCAGGTTGAAGACGAGTCCAACGGTCTCATTGACCTAGAAACGGTGGAACTCACTGCCTAAGAATTTGCTCTGAACTACGGCAAACCAGGCACCAACATTCCCAAACTGACAGGGAAGAAGCACTCGTTAAAGAGGGACATTGAGCTGCTAGTGAATATTCTTCACAAATGCCTAAGAAACGGTGGAACTCACTGCCTAAGAAACGGTCTCATTGACCTAGAAACGGTGGAACTCACTGCCTAAGAATTTGCTCTGAACTACGGCAAACCAGGCGCCAACATTCCCAAACTGACAGGGAAGAAGAACTCGTTAAAGAGGGACATTGAGCTGCTAGTGAATATTCTTCACAAATGCGTCTAGTGCAAATACACATCTACTCATGAGTTCACCATTTCCCAAGCCAAGGCCATTTATGTTGTTCTACACAAAGCAAACCTCAACTGGGGGTAGGTTATTCTCAGATCCATGATATAGTTTGTCAAGGTTGCCAAGAGGAAGAACACAGAAACATGCATCTACTCCGGGAAAGTAGGACACGCCCTTCTCATTTCTGAACTGATGATACAAGGAGTTGGTCTCAGGAAGCCAACCGTGGTGGATCACTCAAAGGTGATTTTCATGTCCACTACCAGCAACAGGGATGCTGCCATAAAAGCTGAACTCAAACGTCTAGCTAAGTTGGACCTAAACAGGCAAAAGCTCCAACAGCAACCCACATAGCAAGGCACCAACACCAGTTCTGAGGAGGAACCTTTGGTGAAAAAGGTTGTGAAGAAAGTAGTGACCAAGAAAACTAATCCCAAGAGGAAAAACCCCTCTTCTGAGTCCACAACATCTACCCTTTCTGCCTCTCCGGTTACTAAGAAACAGAAGATCAGAACTCATGTCATTCAGAAAACCCTAGAAGCTCAGGGGGGACAAGAAGGATCTGAATCACCTATTGTACTCAAGAATCCTCTCTAGCAAGGGAAGAAGATAATATTTGAGCCGAGTGACTCAGAAGAAGAGATAGTAGTGGTGAAGGATGCCACTACTCAGGGGGAACCTGAGAACTCTACAGAATTTGCCTTCTCACCAGAACATCAGGCATTAGTACCATCTCCAGAACACCAAGCCTCACCGGACAGAGAACCTCAAACTGACTACAGAATTGCATTGGATAAACAATTTGAGCGAGTGCTAGCTTGGAGGAGCTGGAGGATGGGGCCACTACAGAAGATCATTCAATATTTTGACCATTATGAGTCAGAGGAAGCTGCAGTTCTCAATTGGGAAGGTACTGATGATGTTTCAAAGTGTTTCGCACTTAGCTACCTCATTTCTGTCCTTGAGAAGAAGAAGGCCAGTTACAAGGGGAAACATGTTCTTATCTCTACCCCTTCAGAAGAACAGGTGAATCCAGTTGCAGATCATCAGGTTGAACTCTTTGAAGCCTGGTTATTTGAAAGGACAGCGAAGGAATCTGTGGATCCCAACTTCATACCCGGAGAACCCTCTGTTCCAAAACCAGAAGGATTAGCTATGATGGAGCTGATTCAGAAATGGAGAGCCTCCTTATTGGAAGAGCCTGTTCTCGAGGTAATCTCTCCCTCCACTTCTGTTCATATTACAACCGAACCCCTCACTTCACCTCCCAGATCGCCCTCTGCCCATAAAACCCCCTCACCAAAACTCACAACACCCTACTCAACTCCACCCCAATCTCCGCTTAAAAAATCTCTATCTCCACAACAGAACACCCCATCTCAGCACAAATCAACACCCCAGAAATCCAAATCCCCTTCACCCTGCAAACAGATTACCCCCACCAGGAATAGATCCCCATCACCTCCTCCCTCTCCCCAACACCAGAAGACACCTCTACAACAAAACCCTGGTCAGCAGAAAACCCACTCACCCCAATGCTCTCAGCAACAGAATCCCAAATCTGCTACTCCACCTCAACAGAAACCAACTCAGCCCCAGAACCTCAATACAAATCTTCAAGATCCCCCAATTGTCTCTCCTATTCCTGCACCCCAAGGTTACTCCAGACACTCCTCTGTCTCCCACCCATCTTTTCTCAGAAAACAGCAAGTGGACAGAGATGTTATTCCCACTTACTCTTCTTATGAAGACTCCTCAGACTTGGACGGGTTCATTGTAAGTGACCCCAACAAGGTTACCTCTAAAAGGAAGAAGACTCCTCCACTGACACAGTTCGAGCTTGAACGACAACATGAGTTACTCTCATCTGCTCAAGAGCACATCCCTATGCCCAAAACAAGAGGATTGGGGATGCCTACCTCTGAGAATGCAGAACCACAGATACCCTTTAACAGGTTCGTCGAAGCTGCAGAAGATTTTGGAGAACAAATGGTGGATGGTATGCAGAAGCTGATCATGGTTAATCAGAGTCACTATGAACATCTCACGCATGTCAATGACAATTTCAACTCTGGTATGAAGTTCATCTCGGAAAACTTTGCTACCTTAAAAGAGTCCATGCACGAATTCATGGCCACCTCCACTACAAAGGTTGATGCTCTCTCCAATGAAGTGGATACTATCAAAATTGTTCCCTCTCCATGAATCAGACTCTTAACACTCAGGACACGACTCTCAAGAAGATCTTTGATGAGATTGAAGTGTTCCAATATGCTGACAACAAGACTAAAGAGCAACTACAGGATGTTGAAGAACTAGGCAAAACAAATAAGGAGCTTGTCATTTCCCTACTGCAGAATGACAAGGAAAGATATCAGAAGCTGATTCTTCTTGGAGCAAGCTCTAGAGATATATCCTTTGCTATTGAAAAGCAACAGGGTTTGATAGAAGGCCTCACTTCTGTCACTCAGACAATTCCAGAAGCACTTGAACAGATTGCCACATCTCAGGCTACAGAATTTCAGAAACTCAGCCTATTGATAGAAGATCTCAATGATGCCAAAAAGGGGGAAGAGGATTCTCAACCTCCTAAACCTCGATCTACCAGAACCCCTTCTAGAGCATCATCCTTTGTTGATCCAACTGTTGATCCCACACCATACTTTGAAGCTGCCATTCAGAAGAAAAGGGTAGCTGGCATTCCTAGACCTCAATCTCCACACAAGAAAGGCTCTAAGAAGAAGAAGACCCTAAATTTCAGGGAATGGAGATTGGGTGGATCTCAGATAATTGACAGAGCTCAATTTGAAGAAATGAAACAGAAGATGACACCCACACAACAGCAGAATCTCTACCTTGACAATGATGGTCGTGTGAAAGTCAGATGTGGTGGATCTCTGGAAGAAGCCGAATATTGGTACCTCAACAAAATTCTTCCAGGGAAAGATATTCATGAAGGTATACTCAGCTATCTGGATTGCAAGCTCTCACCCATACGGGCATCTTGTCAAAGCTTTAAGAATCTCACTGACATTAGAGAAGAAGTCAATGCAGAGTTGAAAAGGTTGAGAGAATTGGATGATCAAGCCAGAGCTGCCGCTGCAAACGAAAATTTGTAAAGGAACATCTCTGTACCCTATTCCTTAATAAAATCACATCTCTGCCTTTCTAATTGTAAGGCAATTACTCCCTATCTGTTTTTATCTCATGCTAACCCCTTCTGTTATACATGCTTATTTGTTATCTGTTTTTATTCTGTATGTATTTTATCTTGATTGTATCTTACTCTTACTATTTTCCTATGCCAAGTTGCCCACCAAGAATTTTAATGGAAGTTTTAACTTTATTTCATTTATGGTGAAAGGCGCTTCTCTGAAAATAGTTTAAGGGTTTTGGCATCATCAAAAAGGGGAAAATTGTAAGGAATAATTGAAATTAGATTTTGATGATGCTATATTTATTAGGACTTTAGAGTACCCCGTTTTAGAAAATTTGTATTAGAAATCTTCTCTGTAATGTTTTAGTATAGTCGACTAATAGAAGACCTCCTGATAAAAGCTCGTTTGGCCCTCTGGTGATCGCCTTCTGACAGAAGACCTTCTGGCTCTCTATTGGACTTCACTAGAAAAGAAGTACTCAGGCCCTCTGTTAGTCTCTACCTTGACAGAAGGACTAAGGACCCTCTGGTAGCTTTTATCCCAACAGAAGTGATCGAGACCCTCTTTGATTGATTCTATGCTAAAGATACCGGAAGGCATAACACTTAGAGAAATTCCATAAATCTACCTAAGCTGGTGAAACCAACAGAAGATTCCTTCAATGGCTAGAAGACTTCAACGGAAAAGCTACAGTGCGCGCATTAAATGCTCATTTAATGCACCCCGTACGTTGAAGAGTAAAAGCTGACGATTAGCTGACATTTCAGGATATCCTTATCCCAAAATAACAACTCGCCAACTTTCCTGGGTCCTATTAGTCAAGTCAACTAAACACACATTAAATGCAGTTGTCCTCCTCCTCCAACGGGAAGACAACCCCAGTATAAGAGATACTACACGAAGAACAACCATAGAACTTTTGCTAAAACCTTTGCCCAATCCTTCGCTTTAACAACATATTCAAACTCACATGCTTTCTTGAGATTCAAACTCCATCTCAATCAATAAAAAAAACTTAAGTTGGAAAGATTATATTTTCCCATCTTTATAATCCAACTAAGAGCAAAGTTCCAACTGCTCTTCAACACTTCTAGCACCTCATCTACACATCTTTTGCGACGAAGCAAGTTGGAGAAACCCATGTTCTTACAAAGAACTCTTCTTTAACAAGAAGGACGTCCAAGTAACTGGAGTAGCGAAGTGAGGATACTTCCAGGAAGCTCAGTGAAAGGACCAGTCTTAAAGGAAGCAAGGAACTGCATCCCAGGAGACATCTAGACTTGAAGAAGACATGGAGAGCTTCTTAAGTGCTAGGACTAAGGCTGTGTAATTTGCGTCTTTACAAGCTTGGTGGAACAGTGGATTAGAGGAACGAGTTGTTCCTTGAACCACTATAAAATCCCTGGTGTCACGTACTTACTACATTTAATTATCGCATTTACTTTAAACTGTTTAACTCCAAAAACTTGGTCTCTGTGTTCAGAAGAATCCATCCCGTGAGTTAATAGAAGGCCTACTGCCTTTGTATTTCTTAGAGGCTAACTGGACAGAACCCCTACCAGAATACCATCCGCTGTTAGTCTATTTTGTCAACAGAACAGGCTATTCTGTTAAATCTGGTACTTAGCTCGAAAAAGTTAAAAACTAGTACAGTCTATTCACCCCCACCCCCCTCTAGACTGTACCCAGTACAACCAGGACCAACAACTCTAGAAAGGATGGAGGAACTACTCTGTCAATATCAACAGGATTGCCAAAGGCGCCGGACAAGGCGTGCTTTGGGAGGGGCTTCAAGAAGAGGAAGCCATGTGGGTTCTAGGGAATATGTAGAGTCCCGAGAAGATCGAGGTGCCGAGGTCTCAATAATAAGGATCTCGAAGTACCTCAAGGAAGCGAGAGATTTGGGGTGTAAACTGTTTGATGGAACGGGAGACATCTCTATGCGGCCGAATGGATCAAAAGATTCAACGAAGCGGCCCTCGATATGCAGCTACCTACAAACATGAAGATGAGAGTAGCAACGAGGTTGCTAGAGGGAATGGCGTCCACGTGTTGGGACGAGGTCAAAGGGAAGTATGGTGAGACGGTCACTTGGGAGAATTTCCGACATGAATTCTTTAACCAATACTACTCTGACTTCGAGGTGAACTTGAAAAGGAGAGAATACACAAACTTGACCCAAGGAGGCAAGTAAACTGTGAGGCAACTTGAGCACAAATTCAGGGAGTTTGCCGAGTTCATACCCGAGTATGCTTGCGATGAGAACCGGATGGTTAACCACTTCTGGGATGCTCTAGACTTAGACGTGCGTGAGAGCGCAACACAGTTGCCTAAAATGACGTTTAGTCAAGTAGTGGAACAAGGCTTGAAGGGAGAAAAAGAGTGGGAGGAAAGGAAGTTGAAAAACGCCGAGGAGGCGAAGAAGAGAAAATGAGAGAACCCCGACCCTCAAGGTTCTAGCAAAAAGGGGAACCATGGGGGGGGTGGGTCTTTTAGAACACCCGCGCCACCATCGAGGGGAAACCAAGGCCCAGGTGGACAAGGCTCAAGGTCGCAAGGCTCGAGGTTGCAAGGCTCGGGCATTATGAAGTGTAATAACTGCAAGAAGAACCACGTGGGCAAGTGTCATGATCCCCCATGATGCTACCAATTCGGGGAGGCGGGACAATTGAGAACAAGTTGCCCACAACTTGGGCGAGCCACAGGTACAGGACCTAGTAACGGGACCACAACAAGTAGGAACCAGACAGGAGCACCTCACGCGAGCACGGGGCACGGCGGGCCAAGTACAAGCAATGCACAATCCGTGAACCAAGGCAAGACCCAAGCTAGGGTCTATGCGATGACGGAGGCGGACGCACATGCTAACCCAGACTCCGTTGTGGGTAAATCCTTAAACTCGTGTTATTAACTCTATTGAAGGCAATAGGAGTGTTTGAAATGTGCAAATTCATAACCCCGGCCAACTATGCCGGTTTGGGAATCAAAAAGAGAGAAGGAAACTCGCCCTGGGCGGCTGGGCGTATGCCGCCCGACATCAATGGAAGCCGCCCGACTTTCGTCCGGATTTAATTGGGGAATTACTACAGCGCTGAACTTTGGCCGGTGGTTGTAAAACCCGACCGACATGCGGAAAAGATTTCTCGTAAATCTATATGGCTCACAAAAGCCGCCGACCTTCATATAAGCCTCCCGGCTTTTGTATTTAATAATCTGCATAAAAACTACGGTGCCCAATGCCGACCGGCTTCCACAAAGCCCAGCCGACTTTCGTAAATGACTAAACTGGGAATTTTCTCGCGGCTGAAAACCGGCCGGCTTTTGTAAAGCCGGGCCAGCTTTTGGAAATATTTAAATCGAAAATTCTATGGCACCAAGAACCGGCCGGCTTTCGTGGAAACCGGTCGGCGTTTGTTTGGAGAGGGGAATCCTACACGGTCGAACACCGACCAGCTTTTGCAAACCCGACCGGCTTTTGGAATTTAATTAACAATTAAAAGTACGGCGACGAAACCTGACCGGCTTTCGTAGAAACCGACTGGCTTACGGGTGTCTGACTTTTGAGCTAGCACGAACATCGCCTGGCTTTTGCAAAGCCGAGATGGATTTCACCGGGTTCAGTCCTAAGGCGATTCTAAGGTAAGGAAACCAGGGAATTTCGGTAGAGTGTCGGGAGCGCCTTATCTAAACCATGGCCAACGTACTCTACGACCAAAAAACGAGTCTATTAAGTAGGAAGTGTGTCTTACATTGCTTATGAATGTAGGAACACTAAAGATTAACGAGAGAGACACAAGAATCCTTATTGATACCAGGGCACAACGATCATTTGTGAGTGAGGCGTTCGCTGGGGGATTCAACAAGCCGCTTGTACCGATGACTCAAACCCTATTGGTATCCACACCTTTGGGGGATGATATCGAGAGAGATAGCCATTATCCATCATGTGAGGTGGAAGTGGAGGGCCAAACCTTGACGTGTGACTTCGTACCGCTGAGTATGATTGAGTTCGATGCAATCCTCGGAATGGATTGGCTTGAGAAGCATCATGCTAGGGTCGATTGCTACACGAAGGTTCTCAAACTCGAAAGCGGGGAAGGGTTGACCTTACGCTTTGAGGGAGATAGAGGCAAATCAAATAGTTGCATCATATCCGCCGTGAGAGCAAGAAATATGATGAGAAAGGGATGCCACACGTATCTAGCATACATGGTAGATAAAACCATAGAGGAGATAGACATCAATGATGTGAGAGTAATGTGTAAATATCCGAACGTCTTCCCAAAAGACTTACCGGGACTTCCACCCGATAGAGAGATTGAGTTTGTGATCGAGGTTGAACCTGACACCAAACCGATCTCTATACCGCCATACCGAATGGCACCCACAGAACTTAATGAGTTGAAAACCCAATTGCAAGAGCTATTGGATAACGGTTTCATAAGGCTGAGCTACTCCCCGTGGGGAGCACCGGTACTGTTTGTGAAAAAGAAAGATGGGACAACTGTGTTTTCGAAGATTGACTTGAGGTCGGGGTACCATCAATTGAAGATAAAGGAGAATGACATACCGAAGAGTGCTTTCGGCACAAGGTATGGTCATTTCGAGTTCTTAGTTATGTCGTTTGGGCTAACAAATGCCCCGACAACGTTTATGGAATTGATGAACCGAGTATTTCATAAGTACTTGGACCGGTTTGTGATTGTGTTCATAGATGACATCTTGATTTACTCAAAGAGTGAAGAAGAGCATGAGGAGCACTTGGTACTTGTTCTTGAGACACTACGGGAGAAGCAACTCTATGCTAAATTTTCCAAATGTGAATTTTGGCTAAGGAAATTGGCTTTCTCGGGCATGTGGTTTCAGGATCAGGAATTGTAGTTGACAACAAGAAGATTGAAGCCATTACCGAATGGGAGAGGCCAAAGAATGTCAAGGAAATTCGTAGTTTCCTTGGATTGGTAGGATTTATAGGAAGTTCGTGGAGAAATTCTCAGTTTTGGCATCGTCATTGACAAAGCTCACTCGAAAAGGGGCTAAGTTTGTATGGGATGACCGATTCGAGAAGGGATTTCTAGAACTAAAGAAGAGATTGACTGAGGCACCAGTACTTGCATTACCCAAACAAGGTATGGGGTATAACGTCTAAAGTGATGCACGCATCCAAGGGCTTCGATGTGTGTTGATGCAGAATGGGAGGGTAATTGCCTATGCTTCACGACAATTGAAGAAGCATGAGGTAAATTATCCTACTCATGATCTAGAGTTGGGGGCAGTGGTATTTGCACTAAAGATTTAGAGACATTATCTCCACGGAGAGACATGTCACATATACACTGACCATAAGAGCTTGAAGTACGTGTTTACTAAGAAAGAGTTAAATATGAGACAGAGACGATGGATGGAGGAAACTTACCCCAGTCCCACAAAAGGAACCCAGGATCTGTTACTAACGACTGCCCGCAAAAGAAAACCTTTTGAAGACCAATCCTCTCAGCATAGTTGAGGACGATTTCCGATCAACTGGCCCTTTCGAGATTCCGGCTGAAGAAGATGAGGCTGCTCCACTCCCTCCCTCTTTTCTCTCGAATGGAAAACCCTAGACCTCTCTCAACAACGTTTGGCATTACTATGTCAACTTTTAATTCCCTGACCTTGGACGGACTCTAAACTCTTGGACGGATTAGGAGGCCCACGGGCTAATTCCTCTAGGCCACACGGAAATCAGTTGTACTCTTTCATATTTTACATCATACTGTATGGGGTTTGTTTCTTTAACCCCAACCCTTACTCCTTGTATTTTATTTTTTCTGTTCTCAATATATCCGGTAAATGTTCCCCGACATTTACCACATTGCCTGACGGTGGTATTTCAGGACTAAAAAAATACGATGGATGGAGTTGATAAAAGACTATCATCTTGTTATTGAGTACCACCCCGGCAAAGCCAACGTGGTAGCGGATGCCTTGAGCCGAAAGAGCTCATCTGGAGCATTGTTAACTAGCCTGAGGGCATTGAGAGCCCGATTGGAGGTATCTAGTGATGGCGTCTTATTGGCAAGATTTGAGGTGAGACCTACCTTACTTGATGAGATCAAGAAGGGTCAAGAAACTGACGAAGAACTCATGAAGGTCTGTGAACGCATGCTAGCGGGTCCGGTAGATGATTTCAGGGAGAGAGGCGATGGTCTCCTATTATTTCATGACCGAGTGTGTGTACCATCAGATGGTGGTCCGGTATGAAAAGGGAAATAGCCAAGTACATCAGTCGGTGCCTGACTTGTCAACAAGTTAAGGCAGAACATCAGCACCTAGTTGGGTTATTGCAGCCACTTTCCATTCCAGAATGGAAATGGGAACATGTGACTATGGATTTCGTGGTAGGGCTACCGCGACCGGTTAAGAACTATGATGCCATATGGGTTGTGGTTTATAGGCTCACGAAGAGTGCACATTTTCTACCTATCAACACTACCTATGCATTGGAGAGATTAGCCAAATTGTATGTGGATGAGATCGTGAGGCTACATGGGGTTCCAATAACCATTGTATCTGATAGAGAAGCGCAATTCACATCACGATTTTGGCCGAAGTTTCAAGAATCTATGGGTACCAGATTGAAGTTTAACACTGCTTTTCATCCACAGTCGGATGGACAATCTGAGAGAGTTATACAGATTTTGGAGGATATGTTGAGAGCCTGTGCATTGGAGTTCCAAGGAAGTTGGAACAACCATTTGGCACTTGTGGAGTTTTCCTATAACAACAGTTATCAGGTGAGTATAGGCATGCCTCCATACGAGGCATTGTATGGAAGGAGATGTCATACACCTTTATGTTGGGATGAGGTTGGTATGGCAAAACTTAAAAGCACGGAATTGGTGGAAATCACCAAGTCAAAAGTGAAGATGATTCGTGAAAGGCTTAAGACGGCCCAGGATAGACAGAAGAGCTATGCCGATAAGCGCCGAAGAGCCTTAAAGTTTAAAGTGGGAGATGAGGTATTCTTGAAGGTTTCACCTTGGAAGGGAATCATCTGATTTCCGAGCCGAGGGAAACTTAACCCACAATATATAGGGTCATTTGTAATTCTTGAGAGAATTGGGGCCGTAGCATACAGATTGAAATTGACTCCGGAATTGGAGAAGATACATCACGTGTTCCACATGTCTATGCTTAAGAAGTATCTGCCGGATCCATCTCATGTATTAGAGAAACCACCCGTGGAATTACGGGAAGACTTGAACTATGTCGTGCAACCGGTAAGAATACTTGATAGGCAAGTAAAGAAGCTGAGGAGCAACAAAGTTCCAATGGTTAAAATCCTTTGGAAGAGTGACCGAGTTGAGGAAGAAACTTCGGAAACGGAAGCCTTGATGAAGGAACATTATTTCGGGGACGAAAATCCCGTTAAGGGGGGTGAACTTGTGACACCGCACCCGGATGTACTTGAATTTAAAATTCAGTATGTATTTAAATTCTTCTAGCGAATGATTTCGTGTAAAAGAATGATCTATTTAATTAATGTGTGATTAATTAAATTATTTATCGGGTCCATAATATTGAGAATTGACTACCAAATATTTAGTTGGGTCAACATAATAATCCTAGAAGCCCAATAAAATGCCACACCCTCACATTATGTGTTTGATTGAGAAGGAATCCTTCCTATCTCATTCCACACCATTCGTACAAGTTAAGGGAGATAGAGCTCAAGAGAAAACTCTCACAAGCTCATAGCTTGGAGGAAGCAAAGACAAAGGAAAATCCAACACAAAAAGGCCAGAAGTTGAGGTAAGAACTCAACTAGTATTTCTATAACTAGTTTTATGTTGTATGATTTTTAAGAAATCGTATGATGAATTTAACCATGAGTTCTACACGTTTAAAAGTGTAGAATATTGGTATAAAGTGTTGGTATTTAACCTAGAAGAGTTGGTAAATCGATAGGAGTCGAAGTCGTTGGAAACCACCAAGAAAAACAGGTTGCCCGTAACTGCAGACCACGAACTCCGCCTGGCTTTCACGAAAGCCGCCCGGATTTTGGCTGCTGTCCAGAAATCCCACTTTCAATCGGCCTAGAACGGGGATTGATCGAAGGGCTTAGCAAAGGCAACTATTGTAGCACATCACAAGGTGAGGATGGCTGACTATATTGCTTATTATTGTTGGGTTAATTTCATAAGATTAATTAAGGTATTAAATGTGATTTTCATGGATTATTAATGATTAATAATGCCAAAATGAAAATACTATTGCATATGAGTAAATGAAGCATGATATACAAATTTAGAGAAATTGTGTATGATTATGTGTTACGAATATGATGGCATGATAATGAAATTAATTGTGAAATATTGTGATAAAATATACTTTTACTTCATGTATGGGATTCATGAATGGATAAAAGTGATAGTTTTGATATTAAGGTTAAACTATACTTTTGATTAGTGAATCAATTGAAATGAAATGTTTGACTATGAATAAGAACTTGGTTGTTCTAAGACTATCCGACTAGTATTGAAATACTAGTCGGGAGATTAATATGAATAATGATGGAATTAATCCTAAGAGATTGGATTGTGAATTGTGATGCCTTAAGTAGTCTTAAGAGATACTTTAAAGGTCGAATTGTACGAGCTCTAAGGTGTGTTAGAGGTAGGCTTAAAGGCTACCCAAGTGAATGGATTCTAGGCATAGGATTTGCTTAAGAATTGGACTATGATAATGAAGTAGAGTCGGACTCTAGGATTGCATGGAAATGTAGTTGGGCCGAGACCTTGCCATGTATATGTAATCTCCATGGAAACATAGTTGGGTCGAGCCATTGCCATGTATATGTAATTTTCATGGAAACGTAGTTGGGTCGAGCCCTTGCCATGTATTTGTGATCTTCATGGAAACGTAGTTAGGTCGCGTCCTTGCCATGAAATTGTGGGTTGTATGGAAACGTAGTTGGGCCGAGCCCTTGCCATGCAATCGTGATGTGTTGAATTGAGTTAAAGGATTATATAGAAATGTAGTTGGGTCGAGCCCTTGCTATGCAATTGGGGCTTGATGAAACCCTATGGGGTTGTCATGGCTTGTGGTCACGGGGAATGAAAATGGTTAATTCTAAATGAGTATGGGCCCACGGCCGACTACTTGACTTTATACAAAGTAAGTATATTTTTAAATAGGGTAACCAGGGGGTTATGACCTATAATATAATATCACCCTAGATTGAGGGTCATAGAAATTGAAACATTGATTATATTCAGTGTAGTTATCATTGTACTTTTCAAATGCTTCAAAGTACCGATCTCCCCTTCATGGGGGAGGCCACCTCACAGTTTCAGGTAGAACATGAAGGTTGCTACCATCGCCCGTTGCTTTGAGAAGATCAAGGAGATAAGGCGTGGTTCGTGCTTCCTCCATTTCTGTTTTAAAAACAATTACATTAATGCTAATGGACATTATTTTCTGAATAATTTTTTGGGGGCTTGTATGCGTAGTGATGCCAAGTGTGGCTTGAACACTTGTATTAATGTTTCCGCTTCTTTGATGAATATTTTACATTATGTTTTTTTATGGATGTACTACTTGTGAATGATATTCGAGACGCCTTTTATAGTATGGATGTGTTGAACTGCGGTTGACTATTCGTACTGTACGGCGGGTTGTTGACGTATCTGGGTAGGTCCGGGGTGTGACATTGTTTGTTCCTAAAATGAAGCATAATTTACTTAGCATTGGGCAGTTGCTTGAGAAAGATTATAGTATTGACATGAATGGCAAATGTGTGAGGATTTATGACTGTAATGGCATGTTAATTTTAAAGGTTCTAATAGGACCTTTAAAATTGACATGAATATGAGGGAGTATATATGTTTTAAGTCTGGCATACAGGAGGACAGTTGGCTATGACATTATAGGATGGGACATTTGAATTGGAAGAGTCTAAAAACACTAGCTGATAAGGGAATGGTCTCAGGACTGTCAAAAATAGAATGTGGCCGGAGAGAAGTTGTGTGAGTATTGTATTTCAGGGAAGCAAACCAGAAAACCATTCAAAAGTTGGATTCCATAAGAACTACACAATTACTGGAGGTGGTATATTCAGACGTGTGTGGGCCTTTTGATTGTCCATTTTTATTCATAAGACACAAGTCTGATGTATTCTCAGTGTTCAAAAGGTTCAAAAGAATGGCTGAAAAGCAAAGTGGCATGTTTCTGAAAATCCTAAGAACAGATGGAGGGGGTGAGTATGTGAATGGAGAGTTCAAGGACCTCTGCGAGAAAGAGGGCATTGTTCATGAGGTAACTGTTCCATATACACCACAACACAATGGTGTATCTTAGAGGAGGAATAGGACAGTGTTGAACATGGCAAGAAGAATGCTCAAAACCAAGAATCTTCCCCATAGTTATTGTGGTGCAGCTGTGACTACTGCAGCATACCTTTTGAACATATGTCCTACAAAAAGGCTAGGGTACATTACTCCTAAAGAGGTAGGACTGGAATTGAACCTTCAGTAGGCCATTTGAGGTGTTTGGGTCAGTATGCTACAGACACGTCCCAAATGCGAAGAGGAGAAAGCTAGAAGATAAAAGTGAGAGGCTGATCATGGTGGGGTATGATCCAACTGGTGCCTACAAACTTTGGGATCCAGTTGAAAATAAATGTGTGATAAGTAGACATAATAGTAGATGAATCAAGCAGGTGGAACTGGGAAAATGATAAAGTAGATGGGAACTCAATTCCATTGCTTAATGCTGATTTCGAAGAAGAATTTGAAGGCCATACCTATCATAATGGTTCTGGTTCAGAACCAAGTGAATCTCAGCTTACAAGACTAGTAAGAAGTAGAAGAATACCAACTAGGTTGGAAGAATATGAGTTGTTCCCAGATAATGCCATCAATGAGGATGGTGACTTAGTTCACTTCGCATTTTAGAGTGAGCAAGAATCTATAACACATGAAGATGCAATGAGGGACTTTAAGTGGCTAGAAGCTATGAAGGAAGAGCTGAATTCAATACACAAGAATAATACTTGGGCATTAACTGACCTGCCTAATAACATAAGACAAATCACATTGAAGTGGGTATACAAACTAAAGAGGAAGCCAGATGGTTCAATTGTAAAATACAATTTTCTCACCAGTGGCTAAATTGGAGACAATAAAGGCAGTAGCAAGTTTAAAAGGATGGCTTTTACATCAAATGGATGTAAAGTCAGCATTCCTAAATGGACCACTGCAAGAAGAAGTGTATGTAGCACAACCACTAGGGTTTGAGATAAAAGGCTCAGAAAAGAAAGTATATAAGCTCAAGAAGGCTTTATACGGGCTTAAACAAGCTCCTAGGGTTTGGAATGGGAGGATTGATGGTTTCTTGAGTAAGCTGGGTTTCAATAAATGCAGTGTGGAGCATGGTGTGTATACTAGAGTACATAATGGAGATCTACTTATTTTTTACCTCTATGTAGATGATATACTAATTATAGGAAGCAATAGAGTTCATATTGATGAATTCAAGAAGAAGATGCAAGATGAGTTTGAGATGACTGATATTGGGAGTCTGACTTACTTTCTTGGCATGGAATTTGTTCATACTAAGAAAGGGTATCTTATTCATCAGAGGAAGTATGCAGAGGATGTGCTTAAACGATTCAATATGCAGAATTGTAATCCGGCTATGACACTATGTGAAATTGATTTGAAGCTTGGGAAGTGTGAGAATGAGGAGTCAGTTGATCCAACACTTTTTAAACAGTTGGTTGGAAGTCTAAGGTATTTATGTTTAAGCAGACCTAATATTGCCTATAGTGTTGGACTGATCAGCAGGTTCATGGATGATCCAAGGATGCCTCACTGGACAACAGCCAAGAGGATATTGAGATACATAAAAGGGACATTAGACTTTGGTTTATTGTTACCAAATTCAGTTGATGAAAAATTTAGAGAATTAAATGGGTATGCAGATTCAGACTGGGCTAGGGACATCACTGACAGGAAGAGCACAACTCGATATATATTTATGATTGGTGATGCTCCTGTTTCTTGGTGTTCAAAGAAGCAGCATGTAGTTGCATTATCCTCGTGTGAAGCTGAATATATTTCAGGTGCTTATGCTGCGTGTGAAGTTATGTGGTTGCAGAAATTAATGGAAGAAATGCAGATCAAGACTGGGAGTGCACCACTACTGAGGATAGACAATGAGTCAGTCATCCATCTAGCAAATAATCCAATTGCACATGCAAGGAGCAAACACATGCATTGATATACAGTTTCATTTTCTCAGGGATCAAGTGAATAAAGGAAGACTGACTTTGGAGTACTGCAGTACACATGAGCAGTTAGCTGATATCTTGACAAAGTCATTGAAAATTCAACTGTTTTTGAAGTTTAGAAGTGCTTTGAATATATGTTCTTGTACTGAGATTCAGGGGGTGTGTTGAGTAATAGAATCTCAGTGTACTGGGCTAGGAGTATTTTGTAATAGGCCCAAATATATGAGTTGTAATAAGCCCATTGTACTGCATGTACTGCCCATGTATAAATACCTAAGTCAGTAATAAGAAAATTAGATCTCCTCCCTCATTAACTCTCTCTTTCTTTCCGTTAGTATTGTAACTAACTAATAACCATCACCATAGCCTATCATTGACAACCATTACAAGTTAAACTATAAGACACAAACTTGATTATAATGTCATAAATGCCATAAGACAATCGTAGGATATGATTACTTGGATACTTTATGTGCATTCATTTAATAAAGTGATTTTATGATATCCTACTTTAGTAATTTTAAGTTTTGTTTATTGATGTTTAGTCCCGAAATAATATGGTTGGTATATAATCAAGCACATGACTTCATTTTAGTCAACCGTACAATATTATTGATTTGGGTCATAAATAATTTTAAGACAAGTATTTTAAGAGCATATATATGGCTGAGATAACAAGTTAATTGGATAGACTCATATTCGAAACACAGCAAAAATTGTAGTGAGATCGAGGGAGTAAAAAAAAGTGGGGCAATGGAAATTTTCCCTCCGTCCCATGAAACTAGTAAGGGTCTTGCAAAATTTGTGTGACTCTTATTCATTTTTACTTTATTTTCACTTTATGAACATATTATCAATCACATAATTGTACTTTTCTTAAAAATCACATCACTCTTCTTTACCTCAATAATAGAATGACGGACATAGTAATTTTTTTTTGCAAACATACCCTTAATCTCGGTCAGGGCATGGAGTCATAGAGACAATGACAACTAGCCAATGAGAAAAGAGCATGGTGTCTGACCAGACAATTCCTATTGTTTAACCTATAAATTATCATTTTCTCTATTCAAGGGTTAGTAATTGTACTCACTGCATACTATAGCATTTTCCTTACATTGCTGGGTTTGAATTTAGTGGCCTAGATTAGTCAAAGCCTGTAAAATACATTTTGCCCATTGGATTATAAGTCATTGTTTATAGAGAGCTTTAGAGCATCTTCAATTTTACAATGTGCACAATGCACATGTGGCATGAGAGAGAGACACAAAAAATTGAATTTATGACATTTCTCTTTCATTCTTTCCACGGTTTTATGTGTTTTTGGTAAATTTTCCTCTACAATGTCAAGCAAAATGTCTACATCTAGACATTGTGCTTGACATCTATTCTATTTATATATAAGAAAACAAATAGCTCTTTAAAAGACTATTACACCCTTCATTAATTTAATGTGTTCTCCTCCCCACAATTTGCTCCTTTGATATAAAAAAGACATGTGGCAGTTGTTGTTTATTTGCATTCTACTTCCGATTTTTTTAATTATTTAATGAACTAATGAATGAAAATAGTAATATACGCAAAGGAACAACATTAATTAAGGGAAGCATGGCCAAGAGATATTTGTGGAGCCCAATGTATACAAACTATTTTTTTCTTTAAAATGTTATAACTTTTTCATTTTTATTCTAATTTTTACAAAAATTATATCAAAATTCATCATTTTTTATGATCTTTCATATGACACCAATATTTCATATGTCAAATTTTAGGTTTTCTATCCTTCATTATTCATGCAAATATTTCTTTATAATTATTCTGAAAAATTATTCTATTTAATATTTGATTACATCATAAGTAAATATTGAAAACATGTGTAGTGAGAACACAATTATTTAATCTTTTTGGTATGAGAAGATTAGATAAGCTCGGTAATAACTATGCGGAATAAGTTTCTCTCTCATTTGTAGTGATTTTAAGTATAAGATAAGATAAGCGGACTAATAAGTGAGCAAGAAAAAATTTCCTTTCATATGAGTCATATGTAGTGCTTTTAGGTATAATATATAAGCGAGATAATAACTGAGTACGATGATTTTCTTTCTCATATGTACTGCTTTTAGGTATTGCATATACGATAAGATTAACGAGTAAATAATTGAGTGGAAAATTTTCTTTCTGATACGTAGTGTTTTTAGGTATAAGATAAGATAAACGAACTAAATATTGAGCGGAAGAACTTCTTCTCTCATATGTAGTATTTTTAGGTATAAGAAGATAAACGGGATAATAGTTGAACGGAAGAACTTTCTATCTCATATATATGTAGTAGTTTTAGGTATAAGATGAGCATACTGATAAGTGAGAGAATATTTTCTCTCATACGTAATGTTTTTGGGTATAAGATAAGCGGACCGATAAATGAGCGGGACAAGTTTCCTACATATGGGACAAGTTTCTTTCTCATACGATAAGATAGACAAGTTTTTTCTCATATGTAATGGTTATAGGTATAAAATAAGATAAGCAGACTAATAATTTAACAAAAAAAGTTCTCTCTCACATGTCCTGCTTTTAGATATAACATGAGCCGACTAATAACTGAACAATAGAATTTCCTCTCTAATATATAGGTAATATAGTGCTTTTAGGTATAAGATAAACATACTACTAATTGAGCGCGTGAATTTTCTCTCTAATATATATAGTGTTTTTAGGTATAAGATAAGCTGACTACTAAGTGAGCGGAAGAATTTTCTCTCTCTTTTATAATCTTTTAGGTATGAGAAGATTAGATAAGCTCGGTAATAACTGAGCCGAATAACCTTCTCTCATATGTAGTGATTTTAAGTATAAGATAAGCGGACTAATAAATGAGCGAGAAAGTTCTCTCTCTCTCATATGAGTCATATATGTAGTGCTTTTAGGTATAATATATAAGTGAACTAATAATTGAGTACAATGATTTTCTCTCTCATATGCTGCTTTTAGGTACTTCAATTCGTATACGATAACGTCGATAAGATAGACAAGCTAATAATTGAGTGGAAAATTTTCTTTCTCATACGTAGTACTTTCAGGTATAAGATAAGATAAACGAACTAATAACTGAGCGAGAGAATTTCTTCTATCATATGTAGAGTTTTTTAGGTATAAGAAGATAAGCGGGATAATAATTGAGCGGGGGAATTTTCTATCTCATATGTAGGCGTTTTAGGTATGAGATGAGCGTACTAATAAGTGAGAGAATATTTTCTCTCATACGTAATGTTTTTGGGTATAAGATAAGCTGACTAATAAATGAGCGGGAGAAGTTTCTCTCTCATATGTAGTACTTTTAGGCATAAGAAAAACAAACAAATAATTGACATGGAAGATTTTTCTCTCACATATGTTGTATCTTTAAGTATAATAAAACAAGATGGGTGGACTAATAATTGAGCGGGATAATTTTCTCCATCATACGTAATGCTTTTAGGTATAAAAAGATAAATGAACTAATAAGTGAGCGGGATAATTTTCTCTCATATGTAGAGTGCTTTTAAGTATAAAATAAGGGGATTAATAAGTGAATGAAACATTTTTTAATATCATACGTAGTGTTTTTAGGTTTTATATCCCGTTATTCATGCAAATATTTCTTTATAATTATTCTGAAAAAGTATTCTATTTTAATAATTGATTACATCATAAGTAAATATTGAAAACGTGTGTAGTGAGAAAACAATTATATTATCTTTTTGGTTTGAGAAGATTTGATAAGCTCGGTAATAATTGAGCGGAATAATTTTCTCTCATATGTAGTGATTTTAAGTATAAGATAAGATAAGCGGACTAATAAGTGAGCAAGAAAATTTTCTCTTTCATATGAGTCATATGTAGTGCTTTTAGGTATAATAATATATAAGCGTGATAATAACTGAGTACAATGATTTTGTTTCTCATATGTATTTCTTTTAGGTACTGCATATACGATAAGATAAACGAGTAAATAATTGAGTAAAAAATTTCTTTCTCATACGTAGTGCTTTTAAGTATAAGATATGCTAAACGAACTAAATATTGAGCGATAAGATTAGCAAGTGATAAGATTATTAAAAAAATGGATTTATGTGGTTGATATTAAATTGATAAAGTGAGAATACAATAGAAATAAAATAGAACCACACAAATTTTATCAAATTTGGTACGAGATAATCATAATGGGACGGATCGAAAAGAAAAGACGATACAATTTTAGCGGCACAAAGGGAGTATTAGTTTTAATTTAGTCTATAGACTAGCTTGGATGTTGTAGAAGCTGCTAAAAAATATATTCTTGCATTGAAAAATAATGCATTATGACTTAAAACTCAATCTCAAAGCAATGTCATTTGGATCACAAGCTAATACTATTGTATTATAACTATGATGAATTTCAATAATGTTGAATCCTTTTTATTAACATATGAGATATATATATATACATGGGGGTTACATGGTAATGGGCTAAGCCCTAACAACAAATATGGGCTAGAGTGGGTAATGAACATTACTAAAGAAAAAACATCACAAGAAAAATATGATTATTATCTTTGTACGCTTGAAAATGCTGCCTTATTAATTAAAAACATTGTCGAGGAAAACTCAGTGGGATAAAACCTTGGTCAAGGGAAAAGGAGTGCATCATGTATGTACTCCCCCTCCCCTGTTGACTGCATCACTTTATGTCTTCTTCTTGAATCCAATTCAATCCAGTCTGGTTACTGACCTCTCGAATGAATTATTGTACTATGTGTATGCCTCGTTAAAACCTTTGTCGGAAAACCCTTTGAGGAAAAACCAATGAAGGAAAAGAGTACATAACAATATAGGTAAAACGATGTGTTGTATTGACTGTCTTATTAAAAACCTCTAACTAGGAAAACCACGTGAGAAAAACTTAGTAAAGGAAAAGAGTACAATCATTGGTCTTCGGGGCCTAATCTTCTGGATTACATTTGAATTCACTCTTCTAGAGAAAAATAATACTTCAAGAATCACAATATGTTGTTTGAGAATCACAAACTGTCTCGTTAAAACCTTTGACCAAGAAAATTCTATGGGACAAAACTTGATTAAGGAAAAAGAGTACAGATGCATTTGGTCTTCCGGACCAATCAAATGTTCGACCTTGCAAGAACCAATTAACACCTTCAGGGTACTATCTCATGAACTAATATTAAATCACTCTTCTAGATGATAATAGTCTTCCGAATGTTATTTATCTTTCTCATTCTTTAAAAACCACAAAATACTTTGTTAAAACCTTTGGCCAAGAAAACTCTTTGGGACAAAACTTGGGTAAGAAAAAATAATATCACATGATTTTCTGAACCAATTAATTTTTTCATTTCAACAACTCAATATGTTTAGGTAAAAAAATACGATAAACTCCACATAGTTTGAGTTGATGAAAATCTTTAGTATATAAACCTCCATCATTATTTATACATATTTGATGGACATTAGTCACCAAACTCTTCAAGAGTTTATAAGCAGAAGCAATTGCCTAAATTCATGATTATGCAATGTGTATTTCAAGACCATCAAGTTTATTGTTATTATGCACATCAAATATTCAATAATTTAGTCTCAAATATTGGTCCATAAAACTTAAATGAGACAAGCATGAACCGTAAACCGAATAACTGATGGATTAGTCACTTTCGATTTTATCAGTTAGGTTTTTGTCGATTTCGGTTTTGGTTGGTCAGTTTCATTTTTTCGGTTTTTTTTATCATTCTCTGTGCTATCTCACTATGTAATACTCCCTCTACTAATTTCATTCGCAAAAAAGTTGACCGACACAAAGATTAAAGAATGTAATAAAATTTGATTTTAATGTTTTACACTCCATAACAATACCTATAAGTAAATAATTTTAATTATAGTGGAAAGAGGTAATCATTAAAATAATTATCACTTTATTCATATTTTATAATACGTATAATGGCAAGTGAAAAATTATTCTAGGACATTCAGAATAGAATTTTTGCAAATCAAATTAGGATCTTACTCCGTATTACTTTTATTCAGCCCTCACACAGTCACGCTCCCCTTTGAACTAGACAAAGGATCATTAAAAAGTAAAAACTCTCATCCAAGTGCTAATACCGCCATTTGCTTCCTCTCCATAGCCTTGTGAAGAAGACTTTTGGGCGAGCTACCTCTTTAAACATGTAAAACAAGATAAATGCCTACCTATCGGCCAGACGCAGCAGACTTGGAGAGGAGCCAAGATCTCACTTCCACCGAGACTGCTGAGTGCTCAGTACTGCTAATCGAACTCTACTTGAAAGAACAATATTTTGAAAAGGAAAACAAATTAAATGAAAAACTAATCACTACAACAAGGCCGCATACAATGGTGCACCAAGAACAAAAGGCTATAGAAGGTTTCTTGAAACTCTGAATGATATTCTGGGCACACATCAGATCTTTAGCTTTTTCAAATCCTCAATTTCCAGATTCTTCTCCTCCTGTTTCTCCTCCTTCACAGGAACCACTGAGCAAGCTTGAAGGTCAATTGAGAGCGGCGGAGCTTCAGAAAGAACTGTCTCCTCTGCTTTGTCTGATGCCAGTTTAGCTTGTCGGTGATGTATCTGCACTAACGGGGCTTTAACTGGCAGAGCTTTAGAAGATGGTGGCTCCTTTACTTCTTCGGGTAACTTCTTTTCCCGAACAGGGGGAGGGGCAGCACAAACAGGCACAACGTGTCTGATTGAGACAGATGGAGCCATCCCTAGAACTGTGTGCCCTACTACTCTTGGAGACTGAAGCGGCGGCGCTGAGAAAACTGGAATGGCATTACGTATTGTCACCGGAGGTGCAACCCTATGGTGAGGGCTGAAATGCCGGATCGGAATATAAGGTGCAGCGCTGGCTGCAGGAAACTTCTCAGCCATATTGGGTATACTTTGGGCAGTGGGTCTTAGACACACTGGACTGGCAGGCCGGCTGTGAGTAGTTCTTGGGCATATCAGGGGAAGTATTTTGGATGCTGTGGCTGGAGTTTGCTGCATATTATTTGATTGTCTTGGACTTGGGGTGGAAAATTTTATGGGAAACGGGATTCTGGCCAACTTCGCCTTGATCAGAAATTTATGCAAAGCTCGTGCTACAGTTACATGTTCTTGCTCATCATTTTTCCCTTTATCTGGTGGTGTTGAGCTCTCGGTTTGTTGTGTCACTGGGTGGAGAGAGAGAGAGAAGAGTTACATGTCATGCAACACATAAGATGTAATAATACAAAACAAATCATCATAAGTCACTCATTCCTTTACCACAGGTGCAGAATTAAGATGAAGTGTGGATTAAGATGATTTACCCCAAGAGTTGCAGATATTCTTTGTGCCCCCCCTCTCCATCCTAAAAAAGTCTAGTTCAAAACTTATTATTGACTCAAAACAAAGAGTTGTATTGAACAAAAGAAGTATTTTTTATTGATTTTTTTCCCTCAAAGTATGAAAATTTGTTATTGACCCAAAACTTTTTGCTGTAAAGAAGTTAAGCATGAAAATTTTAGAATAACAAAACGAAAAAAGATTAATAATATGCATAGGACACAAGCCCCGTGAGGGTAATCACTCCACGAGATGTCACACTTTGATTTAGCTAGAGGGACAGTGTTTTGTAATACTCCCTCCGTCCCTTAAAACTTTGCCAAGTTTGGGATTAATAAAGTAAAAACTGTGTGGTTGAGGTTTGTGCAGAGGAGAGAGAATTAACCTCGTGAATGGTACCAAACCACGCACCAGAAGAAATTGATGGTTTTATGCTTTATTTGTATATGAAGGGAAGCTGACGCACCAGTTAAGGTGTTGCTGGGTGCGAGAGATCACGGGTTCAAGTCATGGGACTATGGGAGTGACCTCATGTCAAAATTTGACAGAGGAAAGCTTGCCCTTCTACACCCTTGTGGTGAGACCCTTCCCCGGAACCTCGCCTCGTGGGGATGCCTTCGTGCACTGGGCCTGCCCTTTTATGCTTTATTGGTATATAAAAGCACCCCAACTACTCAAAAGTATCAATAAGATTGTATATCACTTCCCAACTTTATCAGTGTGTAATAATCAGCACTTGGCCATAAACAAGCTTAAGAGAAGAAAAAACATGAACTACAGGAGTTGTAACAAATGCTTAACACATGAGTAGTTCATTGTACTCGTCTTACTTTTCCTCTTTCACACTGCAAAATGGTAACTACTTATTACTAATCAAATGAGACAATTTACTAGCTTTCCCTTCATCGGGAGAAAGTCAAGTTCCCTACCCCAATAACAAATGAGACAATTAAATGGTTTTGTATCAAATAATACCTTAACTCTAATATGATATACCAAACTGTAATAATAACAAAATGTATCAAATACTACCTCCGTCCCTTAAAACTTTGCCAAGTTTGACCGGCACAGAGATTAATAAAGTAAAAACTGTGTGGTAGAGGTTTGTGCAGAGGAGAGAGAATTAACTGGAACCACAAATTCTTTACTTAAAAGAGAAAGTGGCAAAGTTAGTGGGACAACCAAAAAAGGAATGTTGGCAAAGTTTTAAGGGACAGAGGGAGTAATATGTATCAAGTTTTGTATAGGATACCTTAATAATATGTATGGGACTTGAAGTAATAATACCAAACTGTATCAAATAAATGGAAACTAAAGGGTTCAAATCACTTACATAATTTTAGGGATGACCAAGCTGCCATGGCTGCATTTTTTTCAGCTTGCTTTTTATTTTTAGCTGGCTCTCCACTAAATATAACACCTGCCAACTCTACAGTACCCGTGAAGATAGGTAGATGTCCTAGGCCTGATCTGAATGTCGTATAGGCTGGCAAGGATGCCCCTACTCTTTGAGAAACCTCTTGCAGGAGATTTTTGTATACCCCAGTCTCATCCTGTAGATTTTTTGCACTTAAGTAAATAGAATAATAAACATAAAAGGATACTATACTCATGTATCACTATCAGTTGCAATTTGCAAGAGTAGAGTAAAAAAGACAGAAGCATTACATAGAAGCCATTAGCTGTTTAGCTGCAACTTTAAAGACTGTATTAAAACTAGAGATAATGTCTTGATAATGCATAGATGTTATATACAATAATAGATAGGTAATGCAAGAATTAACTAGGTCACTCTGAGAAAAATATGTCACTCTACATCATAAATATATAACTCCAGTACAATAGGTTACTCATACAGTCATACATCTGAATAATCACTATCACTGTGATTTAGTGAATAGCTTTACCTACCTATCACAACAACCAATTCTAAAGCTTAAGCACTACAAAGTACAAACCATTACAATGATCAAATTGAAAGTCACAATGACATTTTCTCAAATGGTAAGCCATTTTCTTTTTCGGTAATGAACGTGCTTCTCTTCTCAGGCCATTACCTACGAATCTTCTTATCTACCTAGTCGTCAACATGCTCCTCATCTCCCTTACAACATCACCAGTGGCACACTCCCCTCCCAAACTACTTCCATCCTATGGACTCTCATATACGGAACAGATGGGATCAAATGCTTCAGGAGGTTTGATCTCCCACAAGTTGATGCTGATCACCCACTTTCCAAGCCTGTTCCACCTTGGCCTCTCAAAAAAATCTAGATGTGATTGATGAGTGTGTGGCTGCAACTACCCCCACATGTTATTCATGGGTTTGTGGCTGGTCAGTTTGCGGTGCTCCAATGAGAAGACTCAGAGTTTTGGATGCCAGTTTTACTCTTACTTTTAGCTGCTATCTAGTTAAATTTTCTCCCCCTTCTGTTTTTATACATGGTTATGGTAATTTACGTCTTTTATCCACACAAAAAGTAATCCTATAGAACTTAAGGCAAAACCATCATTGAAAAACCAAGAGCATTCCAGGACAGCAAGTCACCGCAAAATAATGCCCTTTGGGGACCACCTCAGCCTCCGTCCTCTCGCGGTGCAAGAGTAGGAGATGCGCCCCTCCAAAGAACCAAACAATAGCAATACACATTTTCAATTCCTAGCAAAAGTAAATATGCAGTTGACATTAAGAAATGTGAAAAGGGGGGTAGGGGACTACACATGTGTATTTGTCAAGGAGGCATCTCTACAGTTATCAGTTTGATATCAAGGAAGGCACCTCTACGGTTATTAGTTTGATATCAAATGGATGATGGCATGTTGTTTCAATTTCAGTGCAAATAGAAAAAAACTATCGGCAACTCCACAAGTTCTCCCCTTTTTTAACTAGATATGCTTATGGTAATTTGATATGCCATTTCTCCTCCAAAAAGAGTAGCCGTCTACAATTAGGGCCAACCCACATCACAACCAAGAGCAATTCAAGACACCAAAAGTCCCCCCCCCCCCCCCCCGAAATTCTTTCCTTTGGTGGCCACCTTGCCCTTATTATCCATACGTGAAAGAGTAGGAGGATCCCTTGCCCTCAAATAAACAAACGGTAGTAATATTAATTTGTAATCCTAACAAAACTAAACAGGCAGTCACATTAAGCAAAGTGTATTGGGTAGTAGGGGTCAAGTCGTGTGGGTTTTCAAGCAGACACATTCATAGTTATCAATTTGATGTCCACGGGAATGATGGCATGTGATTTGAATTTCAATGCAAAATTGAGGGAAAGTGATTGGCCAAATGGTAGAGGGAAACAAGCTGTCCAAGGAGTGGATGCAATGAATGATCCTTCTATTTACAACCCACCTCCATTTATCAAGCATCTGAAGAGAGATTAAACGGAAAACGGGGAAGTTTCAGTTATCCTTCTAAGAAAGACTAAAGATGGTTACGAATTGATTTCCTTTGAGAGAAAACTGCTCGTGGACTAGAAATTCAAAACATACTAACTGCATAGCAGGAAAAAAAAATCTTGAAAGAATCTTGTTGTTTTTCTCAAACTGTGACACAACCGGCTCATTTCTGATAGGTATCTACCATCAAAGGAAAGAAAATAAAATGCTCAATAGAGCGAAAGATGCAATCGCAGCACTGCACAGACAACATACCAAAGAGAGAACTTGAACTCCAAGGTCTAGAATAACCCTAGCTTATACCCAGCTAATTTGGAAGACTCACCAAAATTCTCGCTGCAAGCGAATTGGAAGGTCCACGGTTAGCGAGAGCATTGAGCGCCACCTCTGCTGCAGAATGCTCAGCCTGCCGGAGCGTGGAGCAGTAATGGGGACTCTCGAAAGTCTCGCCGTTGAAGTTCACCGTGGCCTTAAACCGGGGGGCGTGATCCGGACCTTCTCTGATGCAACTATAAGACGGCAAGTTGAAGCAGCTCCTCTGCGCCAGTTCCTGTAGCTGGTTCTTATACATTTCTCCGATGCAAGCCGAGCAACCAACCCAACCGGGAACAGAGAAAACGGAGCGCCGGAAATCAGCTCAGATCGTCGAAGGCATGGCAAGTGACAACTCAGCTCCGACGGGCAATCACGATAGGATCGTGGAGCTCCTAGGGTTTTTGCTTACATACAGTGCGAGTAAATGCAGTGATTATAGATAGAGAAACGGAGAACAGAACAGTAGAATTTGAAAGAGAGAGAATGAGCTAGGATTGGTGAGAAATACAGAGTCAGAAACTGAGTGCAGGTTACTTTGGGATATACTCCGTATGTTGTGTTGACAATAAATGAATAAATAAAATGAGGATGTGTTTTGAACTTCAGAAAAATTGATTTGATTCTATTTCTAGTTTTAAAAAGGAGCAGATCTAAGGTTTGGTTCTTCCGGTCGGTGAATCCCCTTCACTTGTGTCCGACGCTGGGATTGGATTTTAGGCAGATTGACAAGAATCCTTGCCCAAGCTTGACGACATCGAAGCCAGAGTTCGACGATTGATTTCTTCGTGAGCAGGGTAGCAAGGGCATGGCAGCGATGAAGATGACCGCCAGTGGTGGATTTGCTACGAGCGCGGGACGAGGAGAGGTGCACGGATTTCGAGCAGGTCAGATGACGATTGACAATGGAGGATCAATTAGAGTGGTACCAAGAATACCGTCTCCTCCTGAACCACCACTATGGGTTCTACGAGGTGCTAGAGTGTGTGGAAGTTTTCCTATTAGTTATTTTTATTTTGTCATTTGGCTTCTGGTTATCGTCTATGTTGTTAGATTTGTCAGTTTGTTTGGAAAATTAGCCTTTTTAATGACATTAAGTATGTTAGGATCTATGGGAACACGAATGGCTATGTCAAACCCATTGGGCCATTACATGGTTAGTGATTCACGTTGCTCTTTCAGGGGTGATCGTCTTTAAGTCTTATCATAAGTTTACAGTCGTAGTTGTTTGATTTCAGTTGGTGTCAGTTTTGTTTTTTGTTTGATTGATGTAATGATTCTGAAACTTATGATATGAAAGAAGACTAATTGACAATCAAAATGGCAAATAGCTAATGCACCAAATTTAGACAAAGTATATCCCAAGAAAATATGGTACATTAAACTCTATAAATCCAAATATCCCAACTCCAAAATTTGTCGAATATATGACCAAATAAAACAAGAGTACCATATCTATATACATATGATTGGCCCAAATCATTATTTCATTATTTACCTATTTCTAAATTATTCAATTGTAAATGGAAAATGCTTAGTGTACATGAGTTGTACACTAAACCCCCTTAATTGTCTGTGTCTTAGTGTACATGAGTTGTACACTAAACCCCCTTAATTGTCTGTGTACACAGACAATTCGTTTAAAAGGGGACAGTACTTGATGTCAAATTATCTGTGTACACAGACAATGTACACATTTTGTGTACAACTTGTGTACACCAAGAATGGTCCAAAAGGCATCTTCAGTCCGCCCACTTTGTGGAGTATGCGAAAATAGACAAAGGTAAGGGAAAGCAAACACAAATATCGAGATTTGCAAATTCTCAACCCTTTGGTAATTTTTCCTAAACAAGAATTCAACGAGGTTAGTAATTTATTTCATCAATTGTATAATGAATTTCATGCACAATATGGTAATGCACCCCCTCCCATGCAACGAACATCTTCTTCATCTAAAGGAAAATCACTTTTAAAATCCGCTTTTGGTTCTCTTTTGGAAAAAAGTATAGCAACTCCCGCTACTGAACAAAGCTCAGGTAACGAGCTTTCTTTGTATCTAACATTGAATGTTGATTATGAAGTTGGTGATGACTTTGACGTTCTTAAGTGGTGGAAGGAAAATGAAAGAACATTCCCGATTTTATCAAAGATGGCTAAGAAAGTGCTAGCAATGCCGATATCAACCGTTGTCGTGGAACAAGAATTTAGTGCGGCCGGCAACGTCCAAACCGATTATAGAACGAGATTGAGCCCGAGCTCTCTTGAGACACTAGTTTGCTTTCACGATTGGTTGAAGGCCCAACGAAGAACTCAAGAAATTACCATCACTCCCACCCGTCACTTTATAGAGGAAACAACCGAAGGCGGAGATTCCGATTGATTTTTTATTACAAAATGTATTACATTTTTTAAATTCATCCTAATTCTCAATTGTACTTCTTATTTGAAATAAATATACTTGAATTCGAATATAATATATTGTAATTGTAATAAGAATTATTCTAATAATATAATATATAATAAAAAAAATAAAAGGCCCGACCCGGCGGGCGGCCCAGCCCGTGAACCGGGCGGGTGACCCGAACCGAACCGGACCCGGGGTAATCCGGGCCGGTTCCGGGCCTACCTTCCGTGAACCGAGGCCCGGCCGGTTCTAGGCCCGAACCGGGCCCGGCCCGAACCGAGTCCACCACTAATTGTAAATAGAAGTTTTCTCCAAGGGCCAAAACCGCATCAGTCCACCCCTACTTCCAATATTCTTCGAAATAGGCAGCTTGACAGGCAATATTCGACCCTGGAATTTCTCCGTATCAACTGAGGTTTAATTGTGATCAATTACACTAGTTACATAAATAACCTTTTTAGACTCCTAACAACATTTACATTTCATACAAGTAATACTTCTTGTAACCCAAGACAAATTCCAAAGAGGGAAACCGAAAAAACATAGCAAGTATCTATAACTTCTGTCAATACAAGTACAAAAGGGCCTTAAAATTGCCAGAGTAAAGGCCTTATTCTTCACGGAAGCTAAACAGAAAATTCAAGTATATATATAAATAATAATAACAAAACAACACTTGCATTTTTGTGGAATAATAAGAAGGCAGGAACCAAAAAAACCATGCATTCAAAGGGAAACATTGGCTGCCGCTGGTTCAGGGTGTGAGAGCAAGGGTTCCTGTAAGGCTGGATTTATTGGGAATAACATGCATTGAGCGTATTGTGCCATCAATTGATCAACCAGCACCAGCGCTACCATGGCATCCACCATTGGAACAGCTGCAGTAGCATACATAATGAATATTGAATAATGTACTCTTCAATTCAACGAGTTACTTTGTAAACTTATTTTCAAATAGTACAGAGAGCTCATACTTTATAGTACCGCTAAATGTGAAATACTATGTAACAAACTAACATATACGTGTTATAACAACTATTGTAATAATAATATCAATAAAATGGTTTCATAATTTAGGAACAAAACAAACCTCGAGGAACAACACATGGATCGTGCCGACCCCGTGCAATGAGCTCAGTCTCATGCCCGTCCCTCGTCACTGTATTCTGCCTTCTCTGTGAATCATCATCAAAAGAGCATGTGAACCAACCATGTCGAGTTAGAAATACTAAACCAGCTATTGGAGGAAAGCCTGCTTACTGATTACATAACATAAAATATACTACCTCCGTCCAACTAAAGTTGGCCAACTCTTCTTATTTAGACATCCCAAAAGACATGGCCATTTCCTTTTAAAGTACAGAGTAACAAATTTGTCATTATTTTAATTTCTCTCCTCTCCACAAATTTCAATCACAATTTTTACTTTCTGATTCCACGTGGAAATTCACTTTGGCAACTATTGTGGGACGGAGGGAGTATTCAAGTCCATGTCAAAGAGTCATGTTCCAAAGATCTGTTGTCCAAAAACACGTCAAGATTGATCAATCAAAGATTTAGAGCTACTTCTTCATTTAATGAATGCCAACAGTAAAAAGAGTTACAAGATTTACAGACAAATCACATGTGATAAATATATTGAAACTAACAAATCATGTAGTTGTGCATAGTTCAAACATGAACCTTTGTGGACGGAAGTAGTAGTATAATCAACTCCACAAGAGGTAATGATATCATTTTGAAGAAAGATTATTTTATTCAACATTCAAGAACAAACAGAACTATTGGGTGTTAACCGTTAAGCAGCTACACTCTCCCACCATGTGGCAATGGGCCCAATGAACATCCAAAATAAAAGATGGAAACATACTGAAATTGTGGATGTAGGCTTGAAAGCTATTTTCATGCTAATAATTTCTCCATTAGATATTCCACCCTGAAAAATACAGAAAACACAAATTTTTTCGATTAAAAAGAAACCCATTTCAGTGTGTATGCCAATAGAACTAATATTTAACATAAGCAATACCTGTATTCCACCAGATCGGTTGGTTCTTGTTCTAATCCGGCCATTTTCATCCACATAGAATTCATCATTATGCTCACTACCAGTCATAAACGTGCCTGCATCAGGGACATAAAAACTAGCATACAAGAAGAGGACATACTGTACTTTGTTTCCATTAGAGGAGAGAGGTATAAGTGATAATGCCTAAAAAGCTTTGCATCCAAAGTCATACATTGTCTTCATTTTTTTTTTTGGGGGGGGGGGGGGGTGGTCCTTAGCATTAACAAGAAGAAGAAGACAGCAAGTGTGGACTGGAAAACCTGTATGTATGTACCTGCAAAACCACTGCCGAACTCAAAACCTTTTGTTGCAGGTAATGACATGCAAGCTTTAGCTAGCTCAGCTTCAAGTTTGTCAAAGACAGGATAACCAAGACCCTAGTAAAAGTAAACCAGCTGATTAAATAGCACAGATATTGTTACAATTTATCCTAAATGATAAATGCACCTAGGCATATGAAATGAAGGCATCTGTATACATTAAAATGACAAGGTTGAAGATGAGCTTACTCGAGGAGCATTCCTAACAATGCACGTGACAACCCCACCAACAGAATCCCCCTTTACTCGAACAGCATCAATGGCAGCTATCATCTTTTCTGCATATTCAGGATTTGGGCATCGGACTATATTGCTTTCAACCTGGCACCATCAAGTGAGAAAGGAATGAATCAGACAAAACAGATATTAAGCATAAACTACAAAACCAAAATGCAAATCTATCACCATTCACATTTTCAATCAAAAAGGAAAGAAAGAGGCACCGGCATCTCACCATATGGTAACATCACTAACATGCTAATAGAAAAACATAAATCAATAGATACCTGATCTAGAGTGACAGTCTGGTGATCGACTAAATCATCGGGAAGCACAACTTTATGCACTTGGGAAACATAGGCGATAATCTGGAACCAGAAACAACAATAAGTTACTATACCAACCATGTGCTATGGATTTCATAAGCAAAACAATTTTTTTTCCCACAAATATAGTTCCTAGTCTTAAAGACTTAAATTACAAATGCAATGACAAGAACTGTGTCATAGACCATAATATCACTTGACTAACAGATCCAAAGACTTGACGCCTTGAACTCTTAATGTAAGTTTATAGAGCATTAGATCCTCATAAATTTTAATGAATATATCTCCACAGCATCGTAAGGTTGATGCTCTGAAATCTCAAAGGTCGTTTTTCTATTTGAAAATAAAGGATATAATATGCTTGTGAGGTTCAAAAGATTATATGCTTATCAATAAAAGTTCATATTCCTGTAAGGTAAATAATACGGAGTATTAATAGTGATAATAATTGGAATATATGCTTATTCTAGAATGCCAAATTAATTCAAGAAAGGTAAAAGTAACATACCTCAGTACCAGAAAAATGTTTGAGAATTTTTTTTGCCACTGCTCCAGCAGCAACTCTCCCAATGGTTTCTCTAGCTGATGACCTGCCACCACCCTATAAAGTCATCAAGCATAAAAAGACCAAGAAATAATATCAGAGTATACACATTATATATATATAATTATATATAAAGACCTTGCTAAGCACCAAAGAATTAAATACTTGCTTGATTGTACATGAGTATTACCTGTACTGATCTCACTCCATATTTGAAATCATAAGTAGCATCTGCATGTGAAGGACGATATGCAAGTGACATTTCACTGTAGTCCTGAGAATACATTATAATAATATCAGAAAATCATTATTACCAGGTACTAGAAAAGTAGAAAGTTATGAAATTCATGTCACACTTCATGGGAAATGTTCAATACAAAGGCATTATTTATTTCAGATTCATATGTGACTATGTCTTCAAGGATTGGATGCACTATGGTTTTTCCTCCAAACCTATGACTAATATAAATGAGCGTCATAGTATATATACTCAAATGGCATGTCCTTTAATATACTTCAAATAGAACACTGCTGGATCATGAAAGTCAGCGGTAACAATCAATTTCTTTGAAATAATACGCATTGAGGAGTTTCAACCTCCAAATAAGCACATATATACAAATATTGTACTTCATCAAACAATTCAAAGTGCTGATACACACATTATCATTTCATCTACATTTCAAGGATCGCTAAATATAACATAGACAAGATGAACTCTGAATACATCATGCATGGCCCAATTTTACGTATAAACTCTGAAGTCTGAACTCATTAGAACTACCCCTCTGGCCCTCTCTAACATCATGACTGTTAAGGACATACCAGAATCAATCACTGAAAGTTTCTAACATCATCTACCCCTTTTGATTCTATATACAAAGCAGTAGTCTAGATTCTTACATGTCCTCTCTGGTCGGTGTTAGGAGCTTCCACTTTAATTGGAGATCCGGTTGTTAACCCTATAACCAAAACATCGGCAGTTAAATATGCACATGAAGAGCCAAAGTGGTAATATAATTTTCAATGGCGGTGGTCTAACGGTCTAAGTGTCTAACCATCAGCAATGCCCGATGATATTTTACAGGTGTCTGTCTCTTTTCTAGGGGTTGTGATTCGGCTTTGACCAGGTCTCCTACACATACATTTCACAAGAGAAATCAGATGAGAGAATGTGTTACAACTCATAAATCTTACAAGGCATGTCCACTATTAAAGTACATATCTTAACTCTTCAGAGAGGATAAGTATGTATTGAGTACCTTCTATCAAGCTCCACCTGCATATCCGATTCAGAAAGGGGGAGCCGAGGAGGGCATCCATCAATAATGCAACCAACACCACCGCCGTGTGATTCTCCAAATGTTGTCACGCGGAAAAAATTACCAAATGTATTACCTGTCGCCTTTATCTCTGTAAATTTCACAAGAAGATACATATAAGCTTACACAAGGATGTCGCTAAGTAGTGATACAAGTTTAAGTTGATACCACTGGTAAATATTGCTAGTTATGTACATTATAGATATCTTTTCGCAAATTTCAAAACTGGCTCCACTGAGTTAACAAAAGTGTCAATATATATTACAAAAACTTAGATTTCTAAATAAAAAAAAGAAATGATGTACGTGACTTGGATGATTTTTATTCATCCCAGTGATTACTTTGATGTGGATATGTTTGCACTTGACAACCTACTACTGTTGAGGAAATAAAAGAAGACTGCCCTCCTGTTGAGGAAATGGTGGCGACGGAAAAAACACTCCAAATTGTTTACTAATCAGTTCCACTTGTAAACTTTGCCTTGATAATACAAGTACCAATAGCAACTACAGGGAGAGGCTTTTGAATCCTTATATGCAATAGAAACAAAAATAGCTCCATTATTTTCTTAATGGATTTCAAAATGGAAGGGAAAATAAATAACTCTATGAATGATTATACTGCTTGATTACATTTCTTGAAAAATGTTTACTATGATCTATGAAGTGTTGATTGATAAAGATTAAAGAAAGCTAGTACAAATTCGTCCATAAAATGAACAAATGTTGAAGGCAGTGGTAAAACATAAGCTTTTATCATTGAAATTATTAAACTAACTATATTGACATTTGACACCACTAGCATAAAATCTGCCTTTGCCCCTAGCCTGCATAAAAGTGAATTGCCAGGTTCACATCTCCATCTGTAGCAATGCAATCAATCACATATACTCTTCCCTCAGTGGAAACCCAAATCTACCACGAAAGTACGCAAATGAGATGGATAATAAATATCTTGTCTAAAAAAATATCATCTGTGTTTGTGAGCTTAATAAATACGAGTTTATTCATGTTTATTCAACTATAGCCACAATGTTTAAAGAACATAATTCACTTTTCAGAGTATAAGCGGAATTGGAAAATAGAAGAAAAAGGGGGAGAGAAACGAGTTATAAATGCTCAGGGAGCTAACCAAGTCGTTTGAGGCGCGACGGTCGAGCGGGAATTTGGAGGCAGGAAGATGAGAGATTGGACGGCGAGTGGAGCGACCCGAGACGTGAGTACCCGTCTGAAGATGGAGCTCCGAGGAATTGCTTGGTGGTTGAGATAGACGAAGCCATTTCTGAGCGGTCGCTTCTGCCTTCTTCCTCCTTGCTTCTTCACCAATCCAAAGGCGACATAAGCAGGAAAGCTACCGCCGGAAGGAATGGACCTGGGAGAAGAAGGGGATCACGAATTACTTTCAGACTGCAACTGCGATAGTGACTGCTCTGGCTTTACAAGTCAGACTTGATCGAGAGGTGGAACCTGTTCTACACGGACGGCCCGTCGGCTTGGCTCGGCAACGGTTGACTGGAGTCTGGAGACGGACTTTCTGCGGTGGCACAGTTGCTCCGCTTTATATGTAAGCGGCGATGGGTTGGTTGGGTGAGCTTCTCATGGTAGGTAAAGCGGGTCGCTTCGGATGACTGCCACCTACCCACTTATGACCACTTGCAACCGTGAAGATTGAAAAGAGAAATCAGCCACTTGAACCGACGACTTTTGTATGCAAGACAAGAACACCCACTTTGAGTGGCGACTTTCCTGTGGTTAATTCCAGCATTATTTTGAGAAATATTCTTAATCTGACAGTATTTTGGGAATAATTTATTTACTCCCTCCGTCCCTTAAAGGTTTGCTAAGTTTGACTAGCACGTAGAATAATAAAGTAAAAACTGTGTGGTATATATTTGTTCAGAGGAGAGAAAAATAACATGAGCAACAAATTGATTCATTAAAATGGAAAGTGACAAAGTTTTTGGGACAACCAAAAAAGGAAAGTTTGCAAAGTTAGAAGGAACGGAAGGAGTAATTAACATTATTCCGGGAAAAAACTCCAAAAAAAATTACTTTTTTAGTTCTCAAATTAAATTTGGCAAAGTCCACCAAAGGACGTAGGTGGCCTTCAATCTTCACGGTTGCAAGTGGTCATACGTGGGTAGGTGGAAGTCATCCGAGACCCGCTTTACCTCCCATGAGAAGCTCACCCAACCAACCCATCACCGCTTACATATAAAGCGGAGCAACTATGCCACCGCAGAAAGTCCGTCTCCAGACTCCAGTCAACGGTTGCCGAGCCAAGCCGAACTCTTCCTTCGTGCTACTCTGCCACCGAGGATGCCCAATCTCCAAAACTCAGAGCTGCGGCATACTAGAATTTCCGGCCCCTGTTGCGCCACACAGCCCTCGCTAATGTGCAATCTCGAAAGATGTGCAGCGAGCTCTCCTCCTCATGCCCGCAAATCAGGCACTTCGGCCACAACAGGACTCGCCGTTGAATTAATCTTTGTTTGGTAGGTAAACAATCCACACAAGCTTACCAAAAAAATAGTTTTACGTTCGGTGGTATCTCAAGTTTCCAAATTTTCGCCCAGCCACCTCCGATTGTACACTTCTATTGAGTCTTTTATAGCAACTCCGAACTGAATAAACTCCCTTAGTATCATCCGCCCAAATCAGTTCATCCTCCATCTGTCTCGGTCGCAAAGGAATACTAGCAATAAGAATTTTATCTTCCTCTAAAAAAGATCCTCCGATAAGTCGAAATCCCAACTCGTTCCATCATTGAGCATAAGAGAATGAACATAAATATTTTCTAAACTGGCTATTTCATTCTCGCCCGCCCTGCACCCTCCAGTGTCATATAGCCAATTATCTTTCCATGCTCTTGCTGAAATCCCATTGCCAAATCGGAAACAAACCCCTTCTCTACCGTCGGGATAGCTGCCATGATGCTTCGCCAAATAAGGGATGGATTATGTCCACAATTTGCTTCCAAGATATTACCGTGGGTAAAGTATTTTGCTTTTAAAAGCTTAGCCACCAACGAATTTGGATATTTTAGGATACGCCATACCTGCTTACCCAACATGGCGATATTAAACTCGCGGAGTTTTCTATATCCCAGCCCTCCTTGTGATTTCGGGATACACGGGTCACCCCACGTTTTCCACCTAATTCCTTTTCCTTTGAAAGCATGCCCTCTCCACCAAAAAGCATTCATAGTTTTTTCAATGTCACTACATAATTCAGCTGGCAATAAGAACACATTCATGGCATATTGGGGCATAGCTTGAACAACCGTTCTAATTAATACTTCTCTCCCAGCTTTAGATAAGAACCTACTATTCCAGCTCTGAATTCTTTGAATAACTTTTTCTTTGATTTAGCCAAAAATTTCTTTTTTATTTCTCCCAACCATCGAAGGTAGCCCCAAATACTTGCCCCCACCCATGTATTCCCCAACTACAAAAATATTACATAAATAATCTCTATCATCCCAAGCCACATTTACACTAAAATGCACACTAGATTTATCAAAGTTTATCACCTGACCCGAGACTGATGCATACTGGGCAAGTAACTCTTTGATAATAAAACAGTCCCACTCATTTGCCCTGCAGAAAAAGAAACTATCATCAGCAAATAATAAATGGGAAATTGTCGGGGCCCCACAGGCCACTCGAATTCCTTGAAGAACTCCCTCTTCTTCTTTCGTCCGTAGCATGGTGCTTATTCCTTCTAACACCATAATAAGCAGATACGGTGATAGTGGATCCCCTTGCCTTAATCCCCGAGAAGGAATAATTGGTCCATAAAGCTCCCCATTAATCTGAATATGATACCGGACCATCTCCGCACACTGCATGATTAAATTGGTCCATCATGGAAAAAATCCGAAGTACTCCATAACATGCTTTAAAAAACCCCACTCAACTTTGTCGTATGTCTTGCTCATGCCGAGTTTTAGGGCCACATAGGCTTCCTTTCCCTGTGTTTTGTGCTTTAGAAAGTGTTGTCTTTCAAAAGCAACTATAATGTTATCAATTATAGATCTAACGGGTATGAAAGCGCTTTGATTTTTAGAAATAATTCCGTGTAATAAGCCTTTGAGCTGATTCGCTAAGATCTTTGCAAATATTTTATAAGCAACATTGCATAACACGATCGGCCTCCAATCACCCATAGCCACAGGAATATCTTTCTTTGGTATCAGCACGATAGTAGTCTCATTATAATCCTCCAATACCCTCCCTGTGTTAAACAATCTAACACAAAAATCCACCACAGCTGGTCCCACAACATCCCAAAAGGCCTGAAAAAAATCGGGTTCAAACCATCTAGTATTGGAGCCTTATCCGGGTGCATACTGAACATCGCGGCCCTCACCTCAGTCTCCGTTATGTCACGTAAAAGGATAGTATTCTGGTTGTCCCTAATCACTTTTCAGGCATTGTCAAAACCTGAGAGATCCCAACTCCTTCCTGCGGTAAAGAGCTCCTCAAAATAATTAATAACTATATTACTCAACTCCCCTTGACTTGTCATCCATCTACCCGAATCACAGTACAAACCCTTCATTAAATTTTTCCGCCTCCTTTGCTTGACCGAGTTATGAAAATATTTAGTATTAATATCTCCCTGTTGTAACCAAAATTCTTTCGCCCTCTGTTTCCAGAAAGAATTCTGCTTTTCCAAAAGTTCTATATAACATACCTTTGCTCTAGCAAATTCGGCTAACCCTGCTTCATCCGTTCGACCCTCTGCTACGCTCCATCTGCCTTTTGCAACCTTCAATACGTCGCTGAAAACCCCGACGAAGATGTTTACCCCATTTGCATAACTCGACTCCACAAAATTGTAGCCTTTCAAGAAGAATTTGATCCTCACATGAGCTCCATGCACATTCTACCACACTGCGGCATTCTTTCTACTTTAGCCAATGATTTTCAAACTTGAATCTGGATCTTCTGTGTTTCCCTTCTTTTTGGCTAAACTTCACAAATAGAGCGAGATGATCACTATTACTTCTCGAAATAGAGGTAGCCCAAGCCTCACCGAAAATATCCAGCCATCCGTCATTCACAAGAATACGGTCAAGCTTCTCTTCGACCCAATTGTTCGTGCCTCGCCCTCTCTCCCAAGTGAACTGATATCCGTCAAAAAGGAAATTCACTAAACTGCTCCTCCATATGGCATTTCGAAATCCCGTAAGCATCCAAGCAGGTTGGGGACATCGTCCTTGATAAACCCAAAATACTAAACAATCAAACAACCATAGCAGTTATGAAGAAGCAGATAGAAGATTATGAGATGAAAAACCAAATCTGGTATACCGTATGAAACCCCGCTGCTCTCCCTGGAGAAGGAGAGCAGCGGAAACCCTACTCTCTCTATCACGCCTCTGCTTCTCTAAAGCCTCTCATAATTTTGGTTCCCGTAAGTTAGCCTCCTTTTATATGAGAAGTTGGCTAACTTAAGGGTTACAAGGAAGCCCCCCCGGGCTGATACACATTTGTGGCCCGTATTACACGTTTAATTAATAACTACACAAATACAAAGATATTTAATTAGATTGGACACCATAAAATATTCCTAACAATCTCCCCCTTGGTGTTCAATCATGTTGAATCATCATTGCAGCGCAGATATCTTTGTCTTTGTTGTTATTGAGCTTCCTTTGTCTTTAAACTTGACTTCTGAGGAAGGCTGTCTGAAGAAATCCTTGCAATCTCCCCTTTGATGTCTTCTTGGCAATTTGTTCCTTGATGTCGGGGGTTGAGGGATCTTCAGTATCTTGCATGTAGTCCTTGCCTTCCAGAAGTTGCTCTTGATCAGCTTGGATGAAGTCCGATGACGCCTCTAGAATGAATGTTCTTTGAAGAATAGGGAACGTCCATGGAATTCATCTTCAACAGTTTGAGTATTTGACCTCTGTCTCCTCCACCATGTAGTCTTTTTGACTATTTGGAATGAATGTTTTTGAGGAGAACTTGTCAGTGGCGCAGCGGAACATAATGATGGTTGACTTGTAAGTGTAGCTGACCATTTGAGTTGTGGAGATAGTAGAGAGAGTGTTGGAGGAGAGAAGTATCCCAGAATGATTTTTTTAGCGTTAAATAGCATGTAGAATACTCTTCCCCTCATGACGGTCCGATGAATCGGGGCGTCATGCCTTTATTCTTTTATTCTGCGGAAATAAAACAGGAAAAACAAGCAGAATGGTAAAATGATAACGTAGCCCCCCGGGGTTGTGAAAACACCCGTTTTCATCACTATAGAGATAAACTCTAAAGCAATGGCCTGAAAATGTTGGTGATTCTTATCTTGCAACAACAGGACTTCCTTCCAATTATTGGTCTAAATCTGTAAAAGATGAGCCCTATGGAAGTTCTCGCAGGTCATGAAGACCTGCAACTGACTCAAAAAGTGCGTCTGTGTCCTAGAAAATTTCAAAACATTTGGGAGTGAGTAACTAGACACAAAGTGATCAATGAAAGTTCAGTGGCATGGGGCTGGGGCCACTGTAGTCAGTATTACTTGCCTCGGAAGGAGACAGTAATGAGAGATGCGGTTCCCCGTGAAGTATGATTAAACACCTGTCTGTTGGGAGACAAGTGAGTGGTCTTGGGTAGGGTTCAACATGCACTGTTGGACAAGATGCAGTGACTTCCACCCGGGATCTCATCAAATCAGTCCTGAACCTATTTGGGAATTGTCCAGAGTATTTGAGTGGCTAGGAGTAAATGTTCAAATCACAGCAGACAGTTGAGGTAGCAGATTTATCATTGATTATTGTTTTCTTGCTCACTTGAGCCTTCTGCTTCCTAACGCTCATAATAATCACTCACTCACTTACTCTCGACTTTGTCCCTTGGGTAGGCTTAGTTGGGTTTACTAAGCCATAGGAACATGTTCTCTCATTGATTTTCTCTCTGTACTCCCCCTCAACTAGAGCACTCGGTATGCTTTGTTATTGTTAGGCACCGGGGAGGACAACTTTGAACACTCCCCTAGAATGTTGCATCCGTTGAGAGATTCCTTGCTTTGTCAGTGTAAGGCGCCGGAGGAGAAAACTGAAACTCCCCCTCAGAATGTGCAAGGCTTGATTGCTCACAGCTCGACATACCCGCCATGTGTGTGGAGCAATATGAACAGGTACCACACATGACGGTTTCCCTAAGCTCATCATTTGGAATTTCAGCATGTTTGAGGATCACACTATGTTGATGAGTTAGGGGAGGCTTCAGCAGTTGAATGTTGATTGTTGTAAGATGACCATTGACGCGAGGTTGATTGAATTATCTACGATTTTCGGACCTCTACATTGGAGCTTAGACCTTAGGTTTGACTTTGAAAGAAATTGATCAGATTTGCCTAAGTTTTGACCTGGACATCGGTGATTTACAAAGTTTGTCGGAAAACTAACGTTTTGACCCACAAGGACTGCGAGTGAGGGCGCGTGAGTAAGGTTTCTGGGTCATAGCCCGAAAATTAATGTAGATCTTTTCGTTAGCTTTCCAACAAAAAAATTCCTGAAATCGGATCACCGAGTCAAAGGTTATGGCCAAAATAGTGCGGTGTCGAAGAAAATCTCTAATTTTGAGTTTTTGAGGAAAAATTCTTCGAGGTTGAGGTTCTCGATGTTGAATTTCGAGAGGAGGTGAATTTAAACAAAATTTTAAGGCAAAAACTCGAAATCCTAATCTCTAGATTTTAATTTCGAGTTTGCCTTGAAGAGTAATGGCAAAATCCACCTGCAAAACAGACCTCAGAATAACGAAATCTTCAGAATTTCAAAATGTGTGGAACATCGAAAACTTTGGAGTTTCGAAAACCTCATAATATCGAAAACTTGTTGTTTGAAAAACATCAGAACATCGAAAACTTCTAAAAACTTTGATAAGCAGGGAATCATTCAGAAATCCTATAATGTAAAGCTTTGATGAACTGCAAAGGATGTCAAGATTCGAATTATGAGTTCCAAGAAACTACAAACTTTGAAAGATTCAAAACATCGAGAAATTCCAAAAATTCTGAAATTTTTCAGAATGTCGAAATCCTAAACATCGAGTTCCTAAAACTAAAAATTCCAAAACTCAAAATTCCAAAACTCTCAATTTTAAAAACTCGAGGTGTAAAACTCGAGGTCAGAAATCGAGGTTTAAAACTCGAGGTCAGAACTCGAGGTGTAAAACTCAAGGTCAGAACTCGAGGTTTAAAACTCGAGGTCAGAACTCGAGGTTTAAAACTCGAGGTCAGAACTCGAGGTTTAAAACTCGAGGTCAGAACTCGAGGTTTAAACTCGAGGTCAGAACTGCGAGTTTCAAAACTCGAGATCAGAACTGCGAGTTTCAAAACTCGAGATCAGAACTGCGAGTTTCAAAACTCGAGATCAGAACTGCGAGTTTCAAAACTCGAGATCAGAACTGCGAGTTTAGGAATTCGAGATCCAAAATGTAGAGTTCCTGCAAAATGAAAACATCGAATTTTGAAAATCTGATAACTGTTCTGAATCGCCTTGAAGGTTGCGATTCCTCCTATATATGTTTCAAGTCAAAAATCGATTCTGCAGGCATGTAAAAGCATAAACTCGCAATTCATGTAGAGTTCAACGAAAAATGAAAATTTGCAGAAATCGAAAAAGAGGATATGCTGCTGGATCAGTTTTGAAAGGCGATTCCAACAGTATAATTTTTTACAGATTTTTCGTTCACAAACAAGATTACATGAGCAAAACTCTATATTGAAGAAAAAGAGAAGAAAAATAGAGCAGTTCTTCGTTAGATCCTGAAAAACGCAGATAGATTCAACTTGTTTCACGCCTCCGCTCTGATACCACATGATAAACCCAAAATACTAAACAATCAAACAACCATAGCCGTTATGAAGAAGCAGATAGAAGATTATGAGATGAAAAACCAAATCTGGTATACCGTATGAAACCCCGCTGCTCTCCCTGGAGAAGGAGAGCAGCGGAAACCCTACTCTCTCTATCACGCCTCTGCTTCTCTAAAGTCTCTCATAATTTTGGTTCCCGTAAGTTAGCCTCCTTTTATAGAAGAAGTTGGCTAACTTATGGGTTACAAGGAAGCCCCCCGGACTGATACACATTTGTGGCCCGTATTACACGTTTAATTAATAACTACACAAATACAAAGATATTTAATTAGATTGGACACCATAAAATATTCCTAACAGTCCTCTCTTCTCGTGTGCATGCAAGATATCATTAAAATCTCCAGGAACCGTCCATGGGATATTGTTCGTCGTGGCCATATTTTGTAATAGCTCTCACGACTCCTTCAGTCGTTGGCGTTCAGGGAAGCCATAGAACACTGTCAATCTCCATGGTAGGTTTTGAAACTTCATCGTAATTACGGCATCTATAAAGTTATGTGAGGCAACCTTTATATCCACCGTTACCTCGTTCTTCTAGAATAGAGCTAGCCGTCCACTTCGCCCGTCACATGCCACACAAAACCACTTCTCAAAGCCAATCGATTTACCAACTTGACTGATACAGTCACTTCCACATAGGGTTTCCGTAAGGAAAATTATCGATGGATGGTATGTCGACGTAATATCTTGGAGAACCTGGACTGTGGCAAGATTCTCCAAGCCCCGCTAATTCCACTTGACGCGGCCCATTCCACAACGAAATACAAAACTCTCTCGACCAGGTTGAAAATCAGCGAGGACGAAAACCTTACCCATACACGATGAAGACAAAGAACTCTGGAAGAAAACTCTGGGACAGAACTCTAACAAACTGACCTGATGACGTCGAGTCACGTATTAAATCCGCCGCCGCAGAATCTGCTTAGAACCGCCGCCGCCGTAGGGTTTCATTATGGCCACCGTAGGGTTTCTGGTTAAAGCAGAGCAAACATGCTAAAACGGCAATTCTGCAATGGCCACCAAAAAACAGGTGAAGGAGAAGCCGCGATCAGATCTGGAAAATCCTCAGTCGAAGAACTCGTCGGGAACGAATGATTCTCAAATCGGTGAGGATGAAGCCGAGGACATGACGAGAACTGCTCTGGCCGCTTATCGTGCCTGGGAGGAAGATGAATATGCTGTTTTATTCATCATCTTCATTAGATATGTCCTCCACCATTAAAACCCAAAAACCTCTCATTCTCACCTATTCATCATCTTCATTAGATATGTCCACCATTAAAACCCAAAAACCTCTCATTCTCATCTATTCTTTAGTAAAAAATTTCTTTAATTTATCAAGAGCTAACCAGGGTTCCAACACAACAAAAAACGCAAAAGAAGTTGGAGACAGTACGGCTTCTACAATATTTTAAAAAATATAAAATAATTGTTGAGTATAGAGTCACTACGGTATTATACCGGTATACCGCGATATTTGAAAATATTTACCGTTACCGTACCGAAATAAAGTGGTACGGTATGATACCGTACCGAAAATGACGGTATACCAACATTCTGGTATTTTTCGGTACGGTAAGTGCGGTATACCGATTTTCCGGTATTTTTGCCCACCCGTACGCACACATATTAAATATATGTTTTTAAAAAAAGAAAACATTGGCGGCACGTTTTTGAAATTAACCGCCGCGCGAGTTAAATTGCGGCACCGAGATTTGCGGCGCCTAAAAGCGCCACACGTGTGATGATTTAAGCACCGCAAAAAGGTAATTTTGCACCGATGGTTACCGTGTATATAGATATTACTGGATTTTTTTGCCTAAAATAAGGGACTAGATAGATTAACAAAATGAATTAAAATAAAATACCTATCGTAATACGAAGTATATATAAAGAGTTGAAGCAAATAAAACGTATATCTAATTATTGCCGTCATCATTGCTTATCTGTTATTCTTAAATTCCTAATCGATCAGTTTATTTTAGAATTTAAAAGCGGATGATGATCTGATTTTTTGTCTCCACGAAAAAATCTGGTTAATAATTATCATGGTAGGCCTGGGATCGGTTCGGTTCTTGTTAAAATTCGATGGAACCGTATAAAAATCGTATGCGTCAAATTCGGTTCGGTTCTAGTTAAAAATGTAGTTTTTAAATTCGGTTCGGTTCTAGTTAAATTCGGTTCGGTTCTTACCTTTTTTCAGTTCCTTATAAAAATTTATTATCCTCCTAAAATGAACACATTTTACATTCAGTTACATAAAAAAATCAAATTTTAAATCATGAAATTATGACCATTACATTATACATGCATGATATCTCAATGTTCAAATATAAAAAAAATGCAAGTGCAACATTAAATTTAAACACAACAAAAATCTCGGTTTAAAATAGGCATCAACTGTCAAGTAAAAAGGTTCAATAGCTCCAAAGTACACATCCAATAGTAGGTAGTTCAATCTCATAATAATATTCTTCTACTAGTAATGCACAATAAGTAAAAAGTACGTAGTAATAAACAACGTAATCAACAGAATATTAATTCCTTTTGAGGTGAACTCCAATAACAAATACAATTACAAACAAACAATAAATATAAAAGTAGACTAACGTATTAAAATAATAACTACTCGGATTGGCGTGGTCCACAATATATATAAGGTATATAAAGCAAAACAATTTTTTTTGTCAAGAATTTTCTGTCCGGAATGCCGTCTTACCACCCCCATTTGAGGTGCTTCCGTGTATAATTTTTTGATAAAACTTTGTTAGCATGTGCTACATGAAATGTAGATTATATATACCAAATTTTAGCTTAAAATTCAATTGGGAAGTGAGTTAAATAAAATATTGAAAAACATTGTGTTTTTATATATTTTGGCATAATGTTTTTCAATAATTTACTAGCACAGTACTCGTGCATACGCACGGGAAAAAACGGTTGGTCTACGTATACTTTTATTCACGATCTAATTAAATATAAAAATAGATTTTTTTTCTTACAATTTACTTCATTTCAAAAGTGGAGTATGATAAGTGAATATAAAAAAGCATAAATCCATACAACAAATATTCAAAGTAAAAGAAAATTAAAATATGAAAAAATCAACATCATCCATTAAAATTTACTACGTAATACTACGTAATAATTAGTGATGTTGGTAACAGAGTGAAGTATTGAACTCAATTGTTAGAGTTTTGAAAAACTACCTTAAAAAGAACTTATAGTAGTAATGACTTGTGATTTTCTTTTCTTATCATGTACACGGTATTAAAACCAATAATCCATGTTACTGATTGTACAGTAAAATCAGTAAAATCACAAGTCATTACTATTATAGGTTCTCTTTAAGGTAGTTTTTCAAAACTCTAACAATTAAGTTCAATATTTCACTTTTGAATATTTGTTGAATGAATTTATGCTTTTTTATATTCACTTATCATACTCCACTTTTGAAATGGAGTAAATTGTAAGGGAAAAAATCTATTTTTATATGCACGGGTACTGTGCTAGTATAATCAAAACCACTTCTACGTATGAGAGAGAAAATTATCCCGTTCAAGTTTTAGCCGGTTTATCTTCTTATACCTAAAATCACTACATATGAGAGAGAAAATTCTCCCGTTCAAGTTTTAGCCGGTTTATCTTCTTATACCTAAAATCACTACGTATGAGAGAGAAATCCCCACGCTCAATTGTTTTAGCCGAATTATCTCATACCTAATATAAAAGTACTACGTATGAGAGAGAAACATCTCCTGTTGAATTGTTAGCCGTCTTATATACCTAAAAGTACAACATATGAGACTGAAAATTCTATTGCATAAGTTTTAGGCGGCTTATCTTTGACCTAAAAGCACTACGTATGAGACAGGAAATTCTCCCGCTCAATTATTAGTCAATTTATCTTGTTATACCTAAACACACTACATATGAGAAAAAATTCTTCCGCTCAATTGTTAGCCAACTTATCTTATATTAAAAAGAACTACATGTGAGAGAAAAAGCTTTCACGCAAAACTATTAGCAAGCTTATCTTGTATGACCTAAAAGTACTACGTATGAGAGAAAAAGTTCTCCGCTCAATTGTTAGTCGGCTTATGTTAGGAATATTTTATGGTGTCCAATCTAATTAAATATCTTTGTATTTGTGTAGTTATTAATTAAACGTGTAATATGGGCCACAAATGTGTATTAGCCTGAGTGCTTCCTTGTAACCCGTAAGTTAGCTAACTTCTCCTATAAAAGGAGGCTAACTTACGGGAACCCTAACTATCTATCGAAAAGAGGCTTAGAGTGCATAGAGGCGAGATAGAGAGAAGGGTTTCCGCTGCTCTCCTTCTCAAGGGAGAGCAACGGGGTTTATACGGTATACTAGATTCGGTTTTAATCTTCTCGATATCTCTCTATCTGCTTATTCTTCTTGTTATGGTTGTTTGATTGTTAAATATCTGGTATTATCAATTGGTATCAGAGCCGAGGCGTGAAAAAGGTTGAATCTATCTGCGTTTTTCGTATCTGCTTTTCGACACTCTGTTTTTCTCTTGTATTTCATTATCTCAATATTTGCCTCTGTGATCTTGTTTTTGGTCGAAACTTTGTAAAAATTTTACTATTAGAATCGCCTCTTCTTAACGATTCTACAGCATGTTTCATTTTAAGATTTCTGCATTTTTTCGATTTCGAAGATCTCTACACTGAGATCTCGAGATCCTATTTTTCCTTGGCTGCAGAAATGATTTCGACTTGATTTTGATACTGGTGGAATCGCGAGATCAAGGGCTTTTCAAAACTGTTTTCAAAATTTCAAAACTCGAATTTTTCAGTTTGAGAGATTTCGAAATTTTGTAAGATTTCGATGTTTTTGAAGATCTCGAGATTCTGGTTTTTATTTGACAGGGGAGATTTCGAAGTTTTGAAGATTTCGAGATTTTAGGAATTTCTCGATGTTTTGAATCTTTCAAAGTTTGGCGTTTCATGAAATTCAGAATTCTTTCAATGATTGACATCCTTTGCAGTTCATCGAAGCTTTACATTATAGGATTTTTGGATGAATCTCTACTTTTCAAAGTTTTAAAAGTTTTCGATGTTCTAATGTTTTTAAAACTGCAAGTTTTTCGATATTCTGAAGTTTTCGAAACTCCAAAGTTTTCGATGTTCTAAACATTTCGAAATTCTGAAGATTTCGAAATCTCGAGGTGTTGTTTTTGCAGGTGAATTTCGACGTTCTTCTAAGGGATAAACTCGAGATATTAATCTCGAGATTTAACCTCGAGATTGTGATCTCGAGATTTAAACCTCGAGATTGTGATCTCGAGATTTAAACCTCGAGATTGTGATCTCGAGATTTAAACCTCGAGATTGTGATCTCGAGTTTTAAACCTCGAGATTGTGATCTCGAAGTTTAAACCTCGAGATTGTGATCTCGAGATTTAAACCTCGAGATTGTGATCTCGAGATTTAAACCTCGAGATTGTGATCTCGAGATTTAAACCTCGAGATTGTGATCTCGAGATTTAAACCTCGAGATTTAAACCTCGAGATTGTGATCTCGAGGTTTAAACCTTGAGATTGTGATCTCGAGGTTTAAACCTCGAGATTGTGATCTCGAGTTTTTAACCTCCAGATTGTCATCTCGAAGTTTAAACCTCGAGATCGTGATCTCGAGGTTTAAACCTCGAGATCGTGATCTCGAGATTGTATACTCGAGATTTAAACCTCGAGATTGTTATCTCGGGATTTAAACCTCGAGATTATAATCTCGAGATTTAAAACTCGAGATTGGGATTTCGACGTTTACCTTAGAATTTTCTTTAAAATCCTCCTGATCTCGATATTCAAGGTCGAAAACCTCAACTTCGAAGAATTTTCTCAATATTCAAAGTTTTTGCATGTCTTCACTGTTTTGGCCATAACTTTTGACTTGATGATCCGATTTTAGCAAACTTTTTTTGTTGGAAAGCTAACGAAAAGATCTACATTAATTCTTGGGCTATGGCCCAGAACCCTTTCTCACGCGCCCTCACTCGCAGCCTTTGAGGGTCAAAACGTTGGTTTTCCGAAAAACTTTGTAAATCACCGATGTCAAAAGGCCAATTTGGGCAAATCTGATCAAATTCAATTCAAAGTCAAACATAAGGTCAAATAGGGTCTAAGCTTCACCGTAAAGGTCCGGAAAACGTAGATAATTCAATCAACCTCGCGTCAACGGTCATCTTACAACAATCAACAATCAACCACTGAAGCCTCCTCGGACTCATCACCATTATGTGATCATCAATATGCTGAAATTCTACATGATGAGCTCAGGGAAACCGTCATGTGTGGTACCTGTTCAGATTGCTCCACACACATGGCGGGTATGACGAGCTGTGAGCAATCAATCCTTGCACATTCTCAGGGGGAGTTTCAGTTTTCTCCTCCTGGCGCCTTACACCGACAAAGCAAGGAATCTCTCAACGGATGCAACATTCTAGGGGGAGTGTTCAATGTTATCCTCCCCGGTGCCTAACAATGATAAAACATACTGAGTGCTCTAGTTGAGGGGGAATACAGAGAGAAAATGAAGAATGTAATGAGAGAACATGTCCCTATGGCTTAGTAAACCCAACTAAGCCTACCAGAGGGACAAAGCCGAGCGTAAGTGAGTGAGTGAGCGAGTGAGTGAGTGAACATTATGAGCGTTAGGAAGCAGAAGGCTCAAGTGAGCAAGAATACAATAATCAATGATGAATCTGCTACCTCAACTGCCTGCTATGTATTGAACATTTACTCCTAGCCACTCAAATACTCTGGACAATTCCCAATTAGGTTCAGGACTGATTTAATCAGATCCTGGGTAGAAGTCAATGCATCTTGTCCAACAGTGCATGTTTAACCCTACCTAAGACCACTCACTTGTCTCCCAACAGACATGTGCTTAATCATATTTCACGGGGATCCACATCTCTCATTACTGTCTCCTTCCGAGGCAAGTGATACTGACTACAGTGGCCTCAGCCCCATGTCACTGAACTTTCATTGATCACGTCATGTCTAGTTACTCACTTCCAAATGTTTGAAATTTTCTAGGACACAGACGCACTTTTTGAGTCAGTTGCAGGTCTACATGACCCGCGAGAACAACCACAGGGCTCATCTATTACAGATATAGACCAATGATTGGAAGGAAGTCCTGCTGATGCAACATAAGAATCACCATCATTTTCAGGCCATCGTTTCAGAGTTTATCTCTATAGTGATGATAACGGGTGTCTTCACGACCCCGGGGGGCTACGTTATCTTCTTTACATTCTGCTTGTTTTTCCTGTTTTTTTTTTCGCAGAATAAAAGAATAAAGGCATGATGCCCCGATTCATCGGACCGTCATGAGGGGGAGAGTGTTCCACATGCTGTTACTCTCAAAATCATTCTCAGACACTTCTCTCTTCCAACACTCTCTCTACTATTTCCGCAAATCAAATGGTCAGCTACGCTCACAATTCAACCATCATTATGTTCCGCTGTGCCACCGACAAGTTCTCCTCAAAAGCATTCATTCCAAATAGTCAAAAAGACTACATTATGGAGGAGACAGAGGTCAAATACTCATGCCCTGAAGATGAATTCCATGGGCGTCTCCTATTCTCCAAAGAATATTCATTCTAGAGGCGACACCGGACTTCATCCAAGCTGATCAAGAGCAACTTATGAAAGGCAAGGACTACATGCAAGATACTGAAGGTCCCTCAACCCCGGCATCAAAGATCAAATTGTCAAGAAGACATCAAAGGGGAGATTGCAAGGATTTCTTCAGATAGCCTTCCTCAGAAGTCAAATTCAAAGACAAAGGAAGCTGAATAACAACAAAGACAAAGATATCTACGTTGCATGGCTGATTCAACACGATTGAACACCAAGGGGAGATTGTTTGGAATATTTTATGATGTCCAATCTAATTAAATATCTTTGTATTTGTGTAGTTATTAATTAAACGTGTAATACGGGCCACAAATGTGTATTAGCCCGGGGGCTTCCTTGTAACCCATAAGTTAGCTAACTTAACCTATAAAAGGAGGCTAACTTACGAGAACCCTAACTATCTATCGAAAAGAGGCTTAGAGTGCATAGAGGCGAGATAGAGAGAAGGGTTTCCGCTGCTCTCCTTCTCGAGGGAAAGCATCGGGGTTTATACGGTATACCAGATTCGATTTTAATCTTCTCGATATCTCTCTATCTGCTTATTCTTCTTGTTATGGTTGTTTGATCGTTAAATATCTGGGATTATCAGCTTATCTTATATCTAAAAACACTACATATGAGAGAGAAAGTTCTTCCGCTCAATTGTTAGCCGTCTTATCTTATACTTAAAAGAATTGTTCATGAGAGATCAATTTCTTCCATTCAATTGTTAGCAAGCTTATCTTCTAATATCTAAAAGCACTACATGTGAGAAAGAAAATTTTTCTGTTTCATTGTTAGTTGACTTATCTTACCTAAAAGCACTACATATGAGAGAGAGAATTTACAATGACAATATTAACATTTATGAAATTTGATATATTTTTTTATAAAAATTAGAGAAACAATGAAAACATTATAACACTTAGAAGAAAATCGTGTTTTTTACACATTGGACATCTTCCTCATTTAGAATGTTATTTAGATTCCATCGGATATCTACTGAAAATGATGAAGTTGTAGCCGAATTTACTGAATAATGAAAATTTTGTAATTTAAAATATACTCCCATTATAAAATAAAGAAAAAAGTATATGAAAAGTATATTTGTGTTATATTCTCATATAACACCAATATTATATATATAAATTTTATTTTTTTTGAATATTTATTAAACAACTTTCTATTTTTCACGCATTTTTCGTATTAAATAAAAAAATAATTCATAATTGTGAACAAAATAAGGATAAGGATAATGGGGATGATGTCAAATAGGCAAGGGCATGGTGGGGTCCGAGATGGGGCTAAGAACAGAAGGTGGAATGCTAGATTGCGTTTTGGGACATGGAATGTTGGGTCTCTTACAGGCAAATCTTCCGAGGTAGTCGAGGTTATGAGCAGAAGGAATATCAGCATTATGTGTGTGCAAGAAACTAAATGGGTTGGTGAGAAAGCACGCGAGATTAATCCCGGAGGTTTTAAGTTGTGGTATTCGGGGAGAGATAAGACTAGAAATGGGGTAGGCATTATTGTGGCGCGTGACTATGTTGAGGATGTGGTAGAAGTCTTCAGGAAGAACGATCGCATCATGAGCATTAAATTGGTGATAAGAGGTGAGATTGTGTCTGTGGTAAGTGCCTATGCACCACAAGTGGGATTGGATGCATCTACAACTCAACAGTTCTGGGAAGATCTGGAAGACGTGGTGCGACGAGTGCCAAGGGGAGAGAAGTTGATCATAGGAGGTGACCTCAACGGGCATGTGGGCTCGAGTCGTGATGGCTTTGAGAATATTCATGGCGGACATGGTTTTGGCACTAGGAATGAGGCGGGAAAGAACATTTTGGATTTTGCCTTGACGTATGAGTTGGCTATAATGAACACTTGGTTTAAGAAAAGAGACTCTCACCTTGTAACCTATAAAAGTGGAGCTAATAGTACCCAAATTGACTACTTCTTAGTACGGACCACTTGGAGAACTAGCTACACTGATTGTAAGGTTATTCCAGGTGAGAGTGTTGTCACTCAGCATAGGATGCTTGTGCTTGACTTTCGAGCTAAGAACCATAGAAGACAAGTTAATCAACAAGTGGAGCCAAAGATAAAGTGGTGGAGGCTTGAGGGAGATCTTCAACAAAGCTTTACACACAAAATGGTCGGTGAAGATGTATGGCGTATTGATAATGAAACACATGTGGATGATGTGTGGTTATCAATGGAGTTGACCATTAACAAAGTGGCAAAGGAGGTACTTAGAGAATCAAAAGGATGTCGGCCACCTAAAAAGGACACATCTTGGTGGAATGATGAGGTGAAACAAGCCATAAGGAACAAAAGAGATTGCTACAAAAAGTTGGGGACAAATTGGAGTGACGAGAACATAGAAGCATACAGGGAGGCTAAAAGACAAGCAAAGAAAGCCGTAAGGGAAGCACGAGGGAAAGTGAACAAGGAGTTGTATGAAAAGTTGGACTCTAAGGAAGGAGAACTAGATATTTATAGACTTGCTCGTCTTCGTGATCGCAGAACTCAAGATATTGCAAAAGTTAAGTGTGTGAAGCATGTTGATCAGAGGATATTAATGGACGACGGAGAGATAAAAGAGAGGTGGAGGTCATACTTTGATACACTATTCAACGGGAACAAAACGCAAGATATCGGCAATTTGTCCATACCAGATTGTATGGTAAACCGTGATTTTGTGAGAAGGATCCAAACAACGGAAGTTAAAGAAGCTCTGAGGAAGATGGGACGGAAAAGAGCAATGGGGCCAGATGGCATACCGATCGAGGGTTGGAGAAGTTTGGGAGAGAGAGGCGTCGAGTGGTTAACAAGTTTCTTCAACATGATTTGGAGAAACAACAAGATGCCAACGAGTTGGAGGAAGAGTACTCTTATCCCCTTATTTAAGAATAAAGGTGATGTACAAGAATGTGCCAACTATCGAGGGATTAAGCTTATGAGTCACACCATGAAACTTTGGGAGCGAGTGATTGAGCAAAGACTTCGAAGGACTGTGAAGATTTCAGAGAATCAATTCGGTTTTATGCCTGGTCGCTCAACAACTGAGGCCATTCACCTTCTTCGGCAACTTATGGAGAAGTATAGAGATGCTCATAAGGATCTGCATTTGGTGTTCATTGACTTAGAAAAGGCATATGATAGGGTACCTCGAGAAGTTCTTTGGTGGGCCTTAACTAGGAAAGGCATATCACGCAAGTATATCAGCATCATCATGGATATGTATGAGGATTGTACTACAAGTGTTCGTACTAGTGTAGGGAGGACTGAAGAGTTCCCTATTACTATCGGAGTGCACCAAGGATCGGCCTTGAGTCCTTTCTTATTTGCCATAGTCATGGATGAACTTACGAAGTCAATTCAAGACGATATACCGTGGTGCATGATGTTTGCCGGCGATATTGTATTGATTGATGAGACGCAATCAGATCTTAAAGCAAAGTTGGAAGTATGGCGACAAACATTGGAGAATAAGGGTTTCAAACTAAGTCGGAGCAAAACAGAGTACATGGAGTGTAAGTTTGGTGGAGGTAGAAGTAGTGGTAATAGCGGAATTACTCTGGATGGTAAGGAGATACCAGTCAGTGATATGTTCCGTTACTTGGGCTCCATAATTCAGAAGGACGGTGAGTTAGATGGAGATGTATCCCATAGAATCAGAACAGGGTGGATGAAGTGGAAGAGTGCGTCAGGATTTCTATGCGACCGAGGTATGCCGACTAGACTGAAGGGTAAATTTTATAGGACATCAATTAGGCCTGCATTACTGTATGGCGTAGAGTGTTGGGCGGTGAAACAATGTCACATTCATAAGATGAGTGTGACAGAGATGCGCATGCTGCGTTGGATGTGTGGGCATACTAGGAAGGACCGCGTGAGGAATGAGACAAGCAGACAAAGGGTGGGAGTAGCACCTATTGAAGACAAGATGCGGGAGTCGCGCCTATGGTGGTTTGGTCATGTGCGTAGAAGACCGAGTGATGCACCTGTTAGGCGAGTTGAGATGTGTGGAGAAGAGGCAGGGAAGAGAGGGAGAGGAAGACCCAAACAGACGTGGGTTAGGGGAGTTCGAAGTGATATGCTTTTTATGGGGTTCGATGAGGGCATTACTTTGGAGAGAACTAAGTGGAGGGCGGGTATTCACGTGAAGGAGTGATCTTGATAATCTTTTTCCCTCGTCTTTTTTTTCCTAGTTTTTTTTATCCTTATATATATATAAACATTATTTGCAACCTTTTTATTTTATCATTTATATACATATATATATATTCATCTTTTTTTATATTATCTTTTCATAATAGCTTATCTTTTTATCTTTATTCCTTCTTTTCCTTTTGGTTGTGATATCATGTATCGATTCATGTTAGCCGACCCCAATATCTTTTGGGACTAAGGCTTGGATGTTGTTGTTGTATTAACTTTTGGTATTTATAATTTATGTTTTACGTAGTATTTAGTTTCATTTTTGTTCACAAATTCTATTTGAGAAGTTTTTCCTAAAAGTCGCTTTGATATAATTTAAACAAAATTATAGTCACCGAAAATTGTTTTTTTCAAGGATTATTACTCATACTCAAGACAATTAATAAAAAATACATCACAGTTCACTCTAGACTAATAGTGTGCACACAAAAAAGATTCGAAACTACATAAATTAATAGATTTTTTATATATTCAATTTTAATGTCATATTAAAGATAATGAAAAATAAGAATTTTTTCTTATAACAATCAAAGTAAAAATAAAAAAGTTATAACAATATAACACATACTACCTCCGTCCCTTAAAACTTTGCCAAAGTTGACCGATACAGAGAATAATAAAGTAAAAAATGTGTAGTTGATATTTGTGGAGAGGAGAGGGAAATAACATAAACCACAAAATAATTGATTAAAAGAGAAAGTGACAAAATTTTTGGGACATCCCAAAAAGGAAAGATGACAAAGTTTTAAGAGACGGAGGGAGTAAGTTTTATAAAGTGCTAAATTACTTTTTATTTTTATATATACAATATTGGTGTCATATGAAAGCTAATAAAAAATTATAAAATTTGATATATTTTTTGTGATAATCAGAATATAAATAAAAAAGATATCAGACTTTAAAATAATATGGGGTTTTATTTGTGTTTCAATGATCAAGTGAAAGTGGCGTGAAATGGAGAAAAATGGTGAAGGCACGTGGCATTAGAACAGGAATGGAGAAAAAATAGGATTGAGAGACACGTAAGTTTATTTAAGGGTATAAATGTTTTTTAATGAACTATTTGTTTTCTTATATATAAATAGATTTAACTGACTTCCCGGTTTCATTTTAAGCTCAAATTTGGTGGACATAATCATTATTTGATGATTATTTTAAGCTCACAAAATTTCATCAAAATACTCCACCCAGAAGCATCTCAAATGAAGATTACTCATGCAATGTATAAGAAGTTCGTTTCCTGGCTAGGAATCGGAACCAAACCGGAACCGGAACCGGAACCGAACCGATGAAATACTATAGGAACCGAACCGAAAAAAGCTGAAGTCCAAAATTCTAGGAACCGAACCGAACCGGAAATTTCGGTTCGGTTCGGATCGGTTTTCTCGATTTTACGGTTCCAAGTCCCAGACCTAAATTATGGTAGGAAAATCCTCAAAAACTTCAATGAATTTACGTAGTACATCTTTTTACATAAAGTCATCCTTATTTTCTCCTCAAAATACCACCGACTCATCATTATTTTCTCATAAAATAGTATTTTCTCAAAATACTATTTTATTCTTTTGCAGCACTGAATGAATTATATTAAAAAACCTGGGATACTTGCACCTTATTCATATGATATGAATAATGTTTAACAATTTATTTCTTTTTAATATTTCTGGTTTCTATATTGTGAACCTAAAACTTAATTCGATAGCATAGATTTCACTAGTTTTTTAATTTAGTTTGTATTTGACTTTTACCAGGCACAAATCCAAGCATCATATCTCACAATCATAAAGAAATATTTGATGAATAGAATATCTGTATGGAATTGCCAAATCTTAATTATATGATATCTTATATCTAGTTATAAGATATAAGATATCATAACTTCAAAGGTTTTAAAACAAAGGACGCCATATAATCTCCATACATGCGTGTTGTGTATTGTGATAGCTGGATTAAAAGCAAGAACAACTCAACATCATGTACTACGTATATATGTAGTATATAATAAAAAGAAAGAACATCTACACACATATACATATACACAAAAATAAAAATAATGTTCTCCTCAGGAAGGATTGACCAGAACAGCCGTCTGGCTGCCTCCGTTTGAGGTTCTTCCGAGTGGAGTTTTTTGATGATTTTTTTAGTATGGTCTTCATGAAATGTACCCACCAAATTTCATCTTAAAATTTAATCATTAAGTCAGTTAAATAAATTATTGAAAAATTAAACATTGTGTTTTTTATATACTCTGTATATATTTTGGGACTTTTGACACAATGTTTTTGAATAACTTATTTAACTAATTTTCTGATTCAATTTCATTGTGAAATTTTATGAACATAATTTACGGTTAGCGAAGAACTTACTCGTAAAATCTCATAAAAAACTTTCACCCAAAACACCTCAAATGAAGATGGCCGAACATGTATACACAAGATTACAAGATTACTCCACAAACATGTACACACATGTACATAAATATGCACATTTACACATATTGACATATACATGCACGCACATGTATATATACACGCAAATCGGATACACACAAATATATACATATGCACATATACACATTGGCATATATATACACGTACACATATACATATATATACACATGCTTGGCTCCTCATACGCCATTCAAAGAGACCTATCGTGCATCTCGATGAGTTCCTCAAATGGCATACAGGGAGCCAGGCATATACGTACGTATGAATACATACACATACATACTTATTTTTTCTCCCAGTTATATAAACAACAATACCAAGAATCCAAGATATGCTAAAGAGATCACTTTATTAGTGGAAGATGAAGGAGAAAAAGAACAGAGAAGGAATGAAGAAATCTGGGAAATGAAGGTCAGATCATTATATATTGAAAGAGGGCAATTCAGAAGGAGAAGAATTTGAATGAATATTTTTGGATACAAAAGAATGAATGGATGGATGACCTAAAATAAGGTGTAGATCAAAGGGATCTGTCTTTTATATAAGTGGCTTAGCAGCCTTAACTAGCTAGCCACAAGAAAGAAAAATTATAGGGAGAATTGAAAGAAGCCATAAAATGAAAGCAGCTAGGAGGGCCTAGGTTCTTGCAACCAATTCAAGAAGAGAAAAAACAAAGTCAAGAATGCAGCTTTTTCTTTGGTTTTGGAGAGAAAGGAGGGATGGGTGTGGGGCTGGAAATGAAGGACACAAATAGAGAGAGAGAAAAGTAAGAAGGGAGTGTATGTGGATGGGTTCAATCAAGGGATGGGGTGGTGGTAAGCTGGTAGCCTATATATATAAGCTAGCTTAAAATTAGGGCATGCCTGTACTAGACCGCCCTCAATGTCTTCAAGTGCTTGGAACATATCTTTGGATTACTCTCCTCTTTCTCTATAAGCATATATAGACGATTTGAAAAGATTTGAAGATATATTAGAGGGACACCAAGATATCAAAGTTCTCATTTTGATTTAAAATAGATTACTATATAATGATAACATTAACATTTTCTTGATTAAATTAAATGTACTCACACCTTGAATCCCTTTTAAAGTTCGTGTCCGTTTGGTAGCCATGATTTTTTGGTTTTTCACCAAACACGTAATTTTTGGTTTTACGGATTGAATTGTGTAATAATAAGAAAAAGTAAGGTTGTAGTTACTTTTCTGTCTGTATTGGCTGAAGATACTGCAGAAGGCCACTTTAACTATTTTTTCATATAATTTTTTCTTTATTTTATTAATAAAATGTATTTTAAATTATTATTTTTCACGAATCAGCAGAATCAACCAGAACTTCATAAATTTTAGTAGAATCAACCAATACAACCCATTCGGCTATTATCAAACGGGCTCTTCATGTGTTCCTTTCCCGACTAAATAAAGTCTTCTTTCCTCAAAGAAAATCGTAATATTTATTCTATTAATTATACAAGTAATAATTACTATACTTATCAAAGATATAATAATCACCAAGGATATTTTTACTTGGACTGTAATTTGCTGGTCTGGTCTGGTCTGGTCTAATCTGGTCTGAACTGGTCTGGTCTGGTCTGGTCTGGTTTCTTTGTATTTTTATAACTATCCAAGTCTGGTCTGATCTGGTCTGAACTGGTCTCTTCTGGTCTGGTCTGATCTGGTCTGGTCTGGTCTGGGACGAATTAAAGTCCAAGTAAAAACATCCCAAGTGCCAAAATAGTGTTTTATACCGTAATATTTACTCACATTGGAAATGATATTTCAAATTGTCAAAATATATAATTTCTTTAAACACCGTGAAAGTGAAACTAGAAACTTCATTAAAGAGAAAATGCAGTATATTATACGTAGTATTATCGGTATATATTAGAGCTCATTTGGGAATACTTAAATTGGTTGAACTAGTTGAAATTGACGAAGTTATAGCTATATTGAATGAATATGTAGAAGAGTAAATTCCCTAAACCTAAATAGGAGTAAAAAAGTTTAGAAATTTCAAAATAGGACTATCATGTTTTTTATTCCCTAAATAAGAGTAAATTTCTGTCAAGTTTAGCATTACCAGGCTATTACTTGGCAGATTACTCTTGTTTAAGGAATACAAAACATGATACTCATATTTTGGAATTTTAATGTGTTTTAACTCCTATTTAGATCAATTTCTATAGAAAGAATGACCCTAATATTACACAAGGAGTTTGTAAAGACAAAAATATGACTAAATACAGTATTGACACAAATGTGACCTTCCCCATTCCCCAATTTCCTCCCGCGATACCTGAAAGCGGCTCATCATCTTCCTTGCACCTCTGGGTTGGATTTGCGAGCGGCTCATCTCCATCACCCATATGCCTTGCCCTTGCCGTCGGTTACTCTGCATCGCTGCTGCCTCTCCATCTGTCGGTCTGCTTCAATCAAATCACGACACCTCACCGACTGACCATTTGGCTTCCGTCTATGTTAATCGCCATGGTCACTGCTCTATTTCTTCTTTCTTCTTCTCGTTCAACGATGGTTCAGATGTGGATCTAGGGTTTTGGCGGTGCGAAGGATGAGATCAGGGAGGCTGGGATGCAGTTGTATGGGTGTAAGGCTGGAGAGGGTAGGTTGGGGAATTTGGGGCTAGGGTTTCAGAGTGACGATTGGGGGTGTTGATTGGCGGTGTTGGTTCGCCGGTTAGGCGAGGCGATGCTCCACTCTCGACTGGTGGCTGGAGCAGCAGGTCAAGGTGCAGGGGATTGGGGCGTGGGAATGGGGAGGGTCTAAGGGGAGACGACGCGACAGTGTAGTGGGTGGCGGTGGGTTGGTGATGGTCGGTGGTCAATGGGCGGCGCACGAGCGGAGGTAGGCTATGACTGGGAGGGGGCAAGGTAGCTGTGGGGAGTAGGGGAGGGTCAGGGGTAGGGCAGTAGGTGTCTCATCTATAGCGGTACGGGCGGCTGTTTCGCTGCATTGAAATTGTGGTCGGAAAAAGTCGCCGGAATTTTTTCCGACGACATAGTGACATGGTTAACGGCAGTGACATATGAAAGTGACCTGAAAACTCAAAGTGACATTCAAAAGTGACATAAAATCGCAGTGATTTAAAATCAGCAGTGACATAAAAAATTGACAGTGACATCTGTTAGTCACATTTTTGTCCTTTTAGAAAAATGGTTACATTTTTGGAAATTGATTTTAATTCAGTAATATTAAAGGAAAAATTCCATTTCTATATGTAGAATTGTGAAAAAAATTCTATTTAAGGTGCCTTTTATGAATAAAATTGAAATACGTAGTACTATGGCTATGTTTGGCACACATAAGTCTCTACCTTCTAGCTTTTGTACTGTTCAAAATGTCTCTAAAAGCTTCTAGTCATATGTTTGACATGACAATTTTTAAGAGCTTTTCAAAAATTAAAAGATCTTTTTGAGATGCTACAAGGAGTAGCATCTGAAGAAAGCCCGTGACTTTTAGTATTAATTAGTCCTAACAGCTTGTATACCAAACCGAACTAAATCAAACACTCAGCTTTTTACTAAACACCTACCACCTTTTCTCTTTAAAATCTTTTCAGTCACTAAAAGCTAACGATTATTAAAAAGCTCACAAATGAATCTTTTCGGTTAGTTGTGTCATGCATGCCCTATATACCAATTCGTTTTTATTTGAGGAAAATGTTAAGTGAGATAGGTAATTTGAAACAACTCAAACAAAAAAAGCAAGAGAAGTAATTAATATGGGAGAAAGGGAGAATGTTATACTAAAATTATCAAGCTTTTCTTTTATGAAGCTTTTCTTTAAATGTTAGTGAAACATATGGATAAATGTGATCAAAGTTACTGCGATTTAGAGTATTTCATTACTGTTATTACAACGTAAATTTGAACATGATTATGGTCACTAAAAACAATTCTTTTCATTCATTATTTTTATTTTAATCATTAATTGTTTCTTCTTTTATTTATAATTGATTTTTGAATATAAATCTATTGACGTCTTTTTCAATTTAAAAAACGTTATATGTTAGAACTAAAAAGTGATTTAAAATATGCATACTTTTGACAGCCTAATAATCCCTCTGCCCCGAAAAGGTTTGCCAAATTAATTTTTCTTGCTCAATAACAATCAACTTTGACCAATGATATTTTTTAATATGAAATTATTTTGAATATGAAAATTATATCAAATTGTTCCTTATTCAAAATATTTTCATAAAAGTATAAAATTTATAAATTATATACAAATATAATAATTAAAATCATTGTCCAAAGTTTGTCATCATTAATAAAAAAAGTCAATCTAACAAACATTTTCGGGACGGTATCTAATTTTCAAATTTTTATAGAGTAATTAACGTAAGGTCTTTTGAGAAGTTCAAAATGACTTAATATAAACCGGTGGGCGTAGCTCAATTGGTAGCAAGGGAGTGCAGTGCCACAAGGGTTAGGTCCCAGGTTCGAATCCCGGCAACTGTGATGAGGGGTTACTATGCTAAGAATGCATAGGGCCTCTGCAAGTACCGGGGACAGAACCTCACTATCTACCTGTCAGATTGGGATTATAGTCCAATTTGCATCCTCCCAACGTACCGTCCGATCAGGGTTGAGGAGTCTTCCGGGATGGATGTCATCCTTTTTTTTCTTTTCAAAATGGCTTAATATAGAAGCGTTACCTACTATCGAATGGCCCACGTATTATACGTTACAGTTTAATTATACATTTATGATAAAGTGGATTTCTCTACTTGTACACAATTACGCTGACGCAAATATAATAATGACTCACGTAATATTGCGTGAATCTGAGTAATCACACAGTCACGGCCAACGTGTATACGTGCCGACTGTAATATCTTTTTTTTTTACTCTATCTCTCCCAATTTGATTTGCAAAATTTCCTATTTTAGGTACGTAAATAAGAATAAAGTGACAAATCTACCACTTTTTACTTTTTCCTCATTAACTTAAAGACATCTACTTTTAGGAAGATGAACAAAAGTGTAAAAAGCAAACATCATTTATTGTCATTTCTTAATCCTTGTGCCGGTCAAAGTTTGCAATTCAATTCGGGACGCGGGAGTTCTATTTAGTTGTCCACACACAGACCATGAGCAGGCTAGGCATTTTTACTTCTAAACTTTTAATTGATTTACGGGCTAGGCATTTTTTTTAATTGATTTACTAAGAGATCGATTTGCTTTGCATTTTGTTTTGCAATAAACAAAAGAAAATTTCATATCTATCTTCCATATATATAACCGTAGGACATGACTACAAAAAATAACAATATTAACATAGAATTGGAAAAAACTCTTTCACACAATTTGCCAAAAACTAGGGGTTTTGGAAAGGATTTGAGATGGATATGATGCGTTCCAAATTCTGTGCTAGCGCGATTTTGGGACAAACTATTTGTCACAACACCGTACCAAACATTTATTATGATACATGCCGAACTCTCTCAATTCATATCAATTTCGTGGCAATACCATTGTATTTTGTAATACATGTGACCCCTTATTTTAGTTCATTATTAGAAAAAAGATTAGTCTTGATATTTAGAGGCCATTTGATCACACTGTTTTTCAGCTTATCAAACTTATTAGTATCTTTTTCATCAAATATGTAACTTTTGCTTTTGCGCGTTGAATTGTGTAATAATTACTCCCTCAGTTCCCAAAAATACTTCTCACTTTCCTTTTTGGACTGTTCCCAAAAATACTTCCCACTTTCCCATTTTGGACAATTTGTGTGACTCACATTCATATTACCTTTTTCTTACACAACCACAACCATACATTTCCACTTTATTCCATTTTCTTAATAAGCGTGCCAAGTCAAACCGGGAAGAATTTTTAGGAACGGAAGGAGTATAAAAGGTAAGGTTGTAGTTACTTTTCTGGCTGTATTAGCTGAAGTTACTATAGATGACCATTTTAGCAACTTTTACATATAATTTTTACTTTATTTTATTAATAAAACATATTTTAAAAATATTTTTTTCTTAAATCAACAGAATCAGCCAATGCAACTACTTCAACCAGAACTTCATAAATTTAAGCAAAATCAACCAAATCAACCAATTTTCATGTTACCAAACGGGCTTGTTAGGTGTTTATTTCAGCTCAGGTCTCTAACCTTAACAACTCACACACACCACCCAGGACTGTTTAGCCACTCCACTCACCTTGTTCAAGCCTAATCTTTCTTACCTCTCAAGCTCTCACTCACAAAGAGGAAACTATCTCAAAGGAAGAAGAAAGACTATGGACACACTCGCTCACACACCTCACTTTGCTTATCCGCAGTGCACTCTATCACACACAAGGAGGTAGGGGTGGATTGGGTTGGGCCGAACCGGCCCGTGAACCGATCCGGCCCGCTACTGTGCAGGCCCGGACTGGACCGAGACCGGATGGCCGGTTCCGGGCTTTAGCCCGGGTTGGGCGGGCCTGGCGGGCCGGGCTCGAGCCCTGTTTTTCTTGAACCAGCCCGGGCGGTCCGGGCAGAGCCCGGTTCAATTGTTTCAATTTTGTTTCTTTTCCTAGGGTAGGGATGGGTGTTTTGGGGAGGTTTGAGAGGTGGGGTGGGGAGGGGGTCGGGGGTTAATTAGAAAGCAAAAACAAAATTAAACATTGGACCGGCCCGGGCCGATTCCGGTTCACCCTTTCCCCAAAAAAAAGCTCGCCCGAGCCCAGACCTGGCCCGGGTCCACCCCTACAAGGAGGCCACAATTATAAGGAACCAAAAAGATGTCTTCTCAATCAAAACAACTCATTGGTAGCTTAAGACAAAAAGAAGGAGAGAGGACCAAGGGGCCAAGCTGACAGAATTGCAATGCAACAGATAGATAAGGTAGCTAAGGAGCAGAGATAAAAGATAATTGGAGTAGGGCTAAACTCAGGGTGCATGCCTTAACATAATAAGTGGAAAGAAGGCCTTGGTAGGACCAATACCTTCAACATTCTCCAACTTATTGGTCCTAGGTGGTGTAGAGTAACAAATACACGGTTGTGAGGAGACTCATCATCGCTGAACCATTACAAGTACATCATCTAGATAATACAAGTAATAGATGAGAATCAGAGTTCCCTTTCGGACCAAGCTTACCATGCAAACCCAATTCATAATGGACTGGACTCTACCAATCGGTCCTCGAGTTCAGAACTGAAACCATCACAAAAGTATTAGCAAACACAACGCATGTTAATAGACCACACTAGCAAGCACCCAGGAGAAGTTGGGGATTCCAACTAATCCAACAACCACACATAACAAGTAAAAAGAAAATACAACAAATAATATTACTTCTACAATTAACACAGATGGAGCTCACATAATGAATAGGTATCACATTTTCAAGACACAAAGAAAATAACATACCAAATATCACAAAGAATTTAATTTAAAGAGAATTAAGCACATTTAATGCTAACTCAGAGGAAATATAGTCAAACACTTTGCACTTATTATTTCTCTCATGCTCCATAATGTCTCTATCTCTAATAACATGGTAATCACGCAACTCAAACATATTGCACATAACGTTCATATCATGCTCCACCTTAATAGAAATATTATTTTCTTGACTTTCAACTTGAAAAACATTTTCATTCACAAATTTTAGTTCGATTTCAACAAGTAAATGCTCCACCTCATTTGGAGCAATATCAGGAGAAACAAGCAAGCAAGGAAATTCATTTTCAACAAAAATGACATTTCTACTTAGCAACACATTAAAGCACATTTCACTCCTACACCAAAGCCTATAACCTTTCTTGCATTCATTATATCCTAAGTAAACAAATTCCTTTGTCCTAGGTTCAGATTCATCATTCTCATGATTCACATAAGCAGCACAACCAAACACTCTCAAATTTGGCAAGTCAAGTGGTTTGCCCGTGAACACAAATTCAGGACATTTCCCCCCTAAGGGAACAAACGGAGACATATTAATCAAATAAGCACCATAACAAATAGCCCCCCCCCCAGAACTTTTTAGAAAGCCCATGTGATGCTAACATAGCCCTCACCCTCTCTAAAAGAGTTCTAACCATCCTCTCAGCAACCCCATCTGTTTAGGGTGTGGAGGGAACATATTTATGCATAGAAATACCCCAAGTATCACATAAATCACCAAGCTGATCATCACAAAAATCAAAACTGACATTTGTCCTTAAACACATTATTTTCTTACCGGTTTGATTTTCAAAAAGGGTTTTCCAGTTTTTAAACTTATCAAAAACATCAGATTTATTCTCAATCAACAAAACCCACACCTTCTTTGAAAAATCATCAATCAACGTTAGAAAATATTTTTTCCCACCATGAGTGGAAACACTACAAGGACCCCTCAAATCAGCATGAATACAATCAAGCACATCAGTACACTTAGCTATGATACCAGGGTGGTGTACGACGGCGGATGACGGCGGAATCCGGCTCGGATACCACTGTTAGGTGTGTATTTCAGCTCAGGTCTCCAATCTTAACAACTCACACACCACCCTAGGACAGTTTAGCCACTCCACTCACCTTATTCAAGCCTAATCTTTCTTACCTCTCAAGCTCTCACTCACAAAGAGGAAACTATCTCAAAGGAAGAAGAAAGACTTTGGACATACTTTCTCACACACCTCACTTTCCTTATCCACAGTGCACTCTAACACACACAAGGAGGCCACAATTATAAGGAATCAAAAAGATGCCTTCTCAATCAAAACAACTCATTGGTAGCTTAAGACAAAAACAAGGACAGAGGACCAAGGGGCCAAGCTGACAGAATTGTAATGCAACAGATAGATAAGGTAGCTAAGGAGCAGAGATAAATGATAATGGGAGTAAGGCTAAACTCAGGGTGCAAGTCTTAACGTAATAAGTGGAAGGAAGGCCTTGGTAGGACCAATACCTCCAACAGGGCTCTTAGAGGCCGTTTGGTGACCCCTTTTTCGGCTTATTAGACTTATCAGCCAATTTTTTCACCAAACACGTAACTTTTGATTTTGCGCGCTGAATTGTGTAATAAGCAGAAAAAGTAAGGTTGGAGTTACTTTTATGGTTGTATTGGCTGAAGTTACTGTAGATGATCATCTTAGCTATTTTATCATATAATTTATATTTATTTATTAATAATAGATATTTTAAATATTTTTTTCATTAATCAGTAGAATTAGTCAATACAACCACTTCAGCCAGAACTTCATAAATTTCAGCAGAATCAGCCAATTTAGCCAATTTTAGTGTTACCAAACAGACCCTTAGTCTATCAATATCAAAATGAGCGGTAGTTGCATTTAATATGTTAATTAGGTTCTCTGTAACAAGACTCACCAATTATAGTATGGATCAGTATGGAGTAGTACCTTCGTCCCAATTTGATGATAATGTTTCTTATTCACTTGGTCAACACAAACCACTCTTGATATCTTATTTTATACGTAGTATATCAAACTTTTATCAAATTTAATACTCCCTCCATTTTAGTTTCTTTGACACAGTTTGACTTATCAAGAATTAAGGAAAAAAATGTTACTGAGGGGTAAATTTTACTGTAGAATACACTGTTTGGCACTGTTTGAACACAGTTTGACACTGTTTGGCACTGTTTTGGTAAAGATTTTGATGGAGTATATGAGTCTGAGCCCCAGGACCCACATACTCAGAAGAACGGAAAGCACAAAACACTGAGTGGTGCCCTCGTTGGCCAAGGGACCCCCGTCAGCCGGAAAGGTACCAACTCAGAATATGGTCCTGAAGCCAAGGAACCCGGGTGCCCTCGTTGGCCGTGCCCTCGTCGGCCGCGCCCTCGTCGGCCAGAAGACCTCACAGAACCGGATTTTACACCTACTCATTTGTACAGCCCATTAGTGGCTTTGTATTCGGCCCAGTAGCGGTCCAGTTGTAAATGGGCCTCCCAAGCCCAAGGCTTGGGAGCCCAGCCTGTATTTTCCCTATAAATACTTCCTCTGGAGGTAGTTATCAGGGTTACAAAAACCATTCTATTGAAGCATATTATTGCACTTCTCTCTCTAGCTCTCACTTCTCTCTAGATATACTCTATTAGATTTGTTTACCAAATAAGGAAATAAGGAAGTGTGTCAATCTTTTTGAAACAACCAAAATAGGAAAGTGTGTCAAAGAAACTGAAACGGAGGGAGTATTTCTTTTTGCGACTTTCTAAAACTTTAATATAGTTTTTGAATATGTAAAATTTATTTACTAAAAATAATTTGAATGTTAACAGAGATCCGTTTGCTTTATCGTCGATCAAACCTCGTAAACCGCAATCCCACCATCAAATTTAAAAGGAGGGAGTATTATTTAGTATGAGTCATGATTTGATCTAGTCCATTAGATAAAAAGTAAAAAAGATAAAAACAAGCACCCAACCCCCTCCACATCATATCATTATCAATCCAATGAGTTAATTAAGATATATCAAAAGCAAGAAGGATATAGGAAAAATATATTTATATGACAGTAACTCAGTAAGAGAGAATGCTAATTAAATAGTAGTACTTGTATATATATGTATTGTTTTGTAAACATCTCTTGGAGGATGCTCAAAAAACAAATGGTTGTATGTAAATGAGAGAGCTCGAGAAATGGACTAGTGAAGCTGGTGTCTCCTGTAATGCAGCCATCTCCAGCTATATGGATTCAACAAAAAACGTGTCAATATAATAATATCAATTCCAAAAAAACATAAAAACATAATGTTCCTATTTAGATATTACACATTATTTTTACTCTTTACTCCTACTTGGAGCAATTTAATTAATATATACGCCATAGTGTTTTGTTTTGTTAGACACTATAAAAGTATTTATACTTGAAAATATTAGAGAAAGGATGTTTTTACTTGGACTGTAATTTGCTAGTCTAGTCTGGTTTGGTCTGTTTAAGTTTGGTTTGGTCCGGTCTGTTTAAGTCCGGTCTGATTGAGTCTGAACTGGTCTGGTAATCTGGTCTGGTAAACATCTGGTCTCTGTGTATTTTGCAACTACAAAATTCAAGTCTGATCTGGTATGTTTAAGTATAGTGTGGTCTGGGACTGAAAATAATACAAGTAAAAAAATCCTAAATTGATTAGCTATTCTTTACCAAATAAAAAGTACACCCTCCATTCCATAAAAAAATTGTCACTTATTATTTTGGAATGTCCCAATATTTTTCTCATTTTTCATTTTTTTAAAGTTTTACGTGTTAAACATTTATTTACATTTTTCTAACTCAACCTCAATATTACATTTTCACTTTATTTCGAATTTAATTCACTTTTCTTACTCAACCATCGACATTTTCTCATGAAAGGGATGGAGAGATAAAATATAAATGGAGCTACATACCAATGGAAATCCCATCTGGGCCGGAGTTTGGACATCCGGTTTGGGCCATACTCGAAATCGGTGTCGGCCCTCCTGGCGTTCCGGAAAGCGCAGCAGCCCAGGGAGTAGATGGCGATGAGACAGATAAGGACGACAATGATAACGACGGAAACCTTTTTCCAGTGTTTGCTCATTTCCTCCGCCACCGCCGCCTTACATGAATCACAGCCGTAGCAGAGCACATTCGGGTCGGGGCTCCACCGGTAACAATCCGCACCCGTTGTTTCTGCATAGTTGCATGATGTCGGTGGCTTGCAACACCCGGACTGCATATGCGCGGCATGCATGCCACATTTAATTATTATTATGATTATTTGAAATTAAACAACTATTCCTGGCAAAAATAATTATTAACCTATGAACAAAATTTTTGTTCAAAAAAAAAAATAACTTATGAACAAAAATGACACTCATCTTTTAATAATTTCTAATATTATATTCTATTTATAATTTCTAGTGTTATACTTCCTCCCATTTACAAAATTCATTATACTTACTATTTCCCCCGTCTCACTAACAATGAGACAAGAGAGAGTGACATTCAAACTAATAAAAGTGATTTATGTGGTTGATATTTAATTGATAAAGTAAAAATAAAATAAGAATGATCTAGAGTAACACAATCTTTACCAAATTTGGTCAATCTTAGTGGGACAGACCGAAAGAGTAAAATGAGACAATTCTAACGGGACAGATTGAATATTATTTTGGGATGTCTCAAAAAGTACTTCTCATTTCCCTTTTTAGAAGGTTTTGAGTGGATAAGTAGCTAACATTCATTTACCTTTTTCATATTTCATCACAACCATACATTTCCACTTTATTCTTACTTTCTTAATAAACGTGTTGAGACAAACTGAAAAATATTTTTTGGGACGAAGGGGTACTCCAGAAAAAGAGAAATTATATTTATTAATTTTTACATATCTATTTATCTTATATGACATATACCCGTGCACATATACTATTGCACTGATGAAGATAAAAATAGTTGAAAATGGAAATTACTCGAATTGAACAGGAATAAAATTTGGACAAAATTTAAAATTTGACTAATATTTCCCTCAAAATTAAGACATATTTAGTTAATCTCATAAAAAGAGAAAAAATAAAAAATTTACAAAAATTTATACAGAGTAGCATAGTTCCTCAAATATGAAAGTGCTACATTCATATTTTACTCATATGTTGAGGAACTATGCTTCTCCGTATATATTTTACTCATATCTTGGGAGTTTCTCTTAAATTATGTGACTATTCACATGTGATGACTATAATGGTAAATTTTAGTGATTATGTTACGTTTGTTGTATTCAACTTTTTTTATATTAATGATAATTGTAACTTTTTTATTGTCTATAAATTATTTCACTAATAATGTTTCAGAAAAAGTCTCTTTCATCTTTTCCATAATTATCTTCATAATATAAGTGGTATGTTGGGAATATTTTATGGTGTCCAATCTATTTAAATATCTTTGTATTTGCGTATTAATTATTTGTATTAAATAGGCTCGAAAAGGATATGAGGCCAAAGTTGTCAGGCCCATATTCCTGGCATAAAGCCTTTACGCAAACCTGCCTGCGCATATAAATATGCGCACAAGGCTTAGGTTTGCGTGAACTTTGATATTCAACCTTTACAGCTTCAGCGCTAACATCATTCTGTAAAGGTTTCCACGGTATACCAGAGAGGCTTTCAACGATCATCTTATTGCCATATTATTCTATGATTCTCTCTTTGTTATATCGTTATATTGCTGTTAGATTAAATTAATCTCTAAACAGGGACAAATAATTGGTATCAGAGCCGAGCGTGAAATCTATTTTATTCGAAATTTGAAATCTCGAAGTCTAAATCTCGATAATTTCTATCTCGATATTCCTATATCGAAATCTCAGATCTCGAGATCAGGATTTCGACATTCAAGATCTCGAGTTCAAGATTTCGACATCGAAATCTCGACATTTAAGGATTTCGACATCAAGATCTCGACATCAAGATGTCGACATCAGGATCTCGAGTCTCGACATCAGGATCTCAAAAAATCTCTCATAATTTAAATTTCGAGATTTTCAGCGACATCGCACTATTTTGGCCACAACTTTTGACTCGGTGATCCGATTTAAGCGAATCATACCTTGTTGGAAAGCTAACGAAAATATCTACATGAATTCTAGGGGTTTACCCCAAAACCCCCAACCACGCGTCCTCACTCACCGTTCTTGAGGGAGATATCGTTAACTTTCCGAGAAACATTGTCAATCACCGATGAAAATAGAGTCAAAGTAGACATGTGAATAGTGCAAAAAGTCCAATGTTGCATTTAAAAGAGAACAGAGGTAGTAATTAAAAATAATTTTAATAATAATGGTAGAAATGATGATGATGATATTTCAAAATATGAATAAGCATTTGGCGTACCTACCTGTAGGGGTGACATATCTCTGAAAAGAAAGTTATAAGAAGTCCAGGACGTAGCAACACTAGCACAAGTCTTGGAACCCAAAATACAAGCCCTTATGCTCACCCAAGAATGAGGGTCCCTTACCTTACCCCTCATCCAAGGCGAGTAGTTTTCAAGGCGGTACTCTCTGTACAGCCTGCCGGGAACCGCCATGCCGCCATGCGGACTGGTGACGACGAATCCGAAGATGGTGAATGCCAAAAGTGCCCCTATGATGAGCAAGATGATGACAAGGTACAACCATATTGCCCATACAACGCGAAAGCATGCCCCTATAAAACCGATTAGAGAGACCACGACGATCACGAGACCGATGGCGAGGAGCGGCGCTTGGAGAAATTTCTCGCATGTTGCGTTGCTCCTCGCCATCCATAATCCGGCACCGATGATCGGAATTGATGATAGGAGGGTGAAGAGGTTGAGGAAGCCTATCACAGTGTTGCTTAATCTATTGTACATATTATAATTTCTTTCTTTCGCTTTTTTCTTTTATTTTAGAAAAAAATGAAAGCAAGAAAAAATATTGTTGCTAAGTACTATAAGTTTTCTATTCGATATTGAGCTTCGTTTCTCTCTAGATTAGAGGTGTGTAACAAAGAGTTCAAAGAATAATTTGTAGATAAGAATTTTAGAATTGCTTGGTTCCTTTTTGGGGAATATTAGAACCTTTTTTGAGGAATATTGGACCTGTAGTGCTCTTTACTTATGCAGAGAAATTAAGAAATAGTAACAATGATCTAATGTTTTTGTTATAAAAAAATTAATAAATAATTTTCGTATGAACAAACAAAGAGCGGAAAATTTAGAGACAAATTATATTTTCAAATTTGCTCCATTCTAATATAACTACACACATTAGATTTTGTAGTGTGTTTTCTATCCTCTTATAGTACTCCGTATTTGTTGAAAACTTATAGTTAAATGTCAAATTCCTTGACCGAAATGAGTTTTGATCTTATGTCCTCCTTTTTTAGAGTGTTATAGTGATATTATCGAATCACAAGATATATACTAAATTATGAGAAACACTTTTAGAGAGTATATATATTCTCAATAAACTGAATGACGTACAGTAAAAAGTAGACTTGGGAAACATGTTACTAGAATCAAATACTAGTATTTGTTATGATGATTATTATCAAAACTATTATGGTTAATTGGTTATTGTAGTGCCGATTATTGTTCCCATTTTTCTAATATTATGTAGAAGAAAGGAAGCTAAAGAAGAGAATAAAATTAGATAGATTGAAGTTCGATTCTTATTCTATTAGCTTTGCTTTTTATTCCTGTTGATCAGATTGATTGATTCCCCTTATTCCACGTACTATATATTTTTGCAGTGGAATAAAATTTTGCTTCAAAATCCTAATATGAAACCGATCCAAACGACCCGTTGAGAAATGAGAAGCATGTTGGTTGTAACACCACCTATTGATCCAAAAGGTGGAATCTCTCACCCCAGGAGCCCCCAACCCCGACAGGATGGTGGGGAGGTTAGTCACGACTCAGTCAGCAGAATGGCAGTAGGCTCATATACCTGTGCGCACCAGAGGCCCAGCCTTATTTCAGGTTCTGTGACCTCCACCCGATCGCTGCGGGGATTCGAACCTTGGTCCATTGATCCAAATCTCCCATCACTCGATCAACTGAGCTACCCGTGCGGGTTGTAACACCACCTATCTATGTACAAAGGACAGTACAAATGTCTAGAAGTCGGAAAAAATGCTGTTTTTTGTTTACGCCATTTTTACATCGGGTTTACACTTGAGTCTCATTTTTTTCTCACAAATTTTATACTATGTATGTAAGGCTTACATAATTCCATATTTATTTTAATTTCATTTTGTATGTATCACTTTTAACCCATTCTTGCTTCTTGATTCCCGCGGAAAGACCATTTGTGGACATTGTCAAAGACATTGTTTACAATTTATATCGATCTCTTTCATCTTTCTCATTTTTCTCTACACACAACTTTCTCTTTATTAAATTAAGGAAAAATGATCAAATAAGTCCTTCTACTATTTCTAATCCATCATTTAAACCCTTGTACTAAAAAAAGTTATCATATAAGTACGTCTACTTTTAAAATACAAACAACCAAGCCCTTTGACCTGATATAGTAGGTTAATTTTTTTTTTTAATTAAATTAGGAATATTGATAAATCCTACAAAACTTTTGATGGAGTTATGGGACTAGGCCCAGAGCCTAATCGGCCCAAGCCCCGAACTTGGACCCGTGGATCCAGGTCCACAACCTAGAGCCTGCCTACCATCCCAACGGGGAGCCTGCCAGTTTGGCCGACCTGCCAGCCAGGAAAAGTAACAGTCAAGCAATTAATGCACGTTTAATTATGTATTTAATTCTGTATTAATGTTGTAATTAATTAGTCATTATTATCGGTAGCGGTTACGAATTGTATACGCCTATAAAAGGCACTTTGTAATTCAAACTAAGGAAGCAAATTCTATATGCTATTTTTGGCTACCAAATTCCCTTTGCGACTTTCCTTATTCATATTAGTTTCTTGATTCCTGTTTGAGTGTCGTACGTAGCTTTCCTAAAAGCCTACGAGCGTCCTATTTTGGACCAACATTGGTGCTTTCATTGAGAGCCTCTATTGATCTCTCACATCACTTTAGTAGGAAAAAAATCAAGAAATTCATCCCAATCCAAGGTGCTACAGTTCCACTTCCTGCTGTTCTCTTCGCCAATCACAGCTGGATGTTGTGCGCCGACGTTGCTGCTGGTCTCCCTCATCGCCACGCCTATTCATGAGATAGGCCTTCAAATGTGCGCCCACATAATTCCTATGGAGCAAGAATCTGCTCTGCGTTAAAGTGAATGGGCCAAGATTACACTAAGACCAAAATTGATTCTCCTCAAGGATGACGACGGACTGCATTTTCAGCAACTCATTCGGGCCCGTTTGGTTCTAAAGCTAAGTTTTCAAATATCCTCTATGTTTGATACAAAAAAATCATAAATTAAAACATTTGAAAAGATATTTTAAGTGATATATTGCGTTTACTCTTGTTAAGTGTGTGTAATTTTAACATTGAACAACGGACTTATGAAATCTGATCATTCAAGTACGCCGGACGAGCACACACACTCGTACACTGGCCGAGCACACACACTCGCACCACCGGGTCACGTCATATGGGTGTGACGATTAATAAGCTCCAATATAAATGTTGATACCGCACACTCTTGACTTCATACGAGTTCTTGTGTGCTCTTACCTCTTCCTAGTGCATCACACTCCGACCTCGGGGGACGAGTCACCCGTTCAAAAGTTTTTACTTGCGGGTTTGAACTACTAACCTCGGGCGGCGAGTTAAACTCTTGCTAGAGGCCTAGAACCATGTTCTCCCGAGCAATTTTGTCACTTAATTGACATTCACATTTCCAGAAAAGGTTGATATACTTTAGTTCACTGAGCTTGGATTATCCATTCGAATGGTGACTCCGAGTCACTTACTCGCGGATTCAATCTTTCTTTCGGAGACTGGGTTGAGGCCTAACTTGGGAACTTGATGTCACTCTTTTCAAGTAGTGAGTCTGACTCGCTTACTCACTGAACCATGGTTCAGAACCGGGTCAGATGCTCTATTTTACACTTGTTGTTTTATGTGTAGGTACAACTGAACGAAGACGAGCCTGATGAGTCTGAGCCCGATGAGAAGAACGGTTCTAGCCATCCTCTTTGCTGATGGTGACCATTGCAATAAAGGCTGAAGATTTCACCCTTTGTTTCATCTTGGGGGCATCAGGTGTACTCTTTTTTCCTTCATTAGGATTTTTTCCCATTGGGTTTTTTCCTAATGAAGGTTTTTAATGAGGTATCTCCCCAACATGGACAAGGGAACATATCTTCCAGTCTCGGAGAAGGGCAGCTGACTTGGACTACTCCCTCTTAGCCGAGTCTACTACTCGACTAAGGGAGTGGGGGACTCGTGATGGAGTTATGGGACTAGGCCCAGAGCCTAATCGGCCCAAGCCCCGAACTTGGACCCGTGGATCCAGGTCCACAACCTAGAGCCTGCCTACCATCCCAACGGGGAGCCTGCCAGTTTGGCCGACCTGCCAGCCAGGAAAAGTAACAGTCAAGCAATTAATGCACGTTTAATTATGTATTTAATTCTGTATTAATGTTGTAATTAATTAGTCATTATTATCGGTAGCGGTTACGAATTGTATACGCCTATAAAAGGCACTTTGTAATTCAAACTAAGGAAGCAACTTCTATATGCTATTTTTGGCTACCAAATTCCCTTTGCGACTTTCCTTATTCATATTAGTTTCTTGATTCCTGTTTGAGTGTCGTACGTAGCTTTCCTAAAAGCCTACGAGCGTCCTATTTTGGACCAACAACTTTATATAAAGTTGAATAAATAATTTATTAATAATATAAAAAGAGTATAAATATAAAAAGATAAAATTTAAAAATAAATAAAAAAATGATATAAAAATTATAAAACTGAAAAAATAATGTGAAAATAAAAAAAGAAAAAAGAAAAACTTTAAAAGCCTTTTAAATAGATGTGGAATATAAAAATATTTTTAAAAATTAAAAAATATTGACTTTGTTATTCAGAAAATTTTCACAATTTTTGTATATATTCCTTCAATTTTTAACAATTTTTTTAGAACGTTTAAGTATTAAAAACCTGCTATTACAGGTCAAAAATTGATGAAATGGTCAAATTGATCAATTTTGTAAAGTAGACGTACTGATATGATACTTTTTTAGTACATGGGCTTAACTGACGATTTGGAAATAGTACAGAGGCTTATTTGTTTTCCTTAAATTAAAATAACTTACCCATCTATATCACTCTCCTATGCCATGTAGAATAGACTTCACTATAATTCAATACCCCATTGAAAATGATGCAAGTATATGTGCAAAAACAAGTTTCTCAAAAATCGATGTACTCATGTCATCAAATTCATCACCCTCAACGGAGGTGGAAAGTGGTGGAGGGGGACCCAGCCCCTCAAGAATTATTTTTGTTATTCTTTTTAAGGTTTAGGGGGAGGGGAACCTAAAGTAAAAGTGGTTGACAACGTTTCCATTAGGGTTGCACATCGGGCGGATTGAGTCGGGTTTGCTATATTTTTTGGACCTACCCGATTTGTTCAGGTTGGCTATTATTCAACCCGCGATACGCAAAATAAGTTGGTAAATCATGCATGAACGGGTCGGATAGGGTCGGGTATTGAAAAAAAAATCACTTCAGATTGCATCTTTATGTGGGAGATTAATGTAACCAAATTAAAACTCGATTAATTTGTTTTCAAAACACACAAACAAATACAAGTACTCATATCTTTTATAAGCAAAACATTAGATAATAGTATTAAAACATCCTTCCGTAAAGGAAGATCATTTAGAAGGAAACATAAATATATAATAATCACCTAGTCAAAATGGTAAATGTTTAATTATAATTCTAGTATCATAAAGTCCTAGATAGAGCACATTGGTCTTAAATTGAAATTATCCAAGAAAACATTGTAGCATAATAATAGTAAAATGAACTTCGGTCGGGTCGGGTACTATCGGGTTGGAGATTTTAATTCCGCAACCCTACCCATTAGGTGCGGGTTCAATCATATTTAACCCATTAATATTTTTAAAAGTCAAATACCCGATTAAATAGGGTCGGGTAGGGTTCGGTCGGGTGGGTTATGCGGGTTCGATTTATTCTTGTGCAGCCCTAGTTTTCATGATGTTTCGAGCTCGGAACCTTCCATATAATGCATCAAACCCCCTTCTAAAATAGGGACATGAAAATTAGGGACAAATTAGGGAAATAAAACGTGTGTTAGTGTATATATTGCATATGAATTTTCATTATATGGATTACAAGTGCTAGCGTGCTGCATATATCATAATAAAAGTTTAACCCCTGCATAGATGAATGCATGTAAATAGGGGTGGACCGGTTCCGGTTCGGGCCCGGTTCGGGCCTGGGCCCAGCCGAGCCTCGGTTCATGAAGGGGAGGCCCAGAACCGGCCCGGGTAATCCCCGGGTCCGGGCCGGGCCTCGGTTCTTTTTTTTTTTTTTTGGCTTTTCCTAGTTAACCCCAACCCCCCCCCCCCCCCCCCCCTCACCCCCAAACCAACCCTAACCACCTCAAATGGCCCAAAATACTCAGCCCAACCCAAAAACTTAAAAAAATTCAAAAAAAAATAATAATAAATTGGTCTGGCCCGGGCCCGAACCGGCTGGGCCGGTTTACCTTTTGAAGGGCCCGAGCCCGAACCGCCATCCCACCAGGCCGGGTGGCCCGAACCGGGCAACCAACCGGTTCACCGGGCCGGTCCGGGCCCACACAGTAGTGGGCCGGTCCGGTTCCTAGCCGGTTGGCCCGGGCCGAGTCCACTCCTACATGTAATTAAAATTGAATTAGGCTCATGTGAAGTCATTAGCACCTCCATTGTTTCTCGGCTCAAATTTTATCTTCTCACAATTTTAATAAGATATATCAAAACAATGTTATTTTAACCCTCTACATGCACGAAAAACATTTAGAGTGATCGCTTTCAGCCCTTTCGGGCTCCAATACAAATGGTGTCTTACATTCTAAATTTCTAATATACCATTTTATGAACAAATTTTTTCCGAACCTATATCCCCACAAGTTTGATCCAACCGTTCCAACTTGATGATCAAAGTTATGCAGAATTATCATTTTATGCAAAACGATAAATTGTGCATAACATTGGGCATCCAGTCCATCAATGCTGCGAAAAACCGTACTCTACTTTTAAAGATCTATGTCTATTGTGTTTTCTATGTGTAGTTGGCTAACGCCAAATTTATGAGCCTTTTTCTAAGACCTTGTTAAAATGAAGCATTTTTCATCATTCCAAAATTGAGCAGAGTTGAATGGTAAGATACTTCTTCATATACACCAAGAAATAAATAGATTACTTACATTTTGTCAATTAAAATTCAATGACAGCACATATATATTAAGTAATCTAAATTTCACAGTAAACGGTACATTGTTGGATTTGTGATCAGTCTTCATATACACCAAGAAATAAATAGATTACTTACAGTCTTCTTTCGCAAATTCAAAACAATACATATAATACAAACCTTTGGCATTGGATGCCTGTGATAAATGAAGGAATGAATGGGTTATGAGCTTGGCATGGGTCTGTTCTCCAGATATGACCTCAACAGAATAAAAGATTGTCGCGGGCGATGTAATGGTACCTCATGCCCTGCCCCAGTTACAGTCACAAGGCTCAACCCTTTGTATATTTGGCTCCATCCCCCAACCTAATAGAGCGAAGAGAACATCATCATCATCATTACCCCAATGCCGCAAAGGCTCCCACCTACGGTGGGGTAAGGGGGGGTCGGATGTACGCAGCCTTACCCCTGTACTAAAGCACAGAGAGACCATTTCCAAATGACCCGTAGTGAAAATCACGTCGAAAATTGCATAGGCTGACCGTTACTTCGTAACAAAGAAGCGCAGACAGTTTAGTGAGCCATTTTGCTTTATTCCATCATATTCCCTAGCCAAAAAATAGTGAGTCTTTGGCTCCATTGAAAATGATGGAACATAAGCAGACAAAAACACAGCCTCGGTCCATCAGACAACATAACCCTTTTAATTTGTTTCTGATTTCTGCAGGTTCCAAATAAGACTTATATTGACACCTAATAGAGGAAGTTTTATACTTTAAATAGGATCAAATGAGTCTCATTTCTGAAATAAATACATGTAGTCCTATTTGTTCATTTTGTGTGAGCTTTCTATGGCCTTAATAATTAGGTTAACGACTTGTCGTAAGCCACCATTACTGTCTGTCAAGTTAAATGGGCTTATTTATTGTAGTAGTAGTTTTAAATGAGCATGAACCTGTCTGTGAAAAGAAAGAAAAAACTTTCTTTTTACTAACCTTTCCATTATCGTACCAAGGGTACCAGTTCGTAATTGTTGGAAGCTCCAATGCATCAATGGAATACCGAGTTGCAGTTACTGGAACCACAGAATCAGTGTCCCCACTGCAAAAACAAAAGGAAAAATGTGGTAAATAAAGCATGTAAAATAACTTTTGCGTGTACCCTTTTTTGAAAAAGATTTTCTCTCTTTTTTAAATCTCACCAGATGCAGGAAAAAGAACAAAGTCAAAATTCTAACAGCACCAATGCTCGGGGAAATTATTTATGTGTGACCATTGAGATTACAAAATTCTAACACCACCTCTTGATCCTTTACCCCTTACAATGTCAACTCTTTGGAGCCATTTGTGTCTAATTTGAACCACAATCCTCTCTGGATATACTTTAACTTGCAGCATTACTAAGGTATAATATTCAAAAGAATTGACTTTGTTGAGCATAAAAAGGTAAAAGCATTAGAGTCTTGTAATCTAGTGGCGAGCTACACCTCTTTTTAGATAGTGGCATTGGTTTGAATCTGTTCCGCCTCCCTAGACTAAGGACCTGTTCTGTTTGTCTTAATGTTATGGCTTATTGTTTATTCTTATTTTATTCTTATCCGATCAGAGAAAATCAAATCAAATCAAATCAAAAAGATTCCGATGAGATGATCATATCAGAAGCATTCATATCAGAAAAGTCCAGACATTTTACTATTTCTATCATCATCATCATCATTATGATGATGATTATTATCATTACCATTATGATTATTATTGTTGTTATTATTATTTTTATTATCACTACCATTATGATGATTATTATTATTATATTATTATTGGTATACTAATATAAATGTAAATTATAGTCTTTGCTATTAAATTGAACATAATAATAACCTTATCACACTATATTATTATTGTTGTTGTTGTTGTAATTGTTATTATTATTCGTATGTTATTGTTGTAGGGTGTGTCCAATTATTCGAATGTTTCAGATCAAATCAGAAACATTCATATCAAATCTTATAACAAAGATTCGGACCAGATCAGATCTTAAAAATTCAGGTTTGAAACATTCACCTAAGGCTCAGGCCAACCGAAAGCTCTTAAACAACTAATGTGACCGAAAGCTGGTAACAGTGGTTTTTAATAGATAAGGTTGAAGCATGAAATTTTAATCATGTTTGGTATGTATGGCCAAAAATGGCTGAAGTGGTTATTCTACGAAGCGAAAATTGAAGGTGAAAATGCTGAATCGCCTAAATGATTATTTAAAATATAAAGCATATATTTTTTTTAAAAAAAAAATAAACTAAAAAGTGCCAATTTCATAATTTCAACCACTTAAGCCAAAAAAGTATGGAGTAACTTTTGCACTACTTGTTTCATTGTCAACAGGTTCAACAAGCAAAGTGAAATAAGTTAGTGGTTTGTAAAAATTCTTGTTGATAAGCATAGAGAAACATGGGCGTAGGTAGGGGTAAAACCTAGGTTCGGTAAAATAAATCTTTGTGTGTAATTTTTTCATATAAAAATAATACACCATCACCATTACCCCAGTGCCGCAAAGGCTCCCCACCTACGGTGTGTAAAAAATAATTCATTATTTTTCATATAAAAATAATGAATTAATTAAATTATCTAACCCGACCCAAATTATTTTCTTATCTTTGGGGAGGGGGGGCTATGCCACTGCAAAGAAACCTACCAAAGAGGAACTTTTTTTTATCACTCATATAATACTCCTATCTCATAAAAAGTCTTCTTTGCCTTACTAATTTAGCAGAAAAACATATACGTAGTATATTTGTAGAGATGGAAGTCGTAATGATGAGAGTTAAAGTCCTTTGAAAGACTACATTTAGAAATATGGAACTTGGATGGATCTCACGTTCCATATTGTGTCACAATTTGAATTTGATCAATGAAGTGCAACTGAATTTTAATGAATACAAGATTTGAATGAAGATGGTCTCATATATGGTGTGGTAAAGGTAATTGCACCATGAAAGAAGAGAAAGGAAAAAAAACATCTTAGGTTATACCTGAATACCCATATCCTGAGACCAGCAGCTATTAACTCTCTATAAATAGGAAGCATTGATACAGGAGAATCTCCCCAGTAGTTACTAACAACATCACTACAGAGTAATGAGCTTCAAATTAGCTAAGGCTAACAAATTAGACATTGGATCCAAAAAAAATCATATTGATGGTACTCACCTGCATGTGCTCCATGGATAGGGAATTTGAGTTACATTGGCATGAAAGGCCTTCTGCACTTCTGGTAGGTTAAAGTAAACTTCAGAGTGCCTCTCAGTACATGGATCATAAGCTCTGGACATCCATGGCTGCCATTTGAAGAATACCAGAGGAATTGAAGTGAGATAAATGAAAGAAATAGAAACCTTTAAAGCAGCGCTATATACTTGATTTGCCAAAATTGATAGTAATTAAGAGCTTGTTTGGTAAGGCAAAAAATGGCTGAAGTGGCTAAAGGCCTAAATCATGTGCAATTGTGGCTGAAAATTGCTCAAATTTCTGAATAAATCTAAAAAAATAAATAAAATGAAGGCTGGCATGTTATTTTTAATAACTAGAGCCATTTCAACAAAAAGAGTAACTTATACTCTACTGTTTTCCATTATCAGCTGATTAACACAGGGAAAAGTGAAATAAGTTAGTGTTTTGTGAAAAATTTGGCAGGTTTTGGCTGATAGGCTGGAAAAAAAGTCTGCAAAACGGACACTAAATGTGACAATTAAAACAGCCTATCTACAATCTACTTGATCTACAGCATTTGAGTGTCATCACCAAGGTTCAAACAACACTTAGGTATTTGTGAAGCTGATAAGGGAGCAATACAAGTTGGACAAGAAATTACTCACATAATGACCCCTCAAATTGTGCCTAAGCGATGAAGCATTAGCACAGGGTTGAGTGTATATGCTATAAGGATCAATATTTCCCAGCTCATGTTGGGCAATATTAAGAGCCGTGATACAATCTTCTGAAGGATGTGTAGCAGATCCTGAATCACAAGCTTTTTGCAGAAACTTGTATGTGGAATCTGAGACTAAACCATGCGTCCACCAATATTCAAATGTGCCAATTAAGTCATGGTGATCATCAATTACTGCATTCCCCACCTTTAAAAAAATAAAATAGAGGTTAAATGAAAAGGAAGAGTACCACTGATTAATGAAACTGGTTCGAAGATCATTACTCCCAGAGTCCCTCTGCCCCATAAAGAGGGTCGTTTTTAGTTATTTTACAACTCTTTTAGCCATGAACTCCTACTTATATAGCATGTCCAATTTAACTAAGTTTACTTTTTTAACCAAGAATAATAAATTAGGTCTAACTCACCCAAAGCTATCATCAAGAAACAGCATGGGTCCAGGGTTTATGCCCAAGGGAGCGATTTTTTTGGTAGTGCTCTCTAAATACTTTTTATTGAGAAATTGATAGAGAGCGGGAAGAGCATGGGGCGGTACCGGGCTTGGGTCCACTTCCGTGGGCCGGGTTAGGGCTGTCATTAGAGTTTATTTATTATTATTAAGTTAATGCTATGTTTTACTTTGGGCCTATTATTAGTAGAGTACTTAGTAGAGTTATTATGGGCTTAATTAGGATTTAATTAGGGTTTCTCTTAGAAGGCTATTTATACCCCTCGTCAGGGTTCATTCTATCGTATCTTGGAATAAAATTGGTTTAAGCCTTTTGGCTCTACGCAACGGTATTTTTATCGTTGATTATCTGGGCAACGGTTTACCCCGTTTATTTTAGTTTTCTGGTACACAACAATTGGTCTGACCTGCTGGATCCCGTCCCGCCAGGATGATGAGATCTCAGATCGACCGCTTGACAGAGATGGTTGCCAAGCAAACTCGGATGAATCAAACCCTAGAGGAGCACGGCATGCGTCTGGCTGAGATTGCCGCTCCCTGTCACCGCTTACCAAGGCGCTAATTCCTCCGGTCACGACGGAAATACGCCTGGACGTGGTTGGCAACCCCACCGTATCTGCGCACAGCAGCGACAAACAGCCGTGCATCGTCACTTCCTCCTTGGCTGCGTTTACAGAGGCTCTCGCGCCGCCAGTGGTGGAGGAGCATTCAACGGCGGTGTCTTCACTTGACGCGGCAGCAGCATCCTTGTTTGGAATTGGACTGTGCAGCACCTTTCTCACGATGTTGCCCTCGTTTAACGGAGAAGAACTGATCAGCTGGGTTGATAGGGCTGATCAGCAGTTCGAATTGAACTGTACTCCGCCGGGAAAGAAGGTGACAGCCATTGTAGTTGCGATGGAAGGGCCAGCCTTATATTGGTTGACCTGGTTACGGGCACGAAAGGCGGTCATGTCATGGGATGAGCTTACACAGGCATTGGTGGCTCGTTTTGACTCACGGTTTAAGGGCAATTGCTTTGAACGGCTGCCCGGAGTCAAGCAGACAGGGACTGGGGAGGAATACATCTCAATTTTTCCTAAAGATACTGGGCAGCCCCCGGGGACAAATGTGAGCCGGTTTCCGGATTTCAACCTTGAGGGCAAGGTTATTTTGAAGGAGGATGGATTGATGGAGAGCGGGAAGAGCATGGGGCGGGACCGGGCTTAGGCCCACTTCCGTGGGCCGGATTAGGGCTGTCATTAGAGTTTATTTATTATTATTAAGTTAATGCTATGTTTTACTTTGGGCCTATTATTAGTAGAGTACTTAGTAGAGTTATTATGGGCTTAATCAGGATTTAATTAATTTGAGCTTGAATAGGGTTTCTCTTAGAAGGCTATTTATACACCTTGCCAGGGTTCATTCTATCGTATCTTGGAATAAAATTGGTTTAAGCCTTTTGGCTTTGGGCAACGGTATTTTTTTCGTTGATTATCTGGGCAACGGTTTATCCCGTTGATTTTAGTTTTCTGTTACACAACAGAAATAAAAAAACATTTCCATTAACATTTAAAAAGACATTTAAAAGCATTACACCTTAAATTTACGAAGTGAATAACTTAGGGGGTGTTTGGAACTGATTCTGATTCTGTTTCTTTTTTAAAGCAGAAGCAGAATCAGAATCAGTTTTCAGAAACTGGTCACCCCAAGCTTCTAAAAAAACTGATTCTAGGAGTAAATTAGAGCACCAGAATCACTTATGTACTTTTACCCAAACATTCCAACTTCTGCTTCTACTCCCTGAAGGAGCAGAAGCAGTTTTAAGAATCAAATCCAAACACCCCCTTAGTTTTCATAATACAAGTGCTATAAAACAGCATAAATGAGACCACATTAAAGTAAAAATTATTTGATTATCATAAACTGGTTAGAAGATTTATCAATTTATTTAATGATAGAGTATAATAGGGGCACTGGTGCACACCAGGCTATTCTATTTTAAATAATTTTTTCTTTATTTAACTACATGAATCTTGTTAGAAACTTAGAATAAATAGTCAAATTCTTGAATTATATTTTTTGTTGAAGTTGTATGTTTATAAGTTAATAAGTTGTACGTATGGGATTTTTTATTCTGAATATACATATGAGATTATCGATTCTAAATATAATATTATGTGGTATTTGTAAAATACTATTGATTTATGTTATATGTGAATATGTTGTGTACTCGTGCGAGGATATTAAAAGTTTACTGCTTATCATATAGGGCATTTTTAGAGACTAAATAATTGGGCACCAATTTCAATGTTAAACGAGCTTTTACATTTGGTTTCACTGGAACTTCATCTGAAAAACTACTTAACTACAGTCAATGGTATTTTTAATATATTGCTTGACATTTACAAAATCATGTAAATTTTATCTATTGAAGATATTTTTACAAGAAATAGTATTCTATTTTATAAATTGAGTATCCTACTTCGTAAATCATCAATCAATGAGTTTTTCTGTTATTTGTTTGTTTAAATCAAGAATTTATTAACTTTGATGTTCCTGAAGAAAATTAAAAAATAAACAATTTTAGTTTTTTTCTCCTTATAACTCTACAACTTTTATGGGGAGCAAACATGTGCATGTCTAATAAAAGTATTAAAATTTTATGCAAATGATTTTATGTTCCAAGGGAGGCCTCCGCCCCCCTTAAGTCCATCCCTATTCCCTAATAGACACAAATCTAATAAAGATGCAATGTGAAACATTTAGCACACCTTATCAGCCCAAATTGGCCCGAACAATTTTAGAGTTAAACAAACTGACCTTAACAAGGCTACTCCAAATTATGGGCTGCCAAATCAATTAACAAACTTTAAAAGGACTAAAATATGATTCTATAGTAAATTGCGTTTATAACTCACCCAAAAACATCCTTAATAGGTGGAATTACCTTATACTTAAATATCAGACACAAATCATGTAAACATCTTAATATCTTATGTGGGATGCTTAAGAGAGTACATAAAATGAAAGAAGCTTGCAAGTGTTCAATAGTCATACCAAGAAGCCCTTGAAACTAATAGTGGGGTTCTTGTTTCCCTTGTTTCTTTGGTAGACAATTTGAGATAGCTGTGGAACATAATGCCCTGAAAAGGTCAACGCATAAGTTAATAAAGTTTTCACTCATAGTAATGACATTATGATGTATTGTTGTTGACTTGTTTTTATCATATGTTTTAAATGAATCAAGAGTGTGAAAGTCAACCGCTACAAACCTGCATAACTTTCTCCAGCAATGTAAAAATCTCTATGCTTGTATTGAGGGAACCTATCAAACCACTTAAGAAGAAATGCGTATGCATCTTCAGCTACAAAACAGGAGTTCCAAGTCAAACACATTAAAAATTAAATAAAAATATCAGAACTAAAAAGAAGCATGCACCAATAAGCAATACCAGTTTTGTTATCACCCCCGGTTTGCAAATCTGAGGTTGTATTTGAGTACGAGAAACCCACACCAGCTGGAGACTCAAGAAACAGCAAATTTGCCACTGACAGAACAAATGTTAAGGAGTTCACATCAGAAATATATCATGGAACAGACAGACAGCTGACTTAAAACGACATCAACATTGATTCATCATCATACACTTGTTCCAAGAATAAGGATTGAGGTAAAGAGTCTTCCCATCAGGGTTGACGTGAAATGGTCCAATCTCTTCAGCAGCACCATAAGCAACGGAAGAGCAGCCGGGCCCTCCATTGAGCCACAAAATGAGTGGCCTTTTTTCAGGATTTATACTGGCTGGTGACTCGATCAACCAGTAAAACAGTGCCCGCCCGGCAGTCTCATTCACGGTCACATAGCCTGAGTAATGATTGAATCCAACATTGCCTGTTGGTTGACCTGGCAAGTATGTTATCCGATCATGCTCTTGATTTGCATCTACTAAACAATGGTAGGCACCCAGAAAAATAAATGCCCAGCACCACAGCTCGGGTAATGATGATTGCCTCATTGAATGTTGAAACCAATTCAAACAACTAATAAATTAAACCTATAACTAAGCACTAATCCCGTATAAGTTATGGCAGTACAGCTAGGATAGCTGCAGACCTGCTGTATAACTGAATCCACTAATATTCTTGGATCTAATGCAAAACAGAAGACAAGAACATTGTAACATTGAATATTCCGTCAAGTCACTGTAATGGGAAAGACATACACATTATTGATGTCCAAAGTATCTCTGTCTGCTTTATGAAAAAATTAATAAGGAAGTTGCTCAATTATTTATGACTTTGATATTTGAGCATAGCATTCCTTTTCCTTTCTACTACTACAAGTAAAAATACTATCTTTCTGAATTAATAGTCTAAAATAACTCGCAGTAGTTATACCTGGTTCAGATTAAACTAATATTTTATTTCCCTTCTATCCTCATTTCCAACCTCCCTGGATGGAGCACAGACTTGCCACCAAATGCGTTCAAATGTTTGCAAAAGAGAAAATTTTGCTTCTTTGGGATGATTTCTACAGTGGGGCATTTGACCGAACGGGTGGGGCGCGCACATGGGGGTGTGCACTTTCCGCAGGATGCAGTTGGCCGACAAAGCAGTGTCATACAAAAATGAAAAATATGATCTTTTTCAAGATTCCTGTGATGTATGTTCTAAGGTTAAAATACGGTTGAAAGATCAGTGCTATTGGTAATGAGTTAAGCAGCGTTGGAGTTTAAAATGATGGCGGAAGTTACACTGTTCGAGTAAACGCACAGTTATAGATATCAACAGTTCCTGAAAAAGGGCGAATTCGATATTTGGAGGTAAGGTTCAAAATACAAATCAAATATTGTCGAAATAGGACTAAATTATTCCTGAAATTCTTAAATAGGATCATGTATATTTTTATTCTTGAAATATGACTAAATTACTCTTCTACCCTTATTTTCTTCCCTATATTTTATCCTACCTGCACACACATCGATCTCATCCCCCAGCGCATCACTCTTCTTCTCTTTCCCCCACAATGAACCTACAAGCTCACTCATAGGGATCGCTAGGGATGGACCCGGGCCGGGCCCGGGCGGGCTTTTTTTGCAAAATGTTGGGCACGGAACCGGCCCGGTTTGATACCGGGTCCGGGCCTAACCGGGCCGGGCCGGGGCGGGCTCGGGTCAAGTTCAATTTTTTTTTTGGTTTCTAATTAACATTCAACCCCCCCCCCCTTCACCCCCACCCCCAACCCCCCCCCCCCCCCCAAAACACTCAACCCTAACCTAGAAAAGAAAAAAAATTGAAAAACAAAAAAAAATGAACCGGGCCCGGGCCGAACCGCCCGGGCCGGTTCACCAAAAGTTGGGCCCGAGCCCGGCCCGCCCGACTCGCCCAAATGGGCTAAAAGCCCGGAACCGGCCAACCGGTCCCGGTCCCGGTCCGGTCCGAGCCCAAACAGTAACGGGCCGGTTCCGGGTCGGGCCGGGCCGGTTTAGTCCATCCCTAGGCATCGCTGCCTCAGTCGCGAAGGCCACCGTCGCTGCTGTCGTCGGAGATAAACTTTTCTTCTCCGTAGATCTGCTTCTCTTCTCTAATTTTTCTTCTTTGATTACAAAATGCCAAGTTAAATCTGAAAATGCCATCAAAATGGCGTTTTTAGTCTTAAAAATTTTTGAATTTTTATTTGAAAATGCCTTTAAGATGGCATTCTGATAAAAATTTTGGGTAGATATGTAACGGCGGATGCCGGAGTAGTTGCGAAGGTGGCTGGATCTGAAGGGACAGTGGCCGACGGCCGACGGAGGCTAAATCTGGCCAGATCTCCGGCAGCGGCCGCCAGATCTGCAACGACGGCTGGCAGATCTACAATGACGGCCAATTTTTGAGGTTTTCGACGATGTCCAGCGACCGGTGGCTACCGGCGGCGACCGGCGGTGAATGGCGGCGATCGGCGAATGGCTGTGGTCCAGTGTTGTGGTCTGCGGGAGTATGACTTCCAAGCTTGGGGTTAATTTTGTCTGATTACAAATAATAACTCTTATTTGGGGAATTTGTAAACTTTGGTCCTATTTTGTCAATTAAAAACTGATTTAGTCCTATTTAGGTAAATACCTCAATACTAATAGGTTCCACTAAGATTAGGACAATTCGATTAATGATGTTTGATCGATGATAAAGCAAACAAATTCATGTATGTATTCAAATTATTTTGCGTAGTATAAAAAAACATATACAGAAACTACACTAAAGTTTTACAAAGTCGCAAAAATCAGAATCAAATTTGATAAAATTTTGATATACTCCGTATAAAGTAAGAGATTAAGAGTGATTTGTGTTGACCAAGTGAATAGGAGCTAGAACAATCTTAGCGGGACGGAGAGAGTAATTCACATTAATATATCCTAAACTAAAGCATACAGCAAACTAGCAAAGCATTGTATATATAGAGTAATATTCATGTCAAGCGTTTCTAACCATAACATCCATAGGCCGACATAACATCCATCGACCCTCTGTCGAATAGAATTTTTTGTGAGAACGTTCTTTTGAAATGTAAATTATGTCTATAAAAAACTGATGGAGTATATGACCCAGGAACCCCCGGCCCATAGACTCCTAATATTCTAAGGGAGGCCCAATAGGCCCAGGAAGCACAGCAGGCCCAAATCACAGCGCCCCAAGTACTGAGCAACCCACGTGACACACTGGGGGTGCCTTCGGCCCCCTGGCCGAAGGCTCCAAATTCTCACAGGATGGCCAACTCAAGCAAACAAAGTTATTGGGAGAAAACGGCGAAAATCAGTAGCCTTCGGCATCCAGAGCCCTCGGAACTAAGGAGGTTCCCGGTACTCAGAGCCCCGGGCTAATCATCTGCAGCCGAGGGCACCTTTCTCGACATAATATCCTCTCCACATGCGCCTGGATCACCGTACCAAGTACGACGTCACATCCAACAGCCACATTTAATGCGATCACATGCGAATGCCAGTGCCACCCCGTTGAGGTGACCCCTCGATCACCAGAATGATGACACGCGCCCCCATCTGGCATTTATTACTACTATAAATAGCGCCCATTTTCCCCATTTGTAATCCAAGCTAAAATCGCTCATTACATTCTCAGCAATACACTATCTCTCTCTTACTTTTGCTCTGACTTCTCTCTAGTTACTCCCCGCAGTAACCCTTCAGATACATACCCCCGGGTAGACTAACCATCATTTTGGTGCTCTCGTTGAGAGCTCGAAAAATCAAGTAAGAAACCCTCCCCCTCGCCAAAACACCTAGCGAAAATGGTGAGAACAACTCGTGCCAACTCCAAGAACGTTGAGGACAGGAACCTGGCCCTCGGCGAAGTCGACGTCCCCGAAGCCTCTAACAGGACTCCCGGGGGCGGCGTCATCGCCGGGTTGGACCAGACGGCTGTCGACCTACGCCATCATATTCAACAGAATGCCCCCGATGCCCGCCTCGGCATCCATGCGAAGAAGAGGGACCGGAGCGAGAACCAAGTTAGCCCTCTGGTCATCACTATCGACGTACAGTCGGCGTTTTCCGCCTTTATCCAGACGCTCACCCAGAATCCGGGTGCCTTCGGCACTTTGGTTCCCCTCCAACCTCAGGTCAGGGAGAATATCATGCCTCCCCCTCATCCACACCCCCTCGGGAACCCTGTCCTCCGGATTGGGAACGTCGAGGGGGTCGTGGCCCAAGATACGGCCTCCCAGGAAGTCCAATCCCGGGACCGCCACAACATGAACAAGGAACAGCCCCGGACCTCCGCCCTCGAAAGACTCGGAGGGGCGCAAGACCGCCCTGGGGTCCAAGACCGCCTCGGGGGGAAGGTGCTCCAGAGGCCTCAGGAAAGTGGCGGATCCGTCTCCAGGGCTAATGAAAGACGTCCCCCTCAGGACAAGGGCAAGGCACCTCTCCATGCCGACGACGCCCGTCACCAAATCAACCAGGCCCACTCGGCCCGTGTCCGTTCGCAGGGGGCGGAGGCCCTCCTGAAGGACCCCCAGGACGAAATCATTGCGGCCCTCCAGCGCTGGCTTGACGAGATGGAGACCACCAAAGCACACGCCACCACTTCTGCCCCCATGCAGACCTGAAGTATGAGGCCATGTTGGCCAAGATGGAGGAAATGCAGAAGAAGATAACCGAGGGCTCCAGGGAACCCACCATACAACTCCGGACCCGGACGCCATTTACCCCAAGGGTATTGGCGGCCCGGATCCCGGAAAAATACCGATGGCAACTCATCAAGCCCTACGACGGGAAAACTGACCCCAGGAGCACTACAGCAGGTACCAAAACAGTATGATGATGGTAGGGGCATCAGATGAATATTTGTGCCGTTGGTTCCTATCCACCTTAGAGGGCCGACTTACGAATGGTTCAATCGATTGCCCGAAGGCTGCATCGACTCATGGCAAGAACTTGCCCAACGATTCTTGACACAATTTGCGGGAAGGCGCCGCACAAGAAAACACTTCTCCCACTTGCTGACAGTGAGGCAAAGGAAAGAGAAGACCCTTCGGGACTTCTTGGAGCGCTGGAGAACGGAGGCTGATAAAGTTGATGGCGCAAACGACGGGACCCTCCTGGCCCTCCTCCAAACAGTACTCCGCCCCGGAAACTTCTCAAGGAGCCTCTTCATCGAACCCCCCCACGATTATATAAGGGCCCTACAGCGGGGGGAACAGGTACGCCGAAGCCGAGGACGTGGAAAAATGCCATCACAACCCCGATCAGCAACGCCCTCGGCCAGACGACAAAGGAAACCGGGGGCTGGGGGCTCCCCGTAATCAACCCAAACATTCGGCACCCCCCGGTGACCGCCCCCGGCATGGCCAAGCCAAGCCCGGGGGAGGTTACAAGGGGAACCCGAGGGCTTGGGCACAGCCTGTTCTCCTGGAGCACCCTCGGACACCTTTGACGCACCCCGTCAGCGTCATCCTCGACTTCGCTGAGGAGAGGGGCCTGGTGGAGCGAGATTCTCACGCACCCCCGGAGGTATATCCATCAATCCAAACTACCCCTATTGTCGCTTCCACCGGCATCAGGGGCACAAAACCGATGACTGCCATCAGCTGAAGACGGCCATCGAAAAGTTGATACATGCGGGCCATTTGTCCCAATTTGTCCAAGGCCCTCAGCAACAGGGCCCCCCTTACCAAGGGCCACCCTGAGGGCACCCCTGCGAAAGCAAACGCGTGGGTCAACCCCAACACCATCCCCCTCGGCAAGAAGAGGGAGATTGGGAACCTGGAAGAAGAGGAGGAGGAGTACCATCGGTACGAGGAAAAGAAGCGCCACATCCTCATGATCACCGGTGGCAACACAGGGGGAGACTCCACCAGCCAACGAAAGAAGTGGGCTCAATCGCTATACGTGGGGGAAGTCACTCATATACCCCCGGTAAAGCGGCTGAGGGAGGAGCCCATCACCTTCACTAACGCCGATCTCCCCCGGTGTCCTCTCCAGTCTCCACACAGGGATGCCCTCGTCATCCGCACGGAGATCAATGACACTATCATCCACAGAACTTACGTTGACACGGGCAGTTCCGTCAATGTAATGTGTCTCAGCACCTTCAGAGAGCTGCACCTGGAAAGGGGGTCCCTTCGGCCCATCAAGACCCCCCTTGCCGGTTTCACCGGTGATACCATCGATTCCGAGGGGGTCATAACCCTCCCGGTACTATTCGGCGACGGGCTCCATAGAGCCAAGCTCGAAGTGGAGTTCGTCATCTTCAACATTGATTGCACCCACAACATCATCCTCGGCCGACCAGCCCTCGAGGATCTCGAAGCCATCATCTCCATGAGGCACCTCTGCCTCAAGTTCCCAACCGAAGGGGGCATCGGCTACTCGAGGGGAAATCAGAAGCTTGCCCGCACTTGCTATCTCCAGGTGACAAAGAAGGTTAGCAAAACCGAGTTCCGTATTGACACCATCACCGGGGCTATTGAAGAGGAGGAGAAGAGGCCGAGGGCTGAACCGGTCGAGGACATAGAAGACTTTGCGCTCGATCCAGCCAACCCGGAGAGAGTCGTGAAGATTGGAGCCCAGCTCCCCGAAGGCTTGAAGACCGGCATCACCAACGCCCTTCGCGCCTACTCCATTGTTTTTTCATGGGGGCCGGAGGACATGTCTGGGATCAGCCGAAGGGTCATCATCCACCGCCTCTCGGTGGACCCTTCGGCCAAAACTGTGCAACAAAGAAGGAGGCCCCTCTCGGCCGAGAGAAGGGAATTCGTGAAGAAGGAGGTCGCCATGATCCTTTCTATCAAGCACATCAAGGAGGTGAAATAACCCTCATGGCTGGCAAACGTAGTCCTCGCACAAAAACCGCCCTCATTCCGCATGTGCGTGGACTACACGGATCTCAACAAGGCGTGTCCCGGATATTGATCAACTTGTAGATGAGACCGCGGGGTGTGAAGTCATGTCATTTCTCGACGCATTCCGCGGGTATCATCAAGTCTTTATGCATGAGGAAGACGCTGAAAAAACAGCCTTCATGACTCCCGAAGGCATCTTCTGCTGCCTTGTCATGGCCTTCGGCCTAAAGAACTCAGGCGCCACCTACATCCGGATGGTGGCCAGGGTCTTTCAAGCTGTCCTAGGGTGCACCATGGAGGCATATGTTGACGACATGATCGTCAAAAGCAAGCAATAAGCAAGCCATACTGACGACCTAAGGGAAATCTTCGCCATCATGCAGAAGTTCAACCTTCGGCTAAACTCGAAGAAGTGCACCTTCGGCGTACAAGGGGGCAAATTCTTAGGCTACATGGTGAGCCGAAGGGGTATCGAGGCCAACCCCGAGAAGATCCAGGCCATCATCAACATGGAGCCCCTGATCGGTTTGAACTTGCAAGTGTACAAGTGCCGATATAGTAATAAATTCCGGTAAAATACCGGGTCGAATCCACAAGGAAACGTTGTTTAATTTAGTCCGTGAGTAGATAACTTTAAATGAAGAAATGAGTAAAGTGCAGGGATTTTGATTTGTGTTTTATATTTTTGGCTTTTCACTTTTTGCTTAAGAAGATAATCGTTAACTAATTTTAAGTTTAAGATAAATGATAACAACAACTAAGGCTTCAGGAATCACTTAAATGCTTTAATAGGGTTGAATATTAGTTCTTTACCAATAATTATGAATACGATGTCGCTAATATATTCTCAACTCCGGTTAAGGCAGCGAGAGCGTGGTTTTCGTTACGTGTAAGTCCCGTTACGGCTTACATTCATCTACCGAAAACCCCGTTGAATATCAAGACATCACACCCGTATCATATAAGACCGGATATATTTCTATTCTCGGTACTATATATGTTAATCCTTTAGTGTTCATAGTTTAGACTTCAACGTTAATTGCAAGTATAAACTAAATTTAACATACTTCTATGTTGTACACCATAGTCATAAACAATCAATATATAAAGGATAAATCACAATTTATTGGTTTAGAATTTTTATCAAACACCTAGTGGGCATAGAAGTTCATCCCTAGCCTTAGCTAAGAAATTAGCTACTAATGCTCATATTAATTACAAAAGTGTAACTAAGAACAAGGAAATACAATAACATACAAGAAATATTACCTAGAACCAATTGTAGAGGAGAGAAATGACTTCTTCTCCAAAGAACTTGAAGAACAAATACAAGAACAAAATATAAAAAACTAGAATTAATCTATGGAATGGAATGTATTTGCATGATGAATTGAGGGGTTTATATAGGCCAAAGATTGGCATCTTTTAGTCTATTCGAACCCAACAATCAGATATGGAGGCAATATTTGATTAGCATTGAGGAAGATGAAGTTTTCCCATCAAAAATCGTCTAGCACGTTGCTGTGTTTTTAGCAGAATCCGACCCAACCGGCGCCGGTTCTGGCCTGACCGGCGCCGGTCATGTGTATTTTTTTCGGAAAATAAAATCCAACCGGCGCCGGTTGGAGTGTGTCCGGCGCCGGTTTCTGCGCCAAATTGTTTACTTCCTTTTTCTTCTCAACCTCGTGCCTCCGATTTATCCAGAAGTGCCGATTTTCGATCCCTTTTGACTTTTGACTCCTTTTTTGTTGCTCCTAGCCATATTCCACATTTTTGAACACTTTGGAATATTTACCTGTTTTCGCTCTATATTTTTGTGTGGATAAATATAATTACCTATGTAAAACATAAGTAATTATTGTGCTTATCAGCCCCCACGCAACGTGAAGGAGGTCCAACGGTTGACGGGCCGCCTCGCAGTCCTCAATCGCTTCCTATCAAGATCGGCGGATATGTCCTTACCCTTCTTCCAAATTATGAGAAAGACCCCCGGTTTCCAGTGGACTGCAGAGTGCCAGGAGGCTTTCGAGGAACTGAAATGGTACTTATCTTCACCCCCTGTGCTCTCTAAACCCAAGGCAAGGGAAACCCTATACCTTTACCTTGGTGTTAGCCCGGCAGCCATCAGCTCAGTACTCATCCGGGAAGAAGATGGCGTCCAGCATGCCATCTTCTATGTTAGCAAGACCCTCAGGGAGGCAGAACTCCGGTATTCCCCTGTGGAAAAAACGGTGTTGGCTATCGTTTGGACTGTCAAGAAGTTGGGCCATTACTTCCAATTCACCTGGTCCAGGTCCTCACTCACCAACCCCTCGGCGCTTTGATGAGGAGCCCCACCAGCTCCTCCCGAATGGTAAAATGGACTGTCTTCCTGAGCCAATACAACATCGACATCCGTCCTAGGCCCGCCATCAAGGGCCAGGCCCTAGCGGACTTCGTGACGGAGTGCACGGCAAGATCAGCCACGGACGAGGAGCCCTCGCCCCCCCTCGGACGATTGGTGGACCCTCTACACCGACGGCTCCTCCGCTGTCAAAGCATGTGGAGGAGGGGTGGTTCTCATCTCACCCGAAGGCTTCCGGGCCTATTCCGCTGCCCGCTTCTCTTTCAAAGTCTCCAACAATGAAGCCGAATACAAGGCCCTCCTCTGTGGCCTTCGGCTGGCCAAGGAAGGCCCAACAGATCCACGTCAAGTGCGACTCCAAGTTAGTCGTCGGCCAAATTTCCGGGGAGTACGAAGCCAAGGAAGGAAGAATGAAGCAGTACAAAGAAGCGGCTAAAGAATTGCTTAAGGTATTTGAGGCACACTCTCTTACTCAAATATCAAGGGTTCAAAACTCTGAGGCCGACATTTTGTCAAAGCTCTCGACCGAATCCTCTGAGCATATCTCAAAGATTGCCAAAATCGAGGAGCGCATCCTCTCCAGCATACATGCTAGCACCTTCATGCACATACAATAAAGGCAAGAGGACTTGATCTCAGATATCGTCGCCTTCATCACCACAGGGCAACTGCCCGAGGATGGGGCCCGTGCCAATCTAGCAAAGCTGAGGGCTCCCAGCTACACTATCGAAGACGGAAGCCTTTACAAAAGATCATACAACGGGACATTACTTCGGTGCCTTCATCAAGATGAAGCCGAAGTTGCGATGGAGGAAGTACACAGTGGCACTTGTTCAGCTCACCAGGGACCCTTCTCCATGTCCCGAAAGCTCATAATCCAGGGCTACTTTTGGCCTACGATGGTCCGGGATTGTGTGGAACTCGCCCGAAGGTGTACCGCATGCCAATACTTCCAGAAAGCCCTCGGCAGGCCAGCGGTCAACTATGCCCCCATCAGCACATCCATACCCTTCGCTCGATGGGGTATAGACCTTGTGGGCCCTCTGCCGAGGGGTACCTCCAACAACATGTACATCACTGTCGCCATCGACAATTTCACCAAATGGGTGGAAGCTGAGCCCCTCGCCAGCATCACCGAGGCCAGGTGCCGTCATTTTGTTCTCAAGAACATCCTCACGAGGTTTGGCGTCCCCCAACAAATCATCTCTGACAACGGGACTCAGTTTGAGGCAGCCCCCTTTTGTGCCCTCCTAGAGGCATGGGGCATCAAACACACCTTCTCATCCGTTGCCTACCCTCAAGGCAACGGCCAAGTGGAAAACGCCAACCGGACCTTGCTCGAGGGCCTAAAGAAGAAGCTGGAAGCCGAAGGGGGTGGTTGGGTAGAAGAGCTCCACAACATCTTATGGGTCTACCGCACCACCCCTCGGCGAGCAACAGGCGAGACACCTTTCTCCCTTTGCTACGGATTTGAAGCTAAGGCCCCCACCGAGGTAACTCTTCCGACCCGAAGGGTCACGCAATATGATCCCGAGGTCAACGACGCCAATATGGCCCTCGACCTTCACCTTGTTTCAGAATGCCGAGAGCAAGCCTTCATGCGCGCGGAAAACTACTGAAGGCAAGTGAAGAGTTACATTGACGCCAAAGTCCGCTCCCGGGAATTCCAAGTGGGGGACTATGTCCTCCGAAGAAGGGAAGCTAGCCAACCAACCGAGGGAGGCAAAATGGCGCCCAAATTTGAGGGCCCTTACATAGTGACAGCTATCATCAAGCCTGGAACTTACAAACTCAAACGCCTCAATGGGACCGAGGTCCCTAGACACTGGAATGTACATCACTTAGTTAAATTTTATCAATAACATTAGAGCAGCCAAGCCCTCATAAATAGTGAATGTATTATTTTGCGGCCCAAGGCCTCCAATTTTTGAAGAATGAAGACATATTGAAGACACCAAGGACATGGAACGAGACTCTTATGAGCGGCCAAGCCCTCATATCAGCCCCTGGCCCAAGGCCTTATCACAAGCAAGGCCCCTCGGCACCCAGTGCCGGGGGCATACACTACTAGCAATTTTCAACAAACGGAAGAAAACACCGAGTGTTTCCTTTGAAGACCCTTCGGTACCAAGTACCGAGGGAAGACACCTCAATCACCTACAACGAATAAAAAAAACACCAAGTGTTTTCCAAAGGAGACTCCTCGGTACTAAGTACCGGGGGCCGTATACCGGAACAAACACCAAGTGTTGTTTCTAAAGTCGTACCCCTCGAGGACGCATATACCGAAGGCGCCACCTATCGGTGCCGATAGCATGTAGTGCCCTCGGCCATTTGCAACCAGTGTGCAAGTGAAAACCTTTCCCTGAAACGCTTTCCGCGTCACTACCCCAAGGGTAGGACAGGCAAGTAATATGCCCAGGATTCGACTTTCAAAAACGGAATGCTTTCCGCGCCATTTCCCCAGGGATTGGCAGGCATCTAATATGCCCAGGATTTGACTTCCAAATCGAAACGCTCCCTGCGCCACTACCCCAAGGATGTGGCAGGCCACGGACTATGTCTGGCGCCGAGGGGACGACTTTCAAAACTGAGGCGCTTTCCGTGCCATCTCCCAAGGGGAGGCAGGCTACAGACCATGTCTTGTGCCCAAGAAACGACCCTCGATCCCCTCGGAACTCGGAAGGTTAACCCAAAGGGGGAGCTAATGGTGTATTCTGTTACCTCCCGATAGGCCAAGCCTTACCAAGGAACCAAGTTTCTTGAAGCCTTCCCTTCAATACCAAACAAAATAAAAAAAAAGAAAAAGAAATTGGGGTGGTGAAGGGGAGTAGACTCAGCGAGAAATCTATGAGTACACCGCTCCAACAATTCACGGGAACATACCGAGGGCTCCCCACGGGAACACCTTCGGTACCTGGAAGCTCCTGATTACCGAAGATACTATTCAACAAGTACCATCAACAAATGGCTAAGTCCACTTTTTGATTCACTCAACAACAATTCAAAAACGCCCCCGAAGGCTACTATACAACAAATGCTATCAGATGTTGGCCAAGTCCAAACAAGAATTACCTCCGACACCTCACTAGACGCCGAGGGGATACACCCAGGCATTGCCCGAGGGGGTCTGTCTTTTTCGTACTATACTTGGGCTATGAGAGTTCCTAAGTCCACACTAGGGGAACCTGACAGATCCCGAAGGCCCATATGCTACTCAAGGCGCGAAGGCACCTCCTATATCACCGGGAGCCAGTGCTCACGGATCAAAGGAAGCTACCCTAGGGTGGGTGCCCCCGAGATTACCGTCATAAACGAGGGAGGTCTCACCTAAAGAGGCTACATCCCTGAAGGCTCCCCATGCCGAAGGGACAGATGATTCTCAACCACTTAGAAAACATTCTAAGTCGTAAATGGTTGGCCCTCGTCCATCCCACGGAGGTCACCAGGAGGCTCCTACCCCATGCAAATCGGGGGGGTTACATTACTCAAAGGCCACTTGGTGAAACAACACTTAGAAATTTTGCATTTCTGCATATTTGGCCTCCGATCAGGTATTCTCACATCCAGAGATGTCAAATGACCGAAGGCGTGATACTGAACAACACTTTGAGAAATTTTTTCCTAAGTCCTGAATGTTTTGCCCCCTGTCGAGTCACCGGTCAACCGAAGGCACACCCACGACAAGGCACTTACATTCACCCGAAGGCTCCTATCTCATACAACTACACTTAGAAAAATTTTCTAAGTCCTAAATATTTCGCCCTCGGTCAAATCTCCATGCAGCCAGAGGGGCCACACGGTCGAAGGCTTGGTGAAACTACACTTGGAAAAATTTTCTAAGTCCTAAATATTTCGCCCTCGGTCAAATCTCCATGTAGCCAGAGGGGCCACACGGTCGAAGGCTTGGTGAAACTACACTTGAAAAATTTTTCTAAATATTTGGTCCTCGGTCAAGTCTCCATGCAGCCAGAGGGGCCACACAACCGAAGGCATGGTGGGAGGACAACACTAAGAAAAATTTTTCCAAGTCCCAAACAGCTGACAACCTAAGCATCAAAGTACGAGGGCATTCATTCACAAGGCATAATTAGAAGGCATTCATTTCACAAAGAAAAACGAAGGCATACATCCAAAAGGAAAAGAAGATTATATATAAAAGGCCCGAAGGCAGACATTCATTCATCAGCAGGGAATCAAAAATTGTTATACACAAAGGCCGAAGCCGAAAGATTGTACATGTTCGTTACAACAAAATGTTTTTCAGAATTATGTAACAACAACATCATCAGCTACTGCTGCCTCACCCCCTTCGGCGGCTTTCGACGTGGCGTCCCCTTCGGCCCCTTCCTCTTCCTCCCCGACCTCCTTCAGCGACTCAAAATCCTCTAATTCTGGCCTTTCAACATCTGCAGGGAGGGGGACTCTGATATCTGGTTGGAGGGGGGAAGGCCATATGCCGCCGGATCGAAAGCCTTCGACTCAATCTTTAGGTGCCGCGCCAGCCTTCTATAGATAAGGGCCTGGGTGAAAATTCCCCCAGCATAGTAGTCTTTGCCCTTTCAGGCTAACCACATCGCCCCGAGGCCTTTCACCCACCCGTCGGCAGATTCCTCCACGACCGAAGCCACCCAGTCTTTGTGGCCTTCTGCCTTCCACCCCTCGGCCATAAAAGCAGCAACAGCACCGGCAGCGGCCTCCGCTTTGGCGGCCTCTGCATCCTCGGAGGCTTTCTTCGCGGCCTCAGCAGCAGCCCTCTCAGCTTCAGCTTTATCGTTAGCCGCCTTCTCCACCGCAGCCTTCGCCTGCTGAAGGTCCCGTTCTAGCTGGGCCATTTGCCTCATGGCCTCGGCGTTATCACGGATGAGCTTCTTCATTGCCTCATCCTATTGCGCCTTCTGGAGGCGCCACTCATCGAACCTCCTGGCATGCTCACCGAGGGCTATGCAAGCCTGTTAACAACAAGATATGGGGGTAAGGCTACTATCATGCAACAGATAGAGAAAGTAGACCACTATGCAAAAAGAAACTTACAGTGAGGGAGGACCGGAGGATCTTTGACTCGAGAGACTCATCGTCGAGCTTTCTGAGGGCCTTCCTGTCCAACGAAGGAGTAGCCCCGCCCAGGAACTCCCGAGGGTCCACAGTGCCATGTGTAATGGCGGCACCCTTCGGAAGAGAGAACCGTATGTCCTCCCGGGGCAAACCTACCTCACCCCCCTGGGCCGAGGGAAGGTTGGAAGCAGTCGCCGCCACCGGAACATGGGGCTCAGAGGTGGAGTGCTCATCCACGACCACCTTCGGGGGAGCCTTCTTCCCAGCATCCCCCTTCTTATGTCTCTTCCCCTCGGGGATTGGACCTAAGAAAAATATTCCTAAGTATAAAAATTGGATGCCCTCGGCTACTACCTCCTAAACCCCCGGAGGCTCCATCAAACATCGGGTACTTTTCATCTGTTTTCCCCAGGAAACGGTACCGCCGGAACCCGAGGGTATACAGATCCTCCTCCTGGATGCATTCCTTGATGGTTATATTCTTGTTTGGACCCTCCGGGATCTTAGCCACGATCCTGCCATCCTTCTAGAGGGCGGCGCTCCTCACCTTCTCATGCCGCCTAAACCGGTCGCGCAGCTCCCTTGGGAAGGGGCTCTCAGTTTGCTTCACGTAGCACCATCGGTCTTTCCACCCTTTGTTTGAGGAGGGCGCCTCAGTGAATAACCTGAACAGAGCCACCTGCTGCAGGTTCGCGAAGCCCTCGGCATTCGCATGCCCCCCAGCACAAGTTGAAACTTTGGAAAAATAAGTCCAAGCTAGGTGTTACTCCCCGGGACTTACAGAGATGGAGGAACCCAGTGATGTACGAGTGGCTATTTGGCGTGAGCTGGCAGGGAAGCAGTCCTACATACCGAAGGTACTCAAGCAGAAAAGGGTGCAGAGGGAATCGGAGGCCCATTGACACCGAGAGGATGTGAACGGCTATACATCCCTCGGGGGCCCGGGAGAGGACATCATCAGGTCCCGGTGGCACTACCGTCGCCGAGGGCCCCACATGAAGCTGGGTAACATAGAAGTCCGCCCCATCAGCCTTCGAACTTATCTCAAGGGCGGCGGTATTCAGGAAGAAGTACCCCTCGGGCATATCGACGGGCTTCCCTTGATCAGCAACGTTGCCTTTCTTCTTGGAAGCGGCAGCCTTCGTCTTTTTCTTCCCGGGGGACACCCGGAGAGGGGCCGGGTTCAATGGCCGAGAGGTGCTGGCTTCACCGGCGTCGCGAGGGGGAAGAACGGCGATGGTGACCCTCATGCTCTCTCTCTCTGCGCCTCTTCCTCAGCCACTTGCCAGGCGAGAGCCAGCTCTTCATCCTCGCATTCTTGTTCGAACCCCTCGACTTCCACTTCGTCAACGAGGGCTCTCTGCAACTCCATCGCCACGGCGGCATCATGCCCCACCGAGGGCTGTTCACTTGTGGACTCCACATCGGAGACGGTTTCATCCTCGACCGAAGGCTCCCTCGAAATGTCCTGCGAATCGCTCTGGGACGACATTTTGGTATACTACAAAAACGGGACTCTACACCGAGGGCTGTCTACAGAATTCTAACCCCTAATCTAAGGCCACAGAGCACAGTTAACTAAGAGAGGCGAAGAACGGGTGGGGGACTGACCTTGGAACAAGAATTGGATCAAAGGCAGGTGTTTCTCTCTCTAGAAAATTCGGCAGAGCTTCGCTACACTGAAATCGCACAAGGGGAAGTGACCCTGGCCTTGGGGTATTTATAGGCGCCCAAATCCGGGCTTGGGCCTGAAAACCGGGCCTCCGGTACAAAGTCATCATTACAAACCGACGAGTTGCCCAATCAGCGACGCCCGCCCACAGGCAGCCAACGAACGCATGCCACGTGGAGGCACCCCTCCAACGGCTATATTTCCGACGTTACATCTTCCAACGGCTCTATTACAAACGGCTATATTCTGGGAACCCGGGCTGTCTCCTTCGCTCCACTTCATTAAGAGGAGCCCCCGGGTACACTTACCCAGAAGTGCTCCCGGCCAATGCCCCTCATAATACATCACAAGTGCCTTCGGGCTCACTCCTTCAGAAGCCCACGGCTTCACAACGGGCACACCCCTCGGGAACACTCAGCCCTCAAACACATTTAGGACCACATGGCCCCCGGGAGGCACACCTTATTATGGAAGCCCCTCGGGGCACCGCAGCCCCCCACTTGTAAACAAACAAGGGACCCCTCAACAACACCGGAAATATCATCCACATTCATCGCACCCTCATTCTCATAATTTGAGGGCTCCCCTTCGGCATCTCTCAGGATAACAACAACGAACCTTCGGCAAATCAACACACACGCCTTCAGACAGGGATAGCCTTCGGCAAAAATACTGCCACTCATTTCAAACCGGGATTTCACCTTTTCGACTCATCATTAAGGGAATTCGGTGCACTCTTTTTCCCTCATTGGAATTTTTTCCCACATGGTTTTTTCCAATGAGGTTTTTAACGAGGCATCCCGCCAAAATGAAGTGGAAAGCGTCACCCCTCGCCTTCATATTGCAGGCAGGCACTACTCTACTCCTCTTCACCACTTTGCAAGTGCCTCAAGGAGTGAGGGACTGGAGAACCCCTTCGGGAAAAACCTCAAAAAACAAAAAATGTCAAAAACTCCCACAACAACAAACATGATCCCTCAAGTCCCGGAATGTGGGTAATTGAGGGACTGCCCTCGGCTGAAACATGTACACAGCGAACTACTCACAAACTTTACAAACTACAACGGAACAACACCAAAGGACGAACACAAATTACTCCTTTTTCCCTCAAGTACCTTTCGGCAAAAGGAGTGAGGGACTCCTGATGGAGTATATGGCCCAGGAACCCCCGACCCATAGACTCCTACTATTCTAAGGGAGGCCCAATAGGCCCAGGAAGCACAGCAGGCCCAAATCACAGTGCCCCAAGTACTGAGCAACCCACGTGGCACACTGGGGGTGTCTTCGGTCCCCTGGCCGAAGGCTCCAAATTCTCACAGGATGGCCAACTCAAGCAAACAACGTTACTGGGAGAAAACGGCGAAAATCAGTAGCCCTCGGCACCCAGAGCCCTCGGAACTAAGGAGGTTCCCGGTACTCAGAGCCCTCAGCTAATCATCTGCAGCCGAGGGCTCCTTTCTCGACATAATATCCTCTCCACATGCGCCTGGATCACCGTACCAAGTACGACGTCACATCCAACAGCCGCATTTAATGCGATCACATGCGAATGCCAGTGCCACCTCGTTGAGGTGACCCCTCGATCACCAGAATGATGACACGTGTCCCCATCTAGCATTTATTACTACTATAAATAGCGCCCCTTTTCCCCATTTGTAATCCAAGCTAAAATCGCTCATTACATTCTCAGCAATACACACTCTCTCTCTCTTACTTTTACTCTAACTTCTATCTAGTTACTCCCCGCAGTAACCCTTCGGATACATACCCCCGGGTAGACTATCCATCAAATACAATATTTACATTTACATGTGCATCTGTTTGCAGTATCGAATGCGAAGGGAAAGGCATGAGTATGGGTTTTATGTTACCAGGCGTATGACTACTATAATATTTGCAGACTACACTTGTTGTTGATTCATGGATTGATGTGATGAACTTTTTGAGCTGTGCTTCATTAAAATTGTATTTATTACTTATACGGAGTATTATATTTTTACTGTAGAATTTTTCTTCTATATTTTATATATTATTGAATGTGATTTTACTTTTATTTTTTATTTTGCAGACATTCAAGTCGTCTAACAGGTGCATCACTCAATCTTGTATGCACATGCCCAAACCATCCAAAACGAGAGTGATGCATCTTATCTTATCTTTATCTTCTATAAAGATAAAAAAAAATAAGATAATAAAAATCAATATTCCTCTCCACTTTGTTTTCTTCAAAATCATATTTTTATCCAACTCAAGAAAAAATATGTCATTCTTGACTCTCCCAAGTTCCAATCCACATTAGGTCATCCTTTCTCTCTCCTCTTTGCCTCTTCTATGAGTACTATCGGGCTCTCTACTCGTGTAATAGGTGTATCACTTCCGCTCTCTACTCGTGTCATAGGTGTACACTTCCGCATTAGTGTTTATTTTATTTTTCTTTGCTTTTGCACCCAATAATGTTTTTGGGTTACTTCTAACTTTTATTAAACTTTGCACCACATTCATTTCACTTTGCACCTCATTAATCAACTTAATACTAGACTTTGCACCCCTCTTAAAGCGCAAAGTAACTATATGATAAACACGGAATCAAATATTATGATAAACATGGGATACAATATACATACACGGTTTCTCGTCTATAATCTATATTATTGGGTGACTGGCACAGTAACTATGAGAAGTTTGAGTCAAGATATTTCATATCAAAAATGACATCTTAATCGATTTTCAAAAAGCGACCATGGTAAATAGGAATTTAAAGTTCTTACCCTGGACCTGCCAAATCTTGTTAACTGTTTGGGTTGATAAGAAACTTTACTCGAAGTAAATACAACACATGACTCGAAGTTAATAGACTAATTTTTAATAATTATGCACTTCCTTCAACTGACAATTTTTTTCATCTCATCTCGATCAAGCAATCTTGAATCTTATAGTCATCAGTGTATCGAAAATCAATGAATTAAGGAGTTGTGAATTCAGCCCGAACAATGGTGATAGAGAGAAGCTTCAGGACATGCCTTGAGGATGGATGGTAGAGGTGCAGTAATTGTAATCATCTGCATTAATTTTAAGACAACAAATAGGTTGAACATTTTCATCAGTTCCCCTTTATATTTAGCAGTTTTCATAATCACTTTTTAAAAATAGGGGTAAAACTATTATTTCACTGATTCACTCTACCGTTAAAGTTGTCAATCCCTTAAAGTGAGGATAAAATAATACGGAATAATTTCAAGTTTTCAACCCCAAAATGTTGTTTCACATTATTACACCTTCATCCATTCCTTAAAGTGAGGATAAAATAATACGGAATAATTTCAAGTTTTCAACCCCAAAATGTTGTTTCACATTATTACACCTTCATCCATTCTTTTTGCGCAAAGGACACCAAGTAGCACATATATTAGTTAATTCTTGTGGTATACAACAAGAACCATGTTTTGAGTTGGGCATATAAATTGCACATGACGTAATGAATGAACTAACCTCTTGCGTAATAGGGTGAGGAAGAGTCAACTTGTGCGCATGCAAGTTGTATCCACAGTCTCCAGGAACGGGATTCTCCGGCCTCTGGTACCCACTGTGTCGTATGCAAAAGAAACAATAGACAATTGGAATTTATACATAATTAAACTCCCTCCCTCTCATAATTAAGTTCCTACTTTCCTTTTTCGGATGTCCCACGTATAAGTTTTGCTTTCCTTTTTGGGCAAAATTTTATTGTGAAATTACTATACTACCCTCATATTATTTACCCCTCTATCACTCCTTATTTAAGTTCAGCCTATCTCCTCGTTCTATTCAGAATGGATCTTCCATCGCGGGCTTTGCCACCGTAGTTAAGTGACGCATTAGCAGAAGAGAGTAGCAGAGTCGCCATCGCTGGGAAAAAACCATTTACAGCTGCCGCCGGAGTTATGTGAAACCACCACAACCTATCTGTGGCGGCAGTGGTGTCATACGCAGTCAAGAAAGAATACCCCGGCGTGTACAGCAGCTCTGGTTTCAACTTCCACCCCACGGGGACGTCTGGTTTTCCCGCTTCTCAGTGACGGCACAACTGCAGACAGATGAGTGCGACCATGACCGGATCATTAGTCATGGATGGGACCTGCACTCGTGAAGAGTAGCAGGGATTCCCAATTGAGGCTAGTTGATGTACCTTGCGTCTTTTTAGAGTACAGAGTTATTACCTGGTATGTCGAAGGTATAAATGAAAACTGGAGAGTCAACAACAACAATTATCCTACCTCAGACCCGTACAGTCAAACGTCAATTCGTCAAACTAAGTACTGAAATATGGATCGGAGGGAGTAATAAATATAAAAGGTACAGAGAACTTCAATACCCATCTTCAGCAAAACTTTCATCAAGGAGGTCAGGATCAAAGCACCCTGGTTGTCCCCCATCAGTGTAAAGAGGGTCCCCTAAAACCAGCAAGAATTACTTCCATAATCCATAAATAAGCGCTATTATATGATAAGCTCCACATCACCACATCCTCACTCAATATTAACAGCAAATGTTATCACATAGAACAAGTAAAACTCTTGCAAATTTGCCTATTAGTTCGTTGTCCACATGCATTTTATTGTCAGGCTGACAAGGTAAGAAATTTGTAGTAGAGACACCTGAATTCAACTGATTGCATGATAAAACATACAAATGTATGTTTCATTTCTTTTGCATTGGCTTGACTGTGCAGGTTGATAAAGAGCTCAGTCAAATATAATTATCATATATCTAAAAATATATGAGGGTAAAAAGTATATCAGAGCACTGAGAGGCGGTCAAATTGTAAGAAAATTTTAAAATGACGTTTGCATGAGTGTGAGCCATTGAAGGAGGATGCTACCTATAAGTGGATGCCCAATTGATGAGAGATGTATCCGTATTTGGTGCGGCCTGCCAGACTGAATTTCAACCTGTCAAAGGATACAACACATATAAAAGAAATTACATATAAAAAGATGGAAATTGATCCTATCTCTCAAAATGACTTGCATAGCGAGTCAGAGAAATAAGTAGAATAACATAATATTGTCTCCATAGTGAGTACAGATACTTGTGTAATGTTTGTGAATTTTTCAAACAGTATCATAATGATATCCATTCAGCCCTTGAATGAAATACCTCTATTAATGTGCAATTATTCTTCACCCGCCTCTCAAGAACACGAACGTTACTCAAGGCTGGTTTTCCTAAAAATGAAAGGACATCTGAGTGAGGATACTTGGAAAGTAATTGTGTAGAAAGCCTAGAGGTGGCATTAGCACAGCTTGATTGACTTTCAGGTAGTGTACAAATCATGTCTAAAATAAAGAAAAACAGTATCGCTATATAGGAACCTGAAGTAGAAGCAACATACAACCCCTTGGCAACTCCAGGATAACGGATCATCCCAATTGGTTGCTCAATCACAACCTATGATGCAATATTATTTTCGGCTTGTATGACCTCACCGTGTGAATAAGGAAAAGGAAATGCTTAATAAAAAAGAAAGTTGATGTTGCAGATAAGCATATAGGAAGCAAGCTGTTAAGGGCATGTCCAGAGACAAAATAAAAGCTATCGAGATAAAGAACTACCCTCCCTGGAGAGAGTAGAGTTCCTTCTCACCCTTGGCACAGAAGGAATTTTGGTGATGCTTGGTGTTGCTTATGACACAAAAATTAACTACAATTTTTTAAAGTAGACTATGAACAATATCAGTAACCCTAGTAAGAATACCCTATCGAAGCCCATGCCACAATGTTACAAGCTTGAAAGCAATAGGTATAGAAGGATAAAAACGTTTTTAAAAGCAGGGGAAAATGAACCAATAAAGAGAGAATGTACTTATTGACATAATGCAAAAATGGAATAATATCATATTGGGGGTAACTGAGTAAACCAAACATTAATCTACCTCATCCTCATTCATTATCCCACTTACAAGAGCCCGATAAATCTTCACAATTTTCCTCGCTCTCATGATTTCAACATTGGAATGTCTGTCGATGTGAAATGGAGTCAGTTGAACAACCTTGAGCAATGCTCCCGGGAAACCCACATATGTCAGCTCTCTAAGTTTTCTTAGGACCTCAAATGTTTATACCTTTAATAAACAGGATACAAACACCTAGACGGCTAGACCTAATAGTATTACTCCATTCCATGATGATCATCTAATATGAAACATGATTTTAAGTTCATGCAATAGCTTGACTTTTGAAATACACTTTGTATAGTTACTCCACTCTATCTTCTGAATAATGAAATGTACTCACTGTATCTCTTAATAACATTCATGGATCAACACGTGAACACGGCACGGTTTTTTATTGAATCATTTTTTTGTATTTTACTTCCTACGTTGCCCATGTGATATGCTGTTGGGAGTAACTAACGGCGGTAAATGGGGGTATAAAAGAGGCTAGGGAAGTAAAGTAAAAGTTATTCTTTCACCAAATATGAAATGGGTCTTTTTAGAGACGTGCGAAAAAGGAAAGTAGAGAAGCTATTTAGGGGTGGCGGGAGTGTTTCCATAGAATTTTTTTCGGATGCATAAAATTGAAAACAGCCAGAATTTATTAGAGTTGTGAGTACTAGACGGCCTCCAGTTTGTGAGAAGAATAATGTTGCATCACAGACGTACAACGGGGCACATTTATACTTAATTCAGCTAACTATAGAGCAACTAAACCTTTCAGATATGCTAAAAAAGTAAAGCTTAAGAGTAAATTATCAATGTGCTATGTATTTGATTAGAGCCAAATTGAGTGCCAAAGTAAAGTATCAATGTGTACTGTAGTATAACCAAAATCAGCATACTCTACAGCAGCTAAACCTTCCATATATGCAACAAATTTAAAGCTTAAGAATAAATCATCAATGTGCAATGTATAGCATTATAGCCAAATAGAGTGCTAAAGAAAAGTACCTCTTTTCTTGAACAATTGATGTTCCATCAGCAAAATATGACGCAAGACAAGATTTTGCAAGCTTAGTTTTTGCACAGAGTAATATCCCTAGAATTTCAAAATGAGAAAAAACTTTAGGAGTTAAAATGATCACTATCAAATCTCAACATGATCTTGTTGAACTCTAATATTTCACTAATGACACACCTGATGTACCACGCCCTAAACGATGAACTGGGGCAGGACTTGGTTCTCCACAAGTTGATAAATTTGACGAATTTCTTGCACGCCGCTGAAGTTGCGTTAAGACAGTCCGCTGCTGGAATAAACCTCCTGGTAATACTTGCAAACCAGAAGGCTTGTTTAGAGCAATCTGAAACCATTTAAGTAAATTTACATTTATCCTGCTTTAATAAAGTACATAGTGGAAATAAAAACCATAAACGTAGCCACAACTTTTTTTAAAAGAAATGGAGAAAGGCAGTTATAAATTGAAAAAATAAATGTAATGAATGTACCAAATTTTTATCTTCAAATAAAACATCCAACACATAAGGTGCATAGGGCTCCTTCCATGGAAGGCGGTGATATACAAGTTGTGCACCAGATCTGCAAAAAGTTGCCAAGACACCGACAAGTATTTATTAATTTTTATCCCACAGGAAAAACGTAGCCACTATGCAGAATAACATATCTTTTACTCAACAAACCTGAGACATGCATCTGGATTGCTAACAACTCTACCATCAACAGTTATCTGGAGATATTGCAAAGCACACCCGTCTCATTTGAGCCAATATATGAATAATATATTCAAGCATTTGAGCATTACTAAGAGGTGCTGACCTGTTTGTTTTGAATTCTCTGCAACCAACTGCTCATTTGTTAGAGTCTAAGTAAACATGTAGATGGCTCAATATGCTTATATGCGATATAGCTAAGAAATTCGAGAATATATTTAATAATTCCAGAACCATATCTTCTACAATCAAATCTTTGTGACACCACAAGCTCAAAAAAACAATGTAAGTTTTCTAGAATGCAAACAGCTTAATGTTCATTGTCATTTTTTATCATTAATTGTTCAGCTAAAACGTTATTATGACCTGGGTTTGCTTCCTATATGTTATTAGTAATCTATGCTTAAAGGAGTAGCCAGTGTAACACAAATATATCAAACACCCCCCCACATTTGAACAACTTGACCGGTAGATAAATAGGTCAAACAGACACTAAAAAGACAATCCTAAATCATGGGTATCAAATGAGCAATGAGTTACATCCTCAAACGTCAACCTTCTGTGAGAGTAGCCCTTTTTCTAAAGTAATACCTCTGAAGATGAAGATGACTATCTCAAGTGGCAGGCCCGGAGATTTTTTGAAGGGGGGCCTGCCGATGCACACAGGCTAGTCATGTTCAGTTACGGAATAAACTATTTTCATACCTAAAATTGAAGGATTTTAACAGGAAATAGGTTAAACGGTGTTATTTTCAGATTTCAATAATCTACCAGTTTCAAGTTCGGTTTTTACCTAATGGTTTGGTACAGTTATTGGAGATTTGGGGTGATACAAGATAGGAACAGTGAACTTACTCATCATTTCATCATTTTCATTTACCCCAGTGCCGCAAAGGCTCCCACCTACGGTGGGGTAAGGGGGGGTCGGATGTACACAGTCTTACCCCTGTACTAAAGCACAGAGAGACTGTTTCCGGATGACCCATAGTGAAAATCGCGTCCAAGATTGCATGGACTGACTGCTGCTCCATAACAAAGAAGCGCAGACAGTTTAGTGAGCCATTTTGCTTTATTCCATCATAATCTCAAGCCAAAAAATAATGAATCTTTGGCTCCATTGCAAATGATGGACTACGTAGTACATAACAAAAAAATATACTATCGTAGTTAGTTGTGGCTGTTACAATTTTGATTGATCAAGAACCAATTGGGTCTTAGACTTGAGTGAAGTAATAACAAGAGCAAAAACCAAAAATGATACTAGTTCTGTATTGGACTATATATGGAGTTTTATTCAGCAATCTAGTAATATATTTGCAAAGTGGATTTCATGATATAGAAGTTTATCCCTCACTTGAAGGAATAATAGTTTTCCTCAGGATTGGCAGGCCGCAGGACACTAGTTTATGACATAAGAACTAATAATATTAATACTAGCGTGGATTTGAAGCTAGACGCTTGCCCCCCATGCCCTCAGGTCCTCCGGCGTCTATTTGTAAAAGGAAAACTAAATTGTAAAAGAGTACAAGTCTATCACAGCTTATGTAAAAGAAGTATGTGAATAGTAGATAATGTTACCCCTGTACGGGAGCTGAATTCTTGTACTTCCTGGAGTAGAACTCGATCAATGTAAGACCTATGGAATTGTCATTTAAAAACAAAACAAATTGAAATAGTTCTGCAAATATTGTACATTATTTATAGAGGGAATGAGGGATGTGGAGTAGAGACCAGCATCAGCGGGACGGGCGAGGTCATGGTAAGTTAAACCCTCATTGAATTCGGTCCACGGCTCCCCAAAAGTTCGCTGTGGAGGTGCAGCCGCGGCCGTTACCGGCGCTGCTTCCTCCGCTTCCCTCGACATTCAGTTCGGCTGTGATTTACTGATTCCTATGGGGCAAAATAAAATTTTGTGGAATATCAATTTGAAATTTCCATAAAGAATAATCTATTTTTACAGAATTTACAATAATATTCTATTTGTCCCAAAACATTCTTTCCCATTACAATTTTGGAATGTCCCAAAAAACTTACTGCTTATCATTTTTGGGAAGTTTTATATGTCTAACATTCTTTTAGTTTTTTTTACTCAATCAGAACCATGTTGTATGAATAACATAAAAAGCTGTTTGATAACACCAAAATCGACTGGTTATATATAAATTTATGAAATTTCGACTGAAGTGGCTGGATTGGATTATTCTTCTGATTTTATGAAAAAATTTGTTTTTAAACTATACGTAGTATTTAATTAATAAAATAAAGAAAAAATTATATGAAAAATAACTAAAATGATCCTTTACGGTAATTTCAACCAAAAAAGGAACTTCAACCCTAGTTAGCTTTATTGCGTTTAAAACGCGTTTTAAACATGTACCGTTTTTTTGAACAAAAAAAAACGTGTTTCAAACGAAAAATAATGTCGGTCCGTTTAAAAAGAAAAAAAAGTTCTTCCCGTATAAAATGAATATTTCCCGTATTTTACAAAAAATAAAAACATTATTTGATCACTTGAATGAATACATCAAATGAATAGGAGGTCAACAATATTTTAAAGGCTAAAGGGTCAAATAGGTCCTTGTACCCTTTCTGTGGATCGTTGCGCTTAACGCTACACTAAAAGCAATCGATGATAGTGTAGCACGCTCCTCCCCCTTTATAGCACAAGCGAAGCGCCACGCCGGTTCGATTGCACCGACAGGCTGGCAAATTGCTGGCACCGCATACCCGCGGCCCAACACTTTCGGATTGCTCAATTTGCCCCCTCAACCCAAAAAAGCTCCAATTGACATCCTGAACTCGAAAAAAATATTCAAATTTCATTTTTTGCAGGTTTCAATCCGGTCACCGCCACGTCACCCGGTAGGGTGCCAACTGTGCATGTGACGTGGCAACTTAGGGGGTCAAATAAGCCCCTGAACCCGATCGAATCGTTCAATTTACCCCCTCAACCCTAAAAAACGTCAAAAAAAATTAAGGGTTGAGGGGGTAAATTGAACATTTCAGCCGGGTTCAGGGGCTTATTTGACCCCCTAAGTTGTCATGTCACACGCACAGTTGGCACCCTACCGGGTGATGTGGCGGTGACCGACTTGTGACCTTCAAAAAGTAAAATTTGAATCTTTTTATGGAGTTAGGGTGCCAATTGGAGTTTTTTTTAGTTCGGAGGGCAAATTGAACAATCTGGAAAGGTACAGGGGCCTATTTGACCCTTTAGCCTAGTTTAAAAGCAAAAAAGAAAACCTCAACCCCGTGACCCCGTGTTTTTGTATTTTTATAATACAAAATACTATCCTCTGTATCGCATTAATTGCAACATTGGAATGTATACACTATTCATGTACTTTACTTTGACTACATTTTATTTATTAATGTATGTGAATTGTTTTTTGAAAAATATTGTTAAATTCGTCTCATTACTAAGTTTTATAATCTGATTTTTATTTTATTTCTACTAATACATAATTAAATATAATGACGATCAAAGTTGTCTGTGGCAAACGTGAAATGTTGAGTGTTGCAACTAAAAAGAGACGGAGGAAGTATACAATTGTTAAATACTAAAATTAATTGCATGATGACTACAGATAGCATCCTAGAAGACTAAATTCTAAAATACTACTACATATTAGATTTGTGATGTTCTTTTCCAAACAAGCATATCAAAATTAAGATTTTTCTAATCCTGACATTTTTTAGTATAAACGTTTACACATAAACAATAATAAGTGTAGCAGTCGCAAAACTTTCTCATATCATTCGTCATCTAGGTGAAAATGATGAGTTTAACTTGAGTGTTATTTGATGGTGATGATGTTAACTCCGTATTATTTTTACTCTTGTCATCGACTTATGCAATTATGAATTATTCTTTTATGTAGTAATGTGATTTGCTACTTTAATATGTGTACACTCTTATTTCTTTTTATTATATGTTATTTTATGAAGTATATAATTTAAATTTTATTTTGGACTTAATCATTATTTCTTTTTTGTCATGAACTTATGCTATTATGAATGCATTTTTTGATGGAGTAATGAGATATTATATTTGAATGTGTGTGTATGTTGTTTATTTTTTATGTACTACTCCCTCCGTCCCGCTAAGATTGTCCCGTTTTACCTTTTCGAGAAATCCCACTAAGATCGTCCCATATAAAATCTGGTAAATTTTGTGTGACACTAAATCATTCTTACTTTATTTTTACTTTATCAATTCAATATCAACCACATAAACTCATTTTTCTTAATAATCGTGTCATCTCCTTCCGTCCCAATGTTAGTGGAACGGAGGTAGTATATGTTTTTTAAGCTCTAAAACTAGTACAATAATTTAATCATTCAAAATAAGACCCATATTCTTAACCCAAAATTTTCTAAGAGATGTCGTATTATACACGTATACGTATTTACACGTTTTATAAAAGTCAACGTATTTTTTGCCGAATTTTGACCGTATTTTTTTGTTCAAGTTACCGAATAAAACACGTACGTACTAAACCACGTTTAATTCTCGTACCATATTTAACTAACTATGACTTCAACCTTATTTTTTCAATACAACCAGAAAATAACTTAAATCTTATTATTATTACTTAATAATACATAATTCAACGCGTCAAAATAAAAAATTAGACTAAAAACAAGGTCACCAACATGCTCAAAGTGCTCTCAAATGGAGGTAAAACTCCATAATTATCATTTTTGTCAAGCATAGAAAGCCATAATTTTCAAATGGAGGTAGAACATAAAATTATGCCATTACTGATAAAATAAAATATTATCAGAAAAACACTAGCTCGCAAATGATGAATGGAACGGTATTCTGAAATGGAAATAGAACACCATAATTTTCATTCTTTTTGCCAGGCACAGAAAGCCTAAAATGATAAATTGTCCAAGTGCCCTACAAGTATTTTTTAGCGAAGTACTTCTATTTACAATTTTCAAAATTGATATGACGAGTATGATAAATGATATCAATAAAAATTATTCATTAGTTTATACACTTAAAATGGAAAAACATATACTCTGTATTAAATATCTATTCTTTTAGCCTATCAACCAACTTGATTATCATTATCATTCATTTCATTAGTCAAATTTCTTATCAAACACTAAAGCTATGTTTGGGAGAACCAAATTTGAAAACATAGAGATTATGGATGAGTTATAATTAAAATCACTTTACATATATGATGAATTCAAATAGTTAATTTTATATTTATTTAAATTTGAGCTAAAGTTGTCATTTAATTAGTTACACTTCAAAATCGCCCAATTTAGCTAATGTTGTCATTTGAGCTACTGTGCGGGACCGGGACCGGCCCGGTTCTCGGGTCCGGGTTGGGCCTAGGCTCGGGGGGTAGGGCGGGTACGGGCTCGAGTCTCACATTTGGCGAACCGGCCCGAGCCAAATTGATTTTTTTTTTCATTTTTGGGGTTCCGGCCGGGTTAAACTTGATGGTTAGGATGGGTTTAGGGGGGTTTGGGAGGGTGGGGGGTGAGGAGGGGGGGTTAGGAAAGCCAAAAAAATACCCAAACTGGAGGCCCGGCCCGACCCGGACCCGGAACGGACCCGATGGCTACCCGATCCGGTCCCGGGTCCACCATTCTTGAACCGCCGGTCCGCCCGGGCCTAGGCCCGACCCGAACCCGAGTCCACCCCTAATTTAGGAGAACTTAAAAATTGAGCATTTGAAGAGTTTTGGAGATTTACAAAAGCCCTCCAAAATCATACCCTCCATACTTTTAAACTCCCAAACCTAAAAGGGAGGGGCATAAACAGTTGTCAACCTTCCCCTCCACTCCAAAACTCAACTCCAAACACACTCTAAAGTTTTTAATCGGCTCTCCCGATTGTGTATTTATTAATTAAAACAAATAAAATTAGAGTTGCATAATTAGTTAAATTCATTAAAACGAACAATTTTCAATTAGAATATCAACAATATTAATCAATTTCAACATTACTATTTAAATGCAGAATTGGCTTTTAAATAATTGTAGAATAAATAAATGTAGAATGCACTATGCAGCCTGCGAACATATGTAGACAAATATTTACACTTGAGCAATGAAGTAACTACAACCTGTAATAGCATGTAATTACCTAAATTCTTAGGTGCTATGATTTTCATACATCCAAAGGTTTCAGAGAACTCTAGAAGAGCCTCTTTTAAACAGAGCTCCCCCATTCTCTCCGCTCAAGAATTTCAGTTAAAAACAGTGTGTTTAATAATCCATGCTTTACGCCATTAAATATACGTAGTATTTATTAGGAGTAAAATGTGAATCATCATTGGTGGAACTCAGTGTGACCAGCAATATCCCTGCACCACAACCTAGCCTCTTTGGCCAACTTCAAGCTTCTAGCGATCACAAGCCCTGTCTTTTGGTGAGTTGAAGTCGGTATGTACGACGACTTCACCTCCTCCTCCTCCCTCCCCAATAACAATGCTTCCCTAGCCGGAACCACATTCTTCCACCAAAACTCCCACAATATACCACACATCAACTCCCAATAACCACGGTCTCTACCCACCCGAAATATTGTGCTCCCGTTAGGTGTCCAACAATATAAATCAGCCCAATCTCGGTTCATGATCTCCATTTGTCCTTGGACTTGTGGCATGTAGTAGAACGGCATGGCTGACCACGGAAGACCCTTTTCGGGCTTTCCCTTGTTGTAAGGACACTTCACCTCCAAAATCCCCCCTCCTCCTCCTCCTTCTGCTTGTAAGAGTCCGTCGGGAGACGCGCCGACCCAGTCAAACTTATCATCTGAATGCAATGCAAATCCCAATGAGCCCACTTCACGCCCTGTGATGCTTTTGTATTGTTGTATAGCCACTTCTTCCATGAGTGCACCCCAATCCATGGCACGTTTACTAGATTCAGCTATGGGAAGAGCATCGGGAGAAAATACCTTCTCGTGCCAAAGCTCATAGCGGCGTTTTCCTTTCCATAATCCCAAGGCGGTGCTGAAGGTGCTTGTGGTCAACTTGTCCTTGCGAAGGGAAAACCACTCTGCGGATCGTTGTGGAGCATTAGATGGAGCTATGCAGCTGGTCAAAATTAAGGACGGGTGAGGGTCAATGAGAGTTGAGCTTTGCGGAAGACGCGCTGGTAATGCACATGTGGACAATATTCTTTTGAAAATTATTTTGAACTTCCTTTCACAGCGAACGGGGGCAAGAGTTTTAGGGATTCCAGTAAATCTGCCAATGCAGGTGTTGGGCATTGTTGATGACCCTACAAAATGGAGGTACAAAATAACATTACATAAAATCTTACAATCCATAACAAGCTTTTATTTAGACCCTATTCCTATATTCTGTAGAGAAAATCAGAAAATTCGGATTCTATAAAGCACTGGTGTGAGTAATCAGGATATTCATTTCACAAAATCAGGTTATCAGGTTGTTTGGTTACATTAATTAATGAATTGGATTCAAGATCTATACTCAAATTGTACAATATCTGATAAACATGTACCTAAATCTTTGGAGTTCCTCACCTGGAGAGATCTTCTAAACCAGATACCTTTAAGAACTCATGCTGCTAGAGCTTCCACATAGTTTAATAGCCATATGAAGCTCACTAAAATGCTCATATTTAGGTTGCCTTATAAACCTGAAAGATTTGTAGTCATATGTCATCTATATCATGCAAACACTTTAACAGTTTAACTAAACACATAGCAGACCAATAACTAATTAATTAATGATTTAAAATTTTTGTAGACTGATGATAAGATGTACTGAAATGCAATTGAATGTGTGTAATGTTAATTCAACTTTGCTAACTTTGCTTCTTGTACACACCGGCGTGTATACACACCGGTATTTTGTCTGTTCAAAGACAAAAAACCTGACAAAAAACTGGCGCATACACAAGGCGTTTACAACTCAGTGTGTACAAACAGAAAAATTATGTTAATTTACACTTGAAAACCCGTAAGTTGAATTAAATCAACAAGATAGGCACTACCGACTAACTGACATATACTCCGTATAAAGAAAAGTATACTTTAAATTGAACCTTCAGTGAAATGCCTACCATGTAAATGATGTAATACAAGCGAAATATCAAGTGGCCCATGCCCCATGTAACTCTCATTCAGACATTTTTTCAAACATCTTATACACATTACAATACAAAGTTTAAACACCGACTTTTTTGTACTCCGTCTCAAATTTAAAGAAATTAAACAAAACACAGACACAAAAGTATACTTAAATTGAACCTTCAGTGGAAACCTAATTCATTCAAGAGTATGATCTAAATTCAAAATCTCATAGAAGCATTTTTACAAACACATTATAGACACTATCAAACATAAAATTTCAGACCTAAAAAGTATTTCAAGTTTCAACCCGAAGTTTAAGCGATTAAAGAAACTCTAGACAAAAAGATATACAAAAGTTGAACCTTTAGTATATATTAAAATGTCAAATATATTTAATAAAAAGGATTGCCTGGATTGGTGGGAGGGAGGTGATTGGCAGCGGAAAGTAGAAGTAGCAGATGAAAAGAATTATACACGGAAAAGAATTTCTTGAGATATGAGATTATACCTGTGTGCTAGCGCAGAGGGTGCTCACAAATGCACAAAAGGAGCGGAGAAGAATATCAGAAGCTGAGAAGCTATCGTCATGGTTGAGTTATGGGTTCTAAGCTGAGGCGGAGAAGAATATCAGAAGCTGGGTTATGTTTCTTTGTTGGAGTTCTTGCCCAAAATACAACTCAAAGTATTGGGTTCCATTCGATATCTCAATTTTACATTTCAGAGGTTGTTTTGTGGAGAATATCTTTCTAAGCCTATCATATCATGACTATCGAGTTAATATCAAGTGTTCTTTTAATAATTGATTTGGTTTATTTAGATCCAATTCCAATTTGTCATGTTTTTCACAAAATATATTATCATTTCATTAAGAAAAAATTAAACTTGTAAGATAAACAAAATATTGTAAACACACTTGAAATTTAAAAAAAAAATAGCAGAAATAAGTATATTAAACTATATGTGAGGAAACAAATATCTTTTTAATTTTCTTTACATTACACTTTAGAATAGGATTATATATTGTGTGTAAACAGTTTAAAAAGTTTTGTGTATACATGGGTTCATTCTTTGTTATTTAACCATTTTTATGAAGATATAACTTAAAGGTAAAAGGATTGAATAAATCGTGCTATCATTTCAAATTCATTACTTTGTTTAAGGAAATTCTATGTTGTGTGCTATCGTTTAGATAGAATATGTATTAGAGTTTTTCTACGTAAATGATGTATTATGGGCCTATTGGCCCGTACTTGTAAACCCTACTCTATCCCTATTTATAGGGCTCTCGATAATGAAACTCTACGAACCTTCTCCTACAACAGAGCAGGAGCCTAATCCTAACCCTAGCTTTCCCTCTCCTTCTCCCTTGTGTTCCGCCGTAGCACAAACGGCCGCCACTCTCAGTCGGCCGCCCCTTCATCAGGCCACCCCACTCAGTCGGCCTCCACTCCAACCACCTCACTTTTTCAGCCGCCATGATCTTCTTCATCGAGAAGAAAAGCGCCGCCTCTAAAAGAAGGATCCATATTGAAGCTCGCTCGTTGTATGCCACTCGTTCTCGCTAGAAGGAAGTCGTCGCTGGAGAGTTGCTCAGCCGCTGCCTCCAACAAAGGCCATCGACGGTCCCTTCAGCCGGCTGCCCCCTTCTGAGTCGGTTGCCCCACTGAGTCACGCACCGCTGCCCTGGATCCCGCCGATGCAAACACCACCGCCTAAAGTCAAAGCGACGAGCTTCCAAAACAGCCCACCTGTCGACGAGCTTCCAAGTTTCGACATCGCTCGCCTTTCGTATACCTTCGGCCACAGCTGGAGGGTATCTACATCTCCTAACGATGAGACAGAAGATCTAATCTACATTTCTCTAGTGAGCGCCTAAACTTTCATCTAGAGTTTATTACCAACTTGCGAACAAAAAGGAGCATGTACTCGCTGCTGCTGCTACAAAAGTATCCCAAGACATCCACGAAGATTAGATCTGGTGTACACACTCAAGAAGAACAGCACCCAGACCTCGCCAAGTGAAATATCGGCCTCAATTCTGATTTGTGAGTCGTATGAAATCTTCTTCTCTGCCATATTCACATTCACCTTCTCTCAAATTCCAAATCCCAGGTATTTTTTTATATACAATTGTTTTCTTGGTAACATTCACATAGACCAGCTACATCAAAATTTATGACTATCCAAATCCCATTTTAGTTGAATTAACCCCATTAAAATTCTAGATTTTGAGAAATTGAATCCCTTTGGCCCTGTTTTCAATTTTGAGGTGTGTCATACATGAATATGTTTGCCTAATTGGCTATGGACTGTCACAGTATTGTCTAGCCAAAATTTTCACTTTCCTGTTACTGAATGTATAAGCATCTATTGAAACTAGCAAATTGATTTGATAATGCTTTACCGTGTCATCAACCAAATACCAGACATTATATCAATGCTATATATGATGCATTATTTTGTGTATTGTTACATGACATTTAAACTATTTGTGTGATAGAGTTCTCACACAAAGACATCTTTTATTTCATACACAAGTTTCTATTTTGATATCATATACAAGTGTCCAATACAAGTACACACACAATTATTATTTTTTAAGATGGCTGATCAATCTCGACTTGAATTTTAGTTTTCTGGACTCAGAAAGACTCGAGTACCATCGATATATAATTAATGTTCAAATTTACCTTTCTGGACAAAACAAATCTATCACGTTCAAAGTTGGAAAGTGCACCATCTGAAAACTAAGGTAACGTCTTAATGTTTCATAGGCGCCATTATAACCTCAGCCTACTCATGGAATTTAACCCCCAAAGAATGGAGGAATGCAATGAAACGACACTTTGGGAACATATAAGAATTGTGGAATGAAATTCCCCCTCATTGACTTCAAGAAAGTTAATGATTTTAATAAGGATATGCAATGTCTCAAATCATGTCTTAAATTTTGTGTTAAGGTATTAAGTGAAGATGAAATGATTGAAAGCTACTGCATAAGATCGAGGATACCATGAACTTAGTTTTATGGATACCTACTACATCAAAAATCAGGAATATGTACCATCCTTGATGAATGAATCTAATGGTCATCTTTTCATTCCTTAAATGTATATATCAATCGACAATAGTTTTTTTTATATAGCGACTTAACTTGTTTTTAATTAGACTACTTTTAATGATTTGTGCATATGAGATTTCAAATTGATTTGTTTCACTACCATATCCATAACATAGTAGAATGATGTGTACCTCATTATATTTGAGATCATAACACTCTAAAGTATATGAGTGAAATTTACAAATCACTACAACCTATTACAAATAAATGTTTTAGTCAATTGTGATTAAACACAATAAATTAAGGAATAAATATTTATTTATTGAAGTAATTCCTTATTTTCATTTATGATCGATTAAGGGCGATGAATTGCCTAAATATTTAATTTCTAAATGAATAGAATTGTGTTCTCCTTGACCTCTAAATACATCTAGAAGTTGTCAAAGTTTACGATGTTTTAAATTTGTTCACCACAATGATTTTATATAGATGAAATCACGTCATGGGTTCAATTCTTGTGAGTGGTGTCTTGTCAATGTGACAAGAAAAACTTGCCCCTTATACACCTTTGTGGGGTTTCCCTAAACCCTCACATTATGAGGACATCAATGTCCACCGAGCTACCCTCTATGGGTTTTCACATAGAAATTCACTATAATAAAAATGAGATAGAAAAACAATATTATATTGTGATAATAAATGTAAAAGAAAATGCATATTTAAGCAGGTTATGAGACAAAATGGTCATTGACTCATACAAACATTGAAATAACTCATTCAAGTTATTAATCATTCGAATAAAGGATGAAATAGGATCCAACACCATGTAAATTGTTGGTTTTAGCATTGATAAATAGAAAGCAATATCAATCTTCTAAAGTACGAGAAGAAATATTTACCTTTCGTTACGCCTTACAGATATAGTAGAAGGCACGTCAGTTATTTCTTAAAGTTTACTCCTTAGTAACAATGGAATCGAGATTTGTCTATGCTAATGATATAAAAATGAAGATATCTCATTTTTTTAATTTGACACATGAGAACATATCTACCAAAATGCGGGTCATTTAAGTAATTATGCTTTGGTAGAAATTTACGCATACTATCTATTTTTCGGTTACATAAAAATGTTGCATTTGTAAAACTTCTAGCAAAACTTATTTGTTTAAGGGTCCACCACCCGACCAATCAAGTCTATATGACTTGATACTGCTAGACAGTTCTCATCAAAAGTATTTGATGATTATTGCATATTTTTCGAGATCAATGGAAAAAAAGAACTCAGTAAAAATCACATCTAAAAGAATATTGATGGTGAATATTATATCTATTATGCGCACAATAATATTTTTTATGGGATTATGCAATATGCAAGCACTCTTACACTTTTTTTTAAAACCGATACTAGACAACCACGTTTATGTATACCAGTTACTGACTGGATATTAGCCTGAGATGTTCTACTTATGACTATGTGGTTGTTAAATAGTTGTGCCTAGTGCGTCTCCCACAACGCACTATAATCGGTTTTAAAAGAAAAATGATGTTTATGTTGGATATGAATCCCCAACAATAATCCGCTACTAGCTTTAACAAATAATGTGTACACCGCTTTGCGGGATATGACTTTGATGAGACAATTGATTTTCCTGTCATTAGGGGAGATTAGTGAAAGAACTCTCTAATTGAATGACAAAATCATTATGATGGCACATCACTACTTTGTCTCAATGATAAATCTTAGACTTCAAAATGTAACATTGAAGTTAAAGTGGTATCATAAATGATTTAAGTAATCAGATTATACACACTAGCTGCAAACATATTTATAAGGCTTGAATTTAAATTAAAAGAAACAATGCTAAAGTAAGAAGCATTGCAATCACAAGCAGTGGTGTTGTGGTTGAGGCCGTGGCTCTCTAAAGGAATAGAGGGAAGCCACATGGTTTGATTAATTATCCACCCCAAGTAGTAGAGGGTAGATAAGGCACAAACCAATATACTCGTCATCATATGAATTCCTCTCATGAGATTATCTCTGATTCAACATGTCCATGAATTTATAATGGGGGACGCCCCAAAGTTTAAATGATTTCAGAGAATTAAAATCTCAATGTTAATGAGAGTGTGTATGAGTCGAGTGATAGACCTTACACTTATATTGACGATATATTTATACAGTTGCTCAAAGGAGCATAGAGCACGATGATATCGAACCATAATCTATTGCAATATGAAAGCAATGAGAATATTGGCCTAAATGCGTACAAGTAATCCAGGTATAAAATTTAATATTTGACAAAGAGACATATATTTGGTATGATATTACTAATCAACCAAGTGTAAAGCCTATATGACATGAAATAGTTCTTTGTTAGAATGTGTACTGAGATAATGAGGTCCTAATTATTCTCACAACGCCCTGGATTCAAATATGAAAAGTTATACTTCTCTATTTTGATGCACCTAAAGATTGTGGATATTAAATGTCTCAATAGAATTTCATTAAAGAGATGTATATGAAGTATTTTTTTATATTTTTATTATCTTTAATCAAGTGGTTTTAAATTACATTGTATATTTACATTGACACGTTCACATTTGGATTAAATCAATCCAGAGGAGGGTGACATACCCGTCTAAGTGACCACTTGACTGAAAAGGGATAGAGAAAGATAGATTATGCTTTCCCTTCAAGTATCATTATATGTCGAAGATATAGACATGGTATGTACTCATATTAAAGAAAATGAGAAATCCTAGATACTTGAAAGTCATTATTGAGATAAAGGATCTTGGGAAACTTGGGTTGTTTTGAAAACACCGAGTTGGTTGAATAATAATTCACCAGTTGCATTATTATTCAACTGACTTTATTCAACCAAATATAGGATCTATCTATTCTGCGAGCTTAACTACTAGTTAGAGAGTTCTATCTACTCTAATTCTTATCTATACAGTCCCGGATGTACAAATAATTAAAATAACACGTATATGTTACATTTTTCTACACTCCCTCTCAAGTTGGTAAGTATATATCATACATTCCCAACTTGCTTATAAGTAGTTCAAACACTGGTTTAAACAGCCCCTTTGTAAAGATATCAGTTGTTTGTTCTTTGGTAGATATGAATGGTGTACACACAATTCCAGCTTCAATCTTCTCTTTGATAAAATGCCTGTCCACTTCAATATATTTAGTACGATCATGTAGCACAAAATTGTGAGCAATATTAATGGCTGCTTTATTGTCACAATATAACTTCATAGGTAGTTCCATTTTCATATTCAACTCTAAAATCACTCTCTTGATCCAAAGTAGTTCACAGATTCCATTAGCCATAGATCTGAATTCAGATTCTGCACTACTTCTAGCAACCACATTCTGCTTCTTACTCCTCCAAGTCACTAGATTCCCCCATACATAGGTACAATACCCAGATGTAGACCTTCTATCAGTTATTGAGCCAGCATAATCTGCATCTGTAAAAGTTTCCACACTTCTATTGTCACTCCTTTTAAAATATAATCCTTTCCCTGGACAGCTTTTCAAATTCCTTAGGATTCTGTAGGTAGCATCTAGATGTTCCTGGAATGGATTATGCATGAATTGGCTAACCATACTAACTACAAAGGCAATATCTGGCCTTGTATGTGCGAGATAAATCAATCTTCCCACCAATCTTTGATATTGTTGAACATTAACCGGTACTCCTTCCTTGACATCTCCTAACTTTTGATTAGGATCAATTGGAGTATCTATTGGTCTGCAGGCACTCATACCTGTTTCATGGAGTAGGTCTAGTACATACTTCCTCTGAGATACCACAATTCCCTTCTTTGATCTGGCTATCTCCATGCCAAGAAAGTACTTCAATTCTCCCAGGTCTTTGATCTCAAATTCCTGAGTCAGCTTCTTCTTCAGGTCTTCAATCTCTTTATAATAGTCTCTTGTAAGAATGATATCATCCACATAAACAATTAGCACTGCAATCTCTCCTTTAATGGAGAACTTCATGAATAATGTATGGTCTGCTTGGGCTTGCTTGAATCCCTACCTCTTTATGAATTGAGTAAACCTTTCAAACCAAGCCCTTGGGGACTGTTTAAGTCCATATAAGGCTTTCTCCAGATTGCACACCTTTGAGCCATATTGTTCCTCAAACCCAGGAGGGGGGCTCATGTATACTTCCTCTTCGAGCTTCCCATTTAAGAAAGCATTCTTCACATCTAACTGTTGAAGAGGCCAGTCTAGGTTAGCAGCTAGAGATAGAAGGATCCTTATAGTATTTAATTTTGCAACTGGAGCAAAAGTTTCTGTATAATCTATGCCATAGGTTTGTGTATATCCTTTGGCAACTAATCTGGCCTTATATCTTTCAAGTGTACCATCTGCCTTGAATTTAGGAGTAAATACCCATTTGCATCCCACTGTTGGTTTGTTTTTGGGTAATTCCACAACCTGCCATGTCTGATTCTTTTTAAGAGCATTCATTTCTTCTAAAACAGCATTCTTCCACTCAGGTTTAGATAGAGCTTCCTGTATGGTTAAGGGAATAGAAACAGTGGAAAGGCTAGAGGTAAAGGCTGCAAATGATGCAGATAACTGAGAATAGGACAAATAGTTTGAGATAGGGTATTTAACACATGATCTTTTTTCTTTTCTGAGAGCAATGGGTAGATTTAGATCACTGGAATTATTACCTTTGTCATTTTCTGACATTGAGTCAGATTCATGGGCAGTGGCACGATCAGGGATGTCCTCTATTCTTTGATTTGGAACTCTCCTTTCATAAACCTTGCCAAAAAATTTACTTGTCTGCTGTTCATCATCTTTCCTTGTCTCAGAAAATTTTATTTCATTTTCTTTTGATTCTTGACTATTTTCTAGTGCATCTAATTGTCTATTATATTGTGCATCTAGACTAATGTCAAGAGATTCAAGTTTTTCATGGATATGTGACACATTATCACCATCTTCATTAGGAATCTCCCCCTGAAGATGAGTACCAAAAAAAAGTTGATTTTCAACAAAAACAGTGTTCATTGTTACAAACATCTTTTTTGTTGTAGGGTCAAAACATTTATAGCCTTTCTGTGTTGAAGATAGTCCTAAGAAAACACATTTTTTGCCTCTAGAATCAAATTTGCTTGCAGTTCTGTCAGGTTTGGTAATAAAAACTGTGCAGCCAAAAAAATTTATGGGAAGAGAGTTAATAAGTCTAGTTTCAGGAAAACTGGCTTGAAGGGTATCAATAGGAGTTTTAAATCCTAGAGTCTTTGATGGCATCCTATTAATTAAATAGGTAACATGTAAAACAGCTTCTCCCCATAAATATTTTGGAATTCTAGCAGAAAACATAATTGCACGAGTGACTTCAAACAAATGTCTATTTTTCCTCTCAGCTATTCCATTCTGAGCAGGTGTATTTATACATGAACTTTGATGAATAATCCCTTTTTCAGCAAAAAAATTATTTAACTTCTTAGAAAAATACTCAAGACCATTATCACTTCTCACAATTTTGATATTAGTATTGAATTGAGTCTGAATCATTGAGTAAAATTTCTTGAACACTTCTTCAACCTCATATTTTTCTTTATGTAAAAAAACACATGTGACCCGTGTGTGATCGTCTATGATAGTTACAGACCACTTTTTTCCTTTCAGAGTTGAAACTCTAGATGCACCCCAAATATCACTGTGTACAATAGTAAAAGGACTAGTTGGCTTGTAACTATGAGGGATATAAGAACTCCAATGATGTTTGGCAAGTGCACACATATCACAATGAAATGATGAAGGATTTTTATTATGAAATAACTTAGGAAACAACATTTTCAGATAGGAAAAACTTCGGTGACCTAATCTATAGTGCATTAAATACACTTCATTATTACAAGGAAAGGAAATAGTTTGCAGACAAGTTTTTTCTTGACCTTGTTTATTCAATTGTGTTCCTTCATAAAAAACATAGAGGCCATCCTCCTCTCTAGCACTGTCAATCATCCTCCCCGATGCCAGATCCTGAAAAATGCAATAAGAAGGATAAAACTTTACACAACACTGAAGGTCTTTGGTTAACTTGCTAATAGAGATAAGATTGGAGGAAAGTTTTGGAACATGTAAGACTTTAGAAAGGTTAATGGATGAGGAAATTTTAATATTTCCCATCCCTACTATGGCTGAAAAAGAGCCATCTGCAACTCTATCTTTCTTATCTCCTGCACAAGGTTGATATGAAGAAAAGATATTTGGAATGTAGGTCATGTGGTCTGTTGCACTTGAGTCAATGACCCAGGTGTTTTTGGTTTTTTAGAACAAAAAAATGATGTTATTTTACCATTTTGGGCAAAAGAACAGGAAGGGTTTTCTTGGTTGGAGATTTTCTGGGTGGGTATAAATTGGAGTAGGTACTCTATCTGTTCCTGAGTGAATGGCAGCTGTTTAGATTCAACTCCTGACTCTTGTTGAGTCTCAGTCACAGTAGTTTGTAGGGCCCTCTCTACTTTCTTCTTTCCAGCTCCTGGTGGTTTTCCATGAAGTTTCCAACATGTTTCCCTTGTGTGCCACAATTTTTTGCAGTGATCACACCAAGGTTTTTTCTTGTCATCACTTCTGGCCACTAAAGATGAAGAGTCCCCAGGTTCCTCATCAGGTACTGGAGTGTTGTACATAACCCTCCTCCTGCTATCTTCCAACCTGATCTCAGAAAAGACTTCTCTGATTGAGGTCAGAGGTTTCTTTCCCAGTATTCTGCCTTTTACTTCATCTAGGTCCCTATTGATCCCTGTTAAAAACATATAGACCCTATCATTCTCTTTTCTTTTCTTATGTCTAGCCAGATCCTTAGCCCTCTCCCACTCTTCATCACCATAACACTGATCTAATTCTTGCCATAGAGATACCATTTCATTGTAGTATGAAATAATATCCCTATTTCCTTGTTTAGATTGCCACAGTTTGGTTTTGAGTTCAAAAATTTGAGAAGAGTTCTCAAGATCTGAATAAGTTTCCTTAATAGAGTCCCATACCTCCTTTGGAGTTCTCATAAACATATGAGGTTTGGCAATTAAGGGCTCCATGGAGTTGAGAAGCCAAGCTGTTATGAGTGAATTCTCTGACCTCCATGTAGTGTAACCTTCTTCTGCAGGTAGTTTTGGTTTGATTTCTCCTGTGATGTAACCCAGCTTTCCTCTCCCATCAATTGCAACTCTGACAGATTGAGACCACTCCAGATAGTTTGTTCCATTCAATCTATGACTAGTGATTATCATAGATGAATGGATAGGAGACTGGTAATTTGTCATGGAGCTAATTTGGGAGTTAGGGTTGATAGTGTGTGAGGAATCAGAATCACTGGTTTCTACCAATGTTTAAACCGAGCTCTGATACCATGTAGGTTTGAAGAACTAATCTTCCTTGAATATTATTGAGCCATCCGGCAATGATATATATACAAGTTACAGATAAAGCCTAGTTGTTACAGATCCTAAAATATAAGATCTATCTATTCTGTGAGCTTATCTACTAGTTAGAGAGTTCTATCTATTCTAATTCTTATCTATACAGTCCCGGATGTACAAATAATTAAAATAACACGTATATGTTACATTTTCCTACACACACACACACACACACACACACACACACACACACACACACACATATATATATATATATATAATAAAACGGAATAGTGCAGCATGGTTTTTGGGTGCTCTTTTGGAAGGGAAGTGTGCAGCAATACTTCATAAGTACTATAAGACATCTTACACAACATACTAAAAGGCTAACTAAAGCATTTAATATTGATTAGTAATAACTACATGCAACGCCCTAAGTAACTTTTGGTATTCCTAATTGTAGCAATTTGGGCGGCCAATTGCTATACAAACTATTAACGTTTAATACGAAGTATAAATAAATAAATAAATAAATAAATAAATAAATAAATGGACTACATAACCAAAAAGGAATGAATGGCATTTCAATTAAAATGCATACGGCTGGGGAGGAAAGCCGAATACACCATTGATGAAACAGCTGCTTATAATATAAATACATCTAAGGACATACGTAGTACTACCTCCGTCCCAAAAAATACTTCACGGATTGACTTGACACGCTTATTAAGAAAGTGAAATAAAGTGGAAATGTATGGATGTAGTTGTGTAAAAAAGGTAAAATGAATGTAAGCCACACAAATTGTCAAAAAAGGGAAAGTGAGAAGAATATTTTGGAATGGCTCAAAAAGGAAAGTGAGAAGTGTTTTTTGGGACGGAGGGAGTAATATTTACGATAAAAAATGGCCTGTCTTTTGGTCTTTCACATTTCAATGTAAATTTAATCAGCCAATGATGTTTTTCAGCTATTTCTTACGAGTGAATACAAGAAAATGCCTCATGACTTTCCAGGTGCCATTTGAAATTCCAATGCGTATTTACTGGCTACATTGAATCATGTGTTGTTGGTGGTGTTCTTCATTTTCACATCTTACTATATAATTAGTATAACCCTCCAAGCCCATTTAGTCCAGAAAAACAAGGGTGTGACTATTTGAAAAGGAATGTCGTACACTCATACAGTCTTAGTACTGTTTTCACGCTTTACATGTCCTTTATTTTTTTAGCTCGAACTGATTATTTAAAAACATATTTTAAGTTGATAGATGCCTGAAAATTGTAGTGTAAAACCTATTTTAGCACTGCAGGTGGTCACACACTCACACAAAATGAGGATGAGATCAAACACATGACGTAATTAAAAAACAATTTTCTGTAATAATGTCATGCTAAAAACTCATATGTACACCAATGGCATTGAAGAGAATGAATCATCTCGAAAGGATCATCTTAGATCATCAACACAACAGATGACAGATAGTGTACTAATCCTACTTTTGACTTTGACTAATGAATTGTCATTTGTGTGCTTTCAGTTTTTGATGGTGACACATATGAATGAATCAAAAGCTAAATTTATATTTCAACAAACAACAATATCATTAATTTAAAAAACTAATCAATGAATGAATTAATCAATGAAAGAGGACTGAAGGAATACTTGAACTACTGAAGGTCAGAAGGTGAAAATTGAAAAGGACTGGCCGAACGCCGAAGGATGAGTGGCGGAGAGCAGGCTACCGGGCGAGTGCGTGAGGCGAGGGGCGAGTGCCACGAGGTGTATTGCGGTACTGGAGCCTGGCGGAGTGGCAGTGCTGCTGCGCTGCGTCCTGAGGGCCTGCCGGAGGGCGAAGCCGCAGAGGGAGTCGGCGGCTTGGTGGGGGCGTTGGACTCTTCGACCGTTCGTGGATGATAGATGACCGGATGTCGCTGAGATGACTACTCCGCTTAATTTCTTTTGCCTGCAGCCCCGCCTCTGATGCCCCAGGGACAACTCTGTATCTGAGATCTGAAATTTAATTTTTACTTCGGAGTTTGGAGGAGATTAGGAACTAGAAGAGAGTTTAATTTGTGTGCTTCATGAAAAGTGGAAGAAGTTTCTTGGGTAAAGGAAGGGGTATTGGATGGATGGAAATGAGAGAATAATAGGATGGATGGAGTATATGAGAGTCCATTTACTTATTTCTCCAGTTTTTTATTTTTGAAAATAATAAGCTAGAATAAAAATTTGAAAATAATAATTTAATAAGTAAATGATAATTCAACAAATAAGCTAGAAGAAAGGTTCAAACCGTCGAACTGAGATGAGCGCTTGAGGATGAGAAGGGGGAGGTTCACACTTTTGCAATGCCAGAATGAGAACATATATGTGCGGTGCAGATAGCTTGGGTCAGCCCACGCTACATTTAAGATTGAGATCTTGAACCATGAACCAAGAGTCCAAGAACACCTGTCAGGAACACCGGAGCGGGTGTTTTTACCTAAATGGGTGCTTGCGGCTGTTTTTTAGTTATGACTAATTCTTTGCATTCACGATTGCATTGGAGCTGTCCATTTAATTTAAACGTCTATGTATCCACCTCACTTTCACGAACCTTCTACTCAAGTGACATGTCCATTTTTAGAAGATACAGTTCACTTCGCCATTAAAGATGCTCTTAGTCCAATGACTTCAAACGCCCTGCTAGTGGCCTCATGGGAGATGATGATAATGGCACCATCGTCGAACTTACATGAGTGACCCTAGCGACACATCCTAGACAAGTGACAACGCAATCACCTCTCCTTGATCTAGTGGCACTGGTGACCCGCCATCTTGTCACAAGCGCAAATGAGTCTAGTGACACCTGACCCACAAAGCGGCATCGACAAAACCATTATGGTCGCCTTCACCACCTCATGTCTTTGGTTGGCAAGTCATCACCTATATTGTTGTTTGCTGCAGCAGAGAAATGAAATGTGAAGGGGAAAAGTTTTGAGAAGAACCAAATAGACTAGCCGTCTTTACTCCCACACCACCGTCCTCAGAGTGAGTTGGCATGTCTTAACCGACATTGATGATTCACTGCACGAAAGAGTGAATTTCGATGGAGAAGAGTAACTAGAACAACTTATTGTCAATATTGAACCACGTTAGAGACATCGCAAAATACTAGAATTGTTATTAGATTTGTTACACTAGAATTGTTATTAGATTCTACATATTTTTGAAAGTTTTTACATTTTATTTTATATTTTTTCCATTTGCAGTTATTTTTGTTTTTTTTTTAAATTTTCATTTTCAAGATTTTTAAAATGTAAATCTATCGAGTTAATTCTCTATCTAGGAGTAAAATATAACAAAAGTGCACAAGTAGGACTTGATATTTTCGTAGGAGTAAAAAGATAAGACTTAGACTAGCTTGCCCTTAATGAAACATCCAATTTCTTTATTATTAATTTAAAGCAGAATAATAAAATACAATGAATACAACTCAACGAACACAATCACATGGTGACCATCTTCGAATACAATGAATTTCCAATTCTCTGCCGCCGGTCAACAACGGACACCTTATCTGCCGCCGCCCCTATCGCCGCCGCCGCCGCTCCTAGGACCGTCGCTTGTGGCTGCTCTTCCACCACCGTCCGCCGCCTCTGCCACCACCATTGTCGCATCTCCTGCCGCTGCCGTCATATTTTGCTTTGCCGCCAAGTTTTCTATCCTCATCTCTTGATGGAGATCCGCAACTAGCTTGCCAGAAGAAGAGAGGAGATGTGGATAGAAAACTTGGCGGCAAAGCAAATTATGACGGTGGCGGCAGGAGATGTGACAATGGTGGTGGCAGAGGCGGCGGACGGTGGTGGAAGAGCAGCCGCAAGCGGCGGTCCTAGGGGCGGCGGCAGCGATAGGGGCGGCGGCAGATAAGGTGTCCGTTGTTGACCGGCGGCAGAGAATTGGAAATTCATTGTATTCGAAGATGGTCACCATGTGATTGTGTTCGTTGAGTTGTATTCATTGTATTTTATTATTCTGCTTTAAATTAATAATAAAGAAATTGGATGTTTCATTAAGGGCAAGCTAGTCTAAGTCTTATCTTTTTACTCCTACGAAAATATCAAGTCCTACTTGTGCACTTTTGTTATATTTTACTCCTAGATAGAGAATTAACTCGATAGATTTACATTTTAAAAATCTTGAAAATGAAAATTAAAAAAAAAACAAAAATAACTGCAAATGGAAAAAATATAAGATTAAAATGTAAAAACTTTCAAAAATATGTAGAATCTAATAACAATTCTAGTGTAACAAATCTAATAACAATTCTAGTATTTTGCGATGTCTCTAACGTGGTTCAATATTGACAATAAGTTGTTCTAGTTACTCTTCTCCATCGAAATTCACTCTTTCGTGCAGTGAATCATCAATGTCGGTTAAGACATGCCACCTCACTCTGAGGACGGTGGTGTGGGAGTAAAGACGACTAGTGTATTTGGCTCTTCTCAAAAAATTTCCCCTTCACATTTCATTTCTCTGCTGCAGCAAACAACGATATAAGTGATGACTTTCCAACCAAAGACATGAGGTGGTGAAGGCGACCATAATGGTTTTGTCGATGCCGCTTTGTGGGTCAGGTGTCACTAGACTCATTTGCGCTTGTGACAAGATGGCGGGTCACCAGTGCCACTAGATCAAGGAGAGGTGATTGCGTTGTCACTTGTCTAGGATGTGTCGCTAGGGTCACTCATGTAAGTTCGACGATGGTGCCATTATCATCTCCCATGAGGCCACTAGCAGGGCGTTTGAAGTCATTGGACTAAGAGCATCTTTAATGGCGAAGTGAACTGTATCTTCTAAAAATGGACATGTCACTTGAGTAGAAGGTTCGTGAAAGTGAGGTGGATACATAGACATTTAAATTAAATGGACAGCTCCAATGCAATCGTGAATGCAAAGAATTAGTCATAACTAAAAAACAGCCGCAAGCACCCATTTAGGTAAAAACACCCGCTCCGGTGTTCCTGACAGGTGTTCTTGGACTCTTGGTTCATGGTTCAAGATCTCAATCTTAAATGTAGTGTGGGCTGACCCAAGCTATTTGCACCGCACATATATGTTCTCATTCTGGCATTGCAAAAGTGCGAACCTCCCCCTTCTCATCCTCAAGCGCCCATCTCAGTTCGACGGTCTGAACCTTTCTTCTAGCTTATTTGTTGAATTATCATTTACTTATTAAATTTTTATTTTCAAATTTTTATTCTAGCTTATTATTTTCAAAAATAAAAAACTGGAGAAATAAGTAAATGGACTCTCATATACTCCATCCATCCTATTATTCTCTCATTTCCATCCATCCAATACCCCTTCCTTTACCCAAGAAACTTCTTCCACTTTTCATGAAGCACACAAATTAAACTCTCTTCTGGTTCCTAATCTCCTCCAAACTCCGAAGTAAAAATTAAATTTCAGATCTCAGATACAGAGTTGTCCCTGGGGCATCAGGGGCGGGGCTGCAGGCAAAAGAAATTAAGCGGAGTAGTCATCTCGGCGACATCCGGTCATCTATCATCCACGAACGGTCGAAGAGTCCAACGCCCCCACCAAGCCGCCGACTCCCTCTGCGGCTTCGCCCTCCGGCAGGCTCTCAGGACGCAGCGCAGCAGCACTGCCACTCCGCCAGGCTCCAATACCACAATACACCTCGTGGCACTCGCCCCTCGCCTCACACACTCGCCCGGTAGCCTGCTCTCCGCCACTCATCCTTCGGCGTTCGGCCAGTCCTTCTCAATTTTCACCTTCCGACCTTCAGTAGTTCAAATATTCCTTCAGTCCTCTTTCATTGATTAATTCATTCATTGATTAGTTTTTTAAATTAATGATATTGTTGTTTGTTGAAATATAAATTTAGCTTTTGATTCATTCATATGTGTCACCATCAAAAACTGAAAGCACACAAATGACAATTCATTAGTCAAAGTCAAAAGTAGGATTAGTACACTATCTGTCATCTGTTGTGTTGATGATCTAAGATGATCCTTTCGAGATGATTCATTCTCTTCAATGCCATTGGTGTACATATGAGTTTTTAGCATGACATTATTACAGAAAATTGTTTTTTAATTACGTCATGTGTTTGATCTCATCCTCATTTTGTGTGAGTGTGTGACCACCTGCAGTGCTAAAATAGGTTTTACACTACAATTTTCAGGCATCTATCAACTTAAAATATGTTTTTAAATAATCAGTTCGAGCTAAAAAAATAAAGGACATGTAAAGCGTGAAAACAGTACTAAGACTGTATGAGTGTACGACATTCCTTTTCAAATAGTCACACCCTTGTTTTTCTGGACTAAATGGGCTTGGAGGGTTATACTAATTATATAGTAAGATGTGAAAATGAAGAACACCACCAACAACACATGATTCAATGTAGCCAGTAAATACGCATTGGAATTTCAAATGGCACCTGGAAAGTCATGAGGCATTTTCTTGTATTCACTCGTAAGAAATAGCTGAAAAACATCATTGGCTGATTAAATTTACATTGAAATGTGAAAGACCAAAAGACAGGCCATTTTTTATCGTAAATATTACTCCCTCCGTCCCAAAAAACACTTCTCACTTTCCTTTTTGAGCCATTCCAAAATATTCTTCTCACTTTCCCTTTTTTGACAATTTGTGTGGCTTACATTCATTTTACCTTTTTTACACAACTACATCCATACATTTCCACTTTATTTCACTTTCTTAATAAGTGTGTCAAGTCAATCCGTGAAGTATTTTTTGGGACGGAGGTAGTACTACGTATGTCCTTAGATGTATTTATTTTATAAGCAGTTGTTTCATCAATGGTGTATTCGGCTTTCCTCCTCAGCCGTATGCATTTTAATTGAAATGCCATTCATTCCTTTTTGGTTATGTAGTCCATTTATTTATTTATTTATTTATTTATTCATTTATTTTCTTATTTATTTATTTATTTATTTATTTATTTATATATTTATTTATTTATTTATTTATTTATTTATTTATTTATTTATTTATACTTCGTATTAAAAGTTAATAGTTTGTATAGCAATTGGCCGCCCAAATTGCTACAATTAGGAATACCAAAAGTTACTTAGAGCATTGCATGTAGTTATTACTAATCAATATTAAATGCTTTAGTTAGCCTTTTAGTATGTTGTGTAAGATGTCTTCTATTACTTATGAAGTATTGCTGCACATTTCCCTTCCAAAAGAGCACCCAAAAACTATGTTGCACTATTCCGTTTTATTATATATATATATATATATATATATATATATATATATATATATATATATATATATATATATGTAGGAAAATGTAACATATACATGTTATTTTAATTATTTGTACATCCGGGACTGTATAGATAAGAATTAGAGTAGATAGAACTCTCTAACTAGTAGATAAGCTCGCAGAATAGATGGATCCTATATTTTAGGATCTGTAACAACTAGGCTTTATCTGTAACTTGTATATATATCATTGCCGGATGGCTCAATAATATTCAAGGAAGATTAATTCTTCAAACCTACATGGTATCAGAGCTCGGTTTAAACAATGGTAGAAACCAGCGATGCTGATTCCTCACACACTATCAACCCTAACTCCCAAATTAGCCCCATGACAAATTACCAGTCTCCTATCCATTCATATATGATAATCACTAGTCATAGATTGAATGGAACAAACTATCTGGAGTGGTCTCAATCTGTCAGACTTGCAATTGATGGGAGAGGAAAGCTGGGTTACATCACAGGAGAAATCAAACCAAAACTACCTGCAGAAGAAGGTTACAGTACATGGAGGTTAGAGAATTCACTCATAACAGCTTGGCTTCTCAACTCCATGGAGCCCTTAATTGCCAAACCTCATATGTTTATGAAAACTCCAAAGGAGGTATGGGACTCTATTAAGGAAACTTATTCAGATCTTGAGAACTCTTCTCAATTTTTTGAACTCAAAACCAAACTGTGGCAATCTAAACAAGGAAATAGGGATATTATTTCATACTACAATGAAATGGTATCTCTATGGCAAGAATTAGATCAGTGCTATGGTGATGAAGAGTGGGAGAGTGCTAAGGATCTGGCCAGACATAAGAAAAGAGAAGAGAATGATAGGGTCTATATGTTTTTAACAGGGATCAATAGGGACCTAGATGAAGTAAAAGGCAGAATACTGGGAAAGAAACCTCTGGCCTCAATCAGAGAGGTCTTTTCTGAGATCAGGTTGGAAGATAGCAGGAGGAGGGTCATGTACAACACTCCAGTACCTGATGAGGAACCTGGGGACTCTTCATCTTTAGTGGCCAGAAGTGATGACAAGAAAAAACCTTGGTGTGATCACTGCAAAAAATTGTGGCACACAAGGGAAACATGCTGGACACTTCATGGAAAACCACCAGGAGCTGGAAAGAAAAACGTAGAGAGGGCCCTACAAACTACTGTGACTGAGACTCAACAAGAGTCAGGAGTTGAATCTAAACACCTGCCACTCACTCAGGAACAGATAGAGTACCTACTCCAATTTATACCCACCCAGAAAATCTCCAACCAAGAAAACCCTTCCTGTTCTTTTACCCAAAATGGTAAAATAACATCATTTTTTTGTTCTAAAAAACCAAAAAACACCTAGGTCATTGACTCAGGTGCAACAGACCACATGACCTACATTCCAAATCTCTTTTCTTCATATCAACCTTGTGCAGGAGATAAGAAAGTTAGAGTTGAAGATGGCTCTTTTTCAGCCATAGCAGGGATGGGAAATATTAAAATTTCCTCATCCATTAACCTTTCTAAAGTCTTACATGTTCCAAAACTTTCCTGCAATCTTATCTCTATTAGCAAGTTAACCAAAGACCTTCAGTGTTGTGTAAAGTTTTATCCTTCTTATTGCATTTTTCAGGATCTGGCATCAGGGAGGATGATTGGCAGTGCTAGAGAGGAGGATGGCCTCTATGTTTTTTATGAAGGAACACAATTGAATAAACAAGGTCAAGAAAAAACTTGTCTGCAAACTATTTCCTTTCATTGTAATAATGAAGTGTATTTAATGCACTATAGATTAGGTCACCCAAGTTTTTCCTATCTGAAAATGTTGTTTCCTAAGTTATTTCATAATAAAAATCCTTCATCATTTCATTGTGATATGTGTGCACTTGCCAAACATCATAGGAGTTCTTATATCCCTCATAGTTACAAGCCAACTAGTCCTTTTACTATTGTACACAGTGATATTTGGGGTGCATCTAGAGTTTCAACTCTGAAAGGAAAAAGGTGGTTTGTAACTATCATAGATGATCACACACGGGTCACATGGGTTTTTTTACTTAAAGAAAAATATGAGGTTGAAGAAGTGTTCAAGAAATTTTACTCAATGATTCAGACTCAATTCAATACTAATATCAAAATTGTGAGAAGTGATAATGGTCTTGAGTATTTTTCTAAGAAGTTAAATAATTTTTTTTGCTGAAAAAGGGATTATTCATCAAAGTTCCTGTATAAATACACCTGCTCAGAATGGAATAGGTGAGAGGAAAAATAGACATTTGCTTGAAGACACTCGTGCAATTATGTTTTCTGCTAGAATTCCAAAATATTTATGGGGAGAAACTGTTTTACATGCTACCTATTTAATTAAAAGGATGCCATCAAAGACTCTAGGATTTAAAACTCCTATTGATACCCTTCAAGCCAGTTTTCCTGAAACTAGGCTTATTAACTCTCTTCCCATAAAGTTTTTTGGCTGCACAGTTTTTATTACCAACCCTAACAGAATTGCAAGCAAATTTGATCCTAGAGGCAAAAAAATGTGTTTTCTTAGGACTATCTTCAACACAGAAAGGCTATAAATGTTTTGACCCTACAACAAAAAAGATGTTTGTCACAATGAACACTGTTTTTGTTGAAAATCAACTTTTTTTGGTACTCATCTTCAGGGGGAGATTCCTAATGAAGATGGTGATAATGTGTCACATATCCATGAAAAACTTGAATCTCTTGACATTAGTCTAGATGCACAATATAATAGACAGTTAGATGCACTAGAAAATAGTCAAGAATCAAAAGAAAATGAAATAAAATTTTCTGAGACAAGGAAAGATGATGAACAACAGACAAGTAAATTTTTGGGCAATGTTTATGAAAGGAGAGTTTCAAATCAAAGAATAGAGGACATCCCTGATCGTGCCACTGCCCATGAATCTGACTCAATGTCAAAAAATGACAAAGGTAATAATTCCAGTGATCTAAATCTACCCATTGCTCTCATAAAAGAAAAAAGATCATGTGTTAAATACCTTATCTCAAACTATTTGTCCTATTCTCAGTTATCTGCATCATTTGCAGCCTTTACCTCTAGCCTTTCCACTGTTTCTATACCCTTAACCATACAGGAAGCTCTATCTAAACCTGAGTGGAAGAAGGCTATTTTAGAAGAAATGAATGCTCTTGAAAAGAATCAGACATGACAGGTTGTGGAATTACCCAAAAACAAACCAACAGTGGGATGCAAATGGGTATTTACTCCTAAATTCAAGGCAGATGGTACACTTGAAAGATGTAAGGCCAGATTAGTTGCCAAAGGATATACACAAACCTATGGCATAGATTATACAGAAACTTTTGCTCCAGTTGCAAAATTAAATGCTATAAGGATCCTTCTATCTCTAGCTGCTAACCTAGACTGGCCTCTTCAACAGTTAGATGTGAAGAATGCTTTCTTAAATGGGAAGCTCGAAGAGGAAGTATACATGAGCCCCCCTCCTGGGTTTGAGGAACAATATGGCTCAAAGGTGTGCAATCTGGAGAAAGCCTTATATGGACTTAAACAGTCCCCAAGGGCTTGGTTTGAAAGGTTTACTCAATTCATAAAGAGGTAGGGATTCAAGCAAGCCCAAGCAGACCATACATTATTCATGAAGTTCTCCATTAAAGGAGAGATTGCAGTGCTAATTGTTTATGTGGATGATATCATTCTTACAAGAGACTATTATAAAGAGATTGAAGACCTGAAGAAGAAGCTGACTCAGGAATTTGAGATCAAAGACCTGGGAGAATTGAAGTACTTTCTTGGCATGGAGATAGCCAGATCAAAGAAGGGAATTGTGGTATCTCAGAGGAAGTATGTACTAGACCTACTCCATGAAACAGGTATGAGTGCCTGCAGACCAATAGATACTCCAATTGATCCTAATCAAAAGTTAGGAGATGTCAAGGAAGGAGTACCGGTTAATGTTCAACAATATCAAAGATTGGTGGGAAGATTGATTTATCTCGCACATACAAGGCCAGATATTGCCTTTGTAGTTAGTATGGTTAGCCAATTCATGCATAATCCATTCCAGGAACATCTAGATGCTACCTACAGAATCCTAAGGAATTTGAAAAGCTGTCCAGGGAAAGGATTATATTTTAAAAGGAGTGACAATAGAAGTGTGGAAACTTTTACAGATGCAGATTATGCTGGCTCAATAACTGATAGAAGGTCTACATCTGGGTATTGTACCTATGTATGGGGGAATCTAGTGACTTGGAGGAGTAAGAAGCAGAATGTGGTTGCTAGAAGTAGTGCAGAATCTGAATTCAGATCTATGGCTAATGGAATCTGTGAACTACTTTGGATCAAGAGAGTGATTTTAGAGTTGAATATGAAAATGGAACTACCTATGAAGTTATATTGTGACAATAAAGCAGCCATTAATATTGCTCACAATTTTGTGCTACATGATCGTACTAAATATATTGAAGTGGACAGGCATTTTATCAAAGAGAAGATTGAAGCTGGAATTGTGTGTACACCATTCATATCTACCAAAGAACAAACAACTGATATCTTTACAAAGGGGCTGTTTAAACCAGTGTTTGAACTACTTATAAGCAAGTTGGGAATGTATGATATATACTTACCAACTTGAGAGGGAGTGTAGAAAAATGTAACATATACGTGTTATTTTAATTATTTGTACATCCGGGACTGTATAGATAAGAATTAGAGTAGATAGAACTCTCTAACTAGTAGTTAAGCTCGCAGAATAGATAGATCCTATATTTGGTTGAATAAAGTCAGTTGAATAATAATGCAACTGGTGAATTATTATTCAACCAACTCGGTGTTTTCAAAACAACCCAAGTTTCCCAAGATCCTTTATCTCAATAATGACTTTCAAGTATCTAGGATTTCTCATTTTCTTTAATATGAGTACATACCATGTCTATATCTTCGACATATAATGATACTTGAAGGGAAAGCATAATCTATCTTTCTCTATCCCTTTTCAGTCAAGTGGTCACTTAGACGGGTATGTCACCCTCCTCTGGATTGATTTAATCCAAATGTGAACGTGTCAATGTAAATATACAATGTAATTTAAAACCACTTGATTAAAGATAATAAAAATATAAAAAAATACTTCATATACATCTCTTTAATGAAATTCTATTGAGACATTTAATATCCACAATCTTTAGGTGCATCAAAATAGAGAAGTATAACTTTTCATATTTGAATCCAGGGCGTTGTGAGAATAATTAGGACCTCATTATCTCAGTACACATTCTAACAAAGAACTATTTCATGTCATATAGGCTTTACACTTGGTTGATTAGTAATATCATACCAAATATATGTCTCTTTGTCAAATATTAAATTTTATACCTGGATTACTTGTACGCATTTATGCCAATATTCTCATTGCTTTCATATTGCAATAGATTATGGTTCGATATCATCGTGCTCTATGCTCCTTTGAGCAACTGTATAAATATATCGTCAATATAAGTGTAAGGTCTATCACTCGACTCATACACACTCTCATTAACATTGAGATTTTAATTCTCTGAAATCATTTAAACTTTGGGGCGTCCCCCATTATAAATTCATGGACATGTTGAATCAGAGATAATCTCATGAGAGGAATTCATATGATGACGAGTATATTGGTTTGTGCCTTATCTACCCTCTACTACTTGGGGTGGATAATTAATCAAACCATGTGGCTTCCCTCTATTCCTTTAGAGAGCCACGGCCTCAACCACAACACCACTGCTTGTGATTGCAATGCTTCTTACTTTAGCATTGTTTCTTTTAATTTAAATTCAAGCCTTATAAATATGTTTGCAGCTAGTGTGTATAATCTGATTACTTAAATCATTTATGATACCACTTTAACTTCAATGTTACATTTTGAAGTCTAAGATTTATCATTGAGACAAAGTAGTGATGTGCCATCATAATGATTTTGTCATTCAATTAGAGAGTTCTTTCACTAATCTCCCCTAATGACAGGAAAATCAATTGTCTCATCAAAGTCATATCCCGCAAAGCGGTGTACACATTATTTGTTAAAGCTAGTAGCGGATTATTGTTGGGGATTCATATCCAACATAAACATCATTTTTCTTTTAAAACCGATTATAGTGCGTTGTGGGAGACGCACTAGGCACAACTATTTAACAACCACATAGTCATAAGTAGAACATCTCAGGCTAATATCCAGTCAGTAACTGGTATACATAAACGTGGTTGTCTAGTATCGGTTTTAAAAAAAAGTGTAAGAGTGCTTGCATATTGCATAATCCCATAAAAAATATTATTGTGCGCATAATAGATATAATATTCACCATCAATATTCTTTTAGATGTGATTTTTACTGAGTTCTTTTTTTCCATTGATCTCGAAAAATATGCAATAATCATCAAATACTTTTGATGAGAACTGTCTAGCAGTATCAAGTCATATAGACTTGATTGGTCGGGTGGTGGACCCTTAAACAAATAAGTTTTGCTAGAAGTTTTACAAATGCAACATTTTTATGTAACCGAAAAATAGATAGTATGCGTAAATTTCTACCAAAGCATAATTACTTAAATGACCCGCATTTTGGTAGATATGTTCTCATGTGTCAAATTAAAAAAATGAGATATCTTCATTTTTATATCATTAGCATAGACAAATCTCGATTCCATTGTTACTAAGGAGTAAACTTTAAGAAATAACTGACGTGCCTTCTACTATATCTGTAAGGCGTAACGAAAGGTAAATATTTCTTCTCGTACTTTAGAAGATTGATATTGCTTTCTATTTATCAATGCTAAAACCAACAATTTACATGGTGTTGGATCCTATTTCATCCTTTATTCGAATGATTAATAACTTGAATGAGTTATTTCAATGTTTGTATGAGTCAATGACCATTTTGTCTCATAACCTGCTTAAATATGCATTTTCTTTTACATTTATTATCACAATATAATATTGTTTTTCTATCTCATTTTTATTATAGTGAATTTCTATGTGAAAACCCATAGAGGGTAGCTCGGTGGACATTGATGTCCTCATAATGTGAGGGTTTAGGGAAACCCCACAAAGGTGTATAAGGGGCAAGTTTTTCTTGTCACATTGACAAGACACCACTCACAAGAATTGAACCCATGACGTGATTTCATCTATATAAAATCATTGTGGTGAACAAATTTAAAACATCGTAAACTTTGACAACTTCTAGATGTATTTAGAGGTCAAGGAGAACACAATTCTATTCATTTAGAAATTAAATATTTAGGCAATTCATCGCCCTTAATCGATCATAAATGAAAATAAGGAATTACTTCAATAAATAAATATTTATTCCTTAATTTATTGTGTTTAATCACAATTGACTAAAACATTTATTTGTAATAGGTTGTAGTGATTTGTAAATTTCACTCATATACTTTAGAGTGTTATGATCTCAAATATAATGAGGTACACATCATTCTACTATGTTATGGATATGGTAGTGAAACAAATCAATTTGAAATCTCATATGCACAAATCATTAAAAGTAGTCTAATTAAAAACAAGTTAAGTCGCTATATAAAAAAAACTATTGTCGATTGATATATACATTTAAGGAATGAAAAGATGACCATTAGATTCATTCATCAAGGATGGTACATATTCCTGATTTTTGATGTAGTAGGTATCCATAAAACTAAGTTCATGGTATCCTCGATCTTATGCAGTAGCTTTCAATCATTTCATCTTCACTTAATACCTTAACACAAAATTTAAGACATGATTTGAGACATTGCATATCCTTATTAAAATCATTAACTTTCTTGAAGTCAATGAGGGGGAATTTCATTCCACAATTCTTATATGTTCCCAAAGTGTCGTTTCATTGCATTCCTCCATTCTTTGGGGGTTAAATTCCATGAGTAGGCTGAGGTTATAATGGCGCCTATGAAACATTAAGACGTTACCTTAGTTTTCAGATGGTGCACTTTCCAACTTTGAACGTGATAGAGTTGTTTTGTCCAGAAAGGTAAATTTGAACATTAATTATATATCGATGGTACTCGAGTCTTTCTGAGTCCAGAAAACTAAAATTCAAGTCGAGATTGATCAGCCATCTTAAAAAATAATAATTGTGTGTGTACTTGTATTGGACACTTGTATATGATATCAAAATAGAAACTTGTGTATGAAATAAAAGATGTCTTTGTGTGAGAACTCTATCACACAAATAGTTTAAATGTCATGTAACAATACACAAAATAATGCATCATATATAGCATTGATATAATGTCTGGTATTTGGTTGATGACACGGTAAAGCATTATCAAATCAATTTGCTAGTTTCAATAGATGCTTATACATTCAGTAACAGGAAAGTGAAAATTTTGGCTAGACAATACTGTGACAGTCCATAGCCAATTAGGCAAACATATTCATGTATGACACACCTCAAAATTGAAAACAGGGCCAAAGGGATTCAATTTCTCAAAATCTAGAATTTTAATGGGGTTAATTCAACTAAAATGGGATTTGGATAGTCATAAATTTTGATGTAGCTGGTCTATGTGAATGTTACCAAGAAAACAATTGTATATAAAAAAATACCTGGGATTTGGAATTTGAGAGAAGGTGAATGTGAATATGGCAGAGAAGAAGATTTCATACGACTCACAAATCAGAATTGAGGCCGATATTTCACTTGGCGAGGTCTGGGTGCTGTTCTTCTTGAGTGTGTACACCAGATCTAATCTTCGTGGATGTCTTGGGATACTTTTGTAGCAGCAGCAGCGAGTACATGCTCCTTTTTGTTCGCAAGTTGGTAATAAACTCTAGATGAAAGTTTAGGCGCTCACTAGAGAAATGTAGATTAGATCTTCTGTCTCATCGTTAGGAGATGTAGATACCCTCCAGCTGTGGCCGAAGGTATACGAAAGGCGAGCGATGTCGAAACTTGGAAGCTCGTCGACAGGTGGGCTGTTTTGGAAGCTCGTCGCTTTGACTTTAGGCGGTGGTGTTTGCATCGGCGGGATCCAGGGCAGCGGTGCGTGACTCAGTGGGGCAACCGACTCAGAAGGGGGCAGCCGGCTGAAGGGACCGTCGATGGCCTTTGTTGGAGGCAGCGGCTGAGCAACTCTCCAGCGACGACTTCCTTCTAGCGAGAACGAGTGGCATACAACGAGCGAGCTTCAATATGGATCCTTCTTTTAGAGGCGGCGCTTTTCTTCTCGATGAAGAAGATCATGGCGGCTGAAAAAGTGAGGTGGTTGGAGTGGAGGCCGACTGAGTGGGGTGGCCTGATGAAGGGGCGGCCGACTGAGAGTGGCGGCCGTTTGTGCTACGGCGGAACACAAGGGAGAAGGAGAGGGAAAGCTAGGGTTAGGATTAGGCTCCTGCTCTGTTGTAGGAGAAGGTTCGTAGAGTTTCATTATCGAGAGCCCTATAAATAGGGATAGAGTAGGGTTTACAAGTACGGGCCAATAGGCCCATAATACATCATTTACGTAGAAAAACTCTAATACATATTCTATCTAAACGATAGCACACAACATAGAATTTCCTTAAACAAAGTAATGAATTTGAAATGATAGCACGATTTATTCAATCCTTTTACCTTTAAGTTATATCTTCATAAAAATGGTTAAATAACAAAGAATGAACCCATGTATACACAAAACTTTTTAAACTGTTTACACACAATATATAATCCTATTCTAAAGTGTAATGTAAAGAAAATTAAAAAGATATTTGTTTCCTCACATATAGTTTAATATACTTATTTCTGCTATTTTTTTTTTAAATTTCAAGTGTGTTTACAATATTTTGTTTATCTTACAAGTTTAATTTTTTCTTAATGAAATGATAATATATTTTGTGAAAAACATGACAAATTGGAATTGGATCTAAATAAACCAAATCAATTATTAAAAGAACACTTGATATTAACTCGATAGTCATGATATGATAGGCTTAGAAAGATATTCTCCACAAAACAACCTCTGAAATGTAAAATTGAGATATCGAATGGAACCCAATACTTTGAGTTGTATTTTGGGCAAGAACTCCAACAAAGAAACATAACCCAGCTTCTGATATTCTTCTCCGCCTCAGCTTAGAACCCATAACTCAACCATGACGATAGCTTCTCAGCTTCTGATATTCTTCTCCGCTCCTTTTGTGCATTTGTGAGCACCCTCTGCGCTAGCACACAGGTATAATCTCATATCTCAAGAAATTCTTTTCCGTGTATAATTCTTTTCATCTGCTACTTCTACTTTCCGCTGCCAATCACCTCCCTCCCACCAATCCAGGCAATCCTTTTTATTAAATATATTTGACATTTTAATATATACTAAAGGTTCAACTTTTGTATATCTTTTTGTCTAGAGTTTCTTTAATCGCTTAAACTTCGGGTTGAAACTTGAAATACTTTTTAGGTCTGAAATTTTATGTTTGATAGTGTCTATAATGTGTTTGTAAAAATGCTTCTATGAGATTTTGAATTTAGATCATACTCTTGAATGAATTAGGTTTCCACTGAAGGTTCAATTTAAGTATACTTTTGTGTCTGTGTTTTGTTTAATTTCTTTAAATTTGAGACGGAGTACAAAAAAGTCGGTGTTTAAACTTTGTATTGTAATGTGTATAAGATGTTTGAAAAAATGTCTGAATGAGAGTTACATGGGGCATGGGCCACTTGATATTTCGCTTGTATTACATCATTTACATGGTAGGCATTTCACTGAAGGTTCAATTTAAAGTATACTTTTCTTTATACGGAGTATATGTCAGTTAGTCGGTAGTGCCTATCTTGTTGATTTAATTCAACTTACGGGTTTTCAAGTGTAAATTAACATAATTTTTCTGTTTGTACACACTGAGTTGTAAACGCCTTGTGTATGCGCCAGTTTTTTGTCAGGTTTTTTGTCTTTGAACAGACAAAATACCGGTGTGTATACACGCCGGTGTGTACAAGAAGCAAAGTTAGCAAAGTTGAATTAACATTACACACATTCAATTGCATTTCAGTACATCTTATCATCAGTCTACAAAAATTTTAAATCATTAATTAATTAGTTATTGGTCTGCTATGTGTTTAGTTAAACTGTTAAAGTGTTTGCATGATATAGATGACATATGACTACAAATCTTTCAGGTTTATAAGGCAACCTAAATATGAGCATTTTAGTGAGC